>OU426980.1:69224771-69477368 GCA_911387785.2 Aelia acuminata | reverse complement strand
GGATACGGGATGTGAACTCTTGAAAACTCTCCATGATAAACTACTTTTTTTATACGAGTACACCGGTCATCAAGTACAGCATTTGAGAAAAGTACTGGAGAATATTTCTTCCCTATTAGAGTAAATTTTGTTAAGTAAAAGTTTTGTGTAGTCATTTTATTTATTTTTAAGGATCTTTCATTCTGATTGGGGTTTGAGAGGGTTACATGCTTATGTTTTCCGATAGGTATAATTCAAAAATATTATCAAGTTTATATTTCGGTGGTGTCGGGGGGGAGGCGCTCTGATTAGCAATAATGTGAAATACCGATTTCATTGATATGAAGGTGCATTGTTATGTTTTCAGATAAGTAAAATTAGAAAATATTATCAATTATAAATTTCGGACGTGGGAGTGGGGGGGGGGGAGTCGCTCGCATTACCAATTATTTAAAATTTACCGATTTCATTAGAATGAGGATACATCCTTATTTTTCCCGATAAGTATAGTTTGAAAATATTATCAATTTTCAATTCCGATCGTGTGCGATCACATTACTAGTAATTTATTATTTACCTATTTCATACATATGCATCCTTATGTTTTAATGATAATTAGACCTTTGCTGGCAAAAATTCAATTGACCAAATTTTAATCGGTTAACATCAGGAATAATATTACTTTGAGATTGCGTCGGTTCAAAATGTAATATTATAATTTTTTTTCCTTATCAAATTCAAAAAACTGAATATCTCCGTCCCCAACAACATTATTGTGTTGTCTCAGGCGTGTTCACCGGTTACCCGATCCCCTGTAGCACCTGTCTCCTTGGTGCCCCCTTGGGAGTTGTTCTACAACTAGCGAACGACAGAGGCGCTGACACGGGTCCAGTCCTCCTTAGGCCTTGGTGGTAAGCCCCCGCCATCATGCTCTAAGTAGGAGCAGCCCTAGGACAGGATTCTGTCCGGCCCGCTTCCCATTCGGGCATGAGTTGGTGATACCAAATGTCATTACGGGGATGGCGCTCTTCCGGGCGTCATCGTTGGGTGGTGCTGGGATCCCTTCGGTATGCCTGGTATCGACGTAGGTGTCATGGTTACTGAAACCACAAGGTGCTGATCTGAACAGATCTTGAGCGCGTCTTGGGGTCTGGCTAGTAGTAGGAATGTCCCTTCATCCGAAAGTAGGAGTGCCGGAACCACCGGGTTGGCGAAAACTAGGTACGACCAGGCTCACACTCCGGTGCAATGCACATATACTTTTTTTTTTGGTTCCTCCCCTTCCTCGCCTTGTAGGCTATACGGGGTTTCCCAGGCCAGGGGAGAGGGTGGGTGATTCATGCCAAGTATGATAAAATTTTTCCCCTGACTCCGGGTTTTGAACTTGCTATCTTCGTATTTCCAAACAGACGTTGCCCTGGGCAACGCCTATTTTTTAACGCGTTTACCCACTCGGCCATCCCCCCACCCCCTAACAGCACTGAAATATAAACTTGATAATATTTTTGAATAATACCTATTGGAAAACATAAGCATGTACCCCCCCCCCCCCCCCCTCAAGCCCAATCGGAATGTAAGATCCTTAAAAATAAATAAAACGACTACACTAAATGTTTACTTCAAAAAATTTACTCTATTAGGAAAGAAATATTCTCCATTATTTTTCTCAAATGCTGTAATTGATGATAATGAGGTATTGATGAAAAAAAAATTTGAGAAGTTATGATGATAGAGAGTTTTAAAGAGTACAGAATCCCATATACGTACTTTTTACTCATAATACACTGTCAAGGAATTCCAAAAAGTATACAATTTTAAATTTAAAAACCCCATCACCGAAATATAAAAGATTTCGGAAATGTATAATGTTTTGATATACGCCCCCCCCCCCACCGAAATTCATACTAGATATTTTTTTAAACAAGCACCACCCTGGATGACAGGATCAGATTCCTTAATATCAAAGATTCCTGCACTGTATAATGTTTTAATATTTTGAAATACGCCCCCCTCCCCCGAAATTCTAACTACATATTTTTATTAAAAAGCACCAACCTTGATGACATGATCACATTCCTTAATATCAAAGATTCCTGAAATGTATAATGTTTTGATATTTTGAAATTACCCCCCCCCCCCGAAATTCATACTAGATATTTTTTTAAACAAGCACCACCCTGGATGACAGGATTAGATTCCTTAATATCAAAGATTCCTGCACTGTATAATGTTTTAATATTTTAAAATACGCCCCCCCCCCCCCGAAATTCATACTAGATATTTTTTTTAAAAAGCACCACCCAAGATGACGTGATTACTTTCCTTAATATCAAAGATTTCGGAAAAGTATAATTTTTTGATATTTTGAAATACCCCCCACCCGAAATTCATACTAGATATTTTTTTAAACAAGCACCACCCTGGATGACAGGATTAGATTCCTTAATATCAAAGATTCCTGCACTGTATAATGTTTTAATATTTTAAAATACGCCCCCCCCCCCCGAAATTCATACTAGATATTTTTTTTAAAAAGCACCACCCAAGATGACGTGATTACTTTCCTTAATATCAAAGATTTCAGAAAAGTATAATTTTTTGATATTTTGAAATACCCCCCACCCAATTCTTACTAGATATTTTATTTCAAAAGCACCGCCCTGGATGACATGATCAGATTCCATAATATCAAAGATTTCGGAAATGTATAATGTTTTGATATTTTGAAATCCGCCCCCCCCCCCGAAATTCATACTAGATATTTTTTTTAAAAAGCACCACCCTGGATGACAGGATCAGATTCCTTAATATCAAAGATTCCTGCACTGTATAATGTTTTAATATTTTGAAATACGCCCCCCCCCCCCCGAAATTCATACTAGATATTTTTTTTAAAAAGCACCACCCAAGATGACGTGATCACATTCCTTAATATCAAAGATTTCAGAAAAGTATAATTTTTTGATATTTTGAAATAACCCCCCCACCACCAATTCTTACTACATATTTTTTTTAAAAAGCACCAACCTTGATGACATGATCACATTCCTTAATATTAAAGATTCCCGAAATGTATAATGTTTTGATATTTTGAAATAACCCCCACCCCAATTCTTCCTATTTATTTTTTTAAACAAGCACCACCCTGGATGACATGATCACATTCCTTAATATCAAAGATTCCTGCAATGTATAATGTTTTAATATTTTGAAATATACCCTCCCCCCCCCCGAAATTCATACTAGATATTTTTTTTAAAAAGCACCACCCAAGATGACGTGATTACATTCCTTAATATCAAAGATTATAGTAAAGTATATTGTTTTGATATTTTAAAATACCCCCCCCCCAATTCTTACTAGACATTTTTTATCAAAAGCACCACCCTGGATGACAGGATTAGATTCCTTAATATCAAAGATTCCTGCACTGTATAATGTTTTAATATTTTAAAATACGCCCCCCCCGAAATTCATACTAGATATTTTTTTTAAAAAGCACCACCCAAGATGACGTGATTACATTCCTTAATATCAAAGATTTCAGATAAGTATAATTTTTTGATATTTTAAATTACCCCCCCCCGAAATTCATACTAGATATTTTTTTAAACAAGCACCACCCTGGATGACAGGATTAGATTCCTTAATATCAAAGATTCCTGCACTGTATAATGTTTTAATATTTTAAAATACGCCCCCCCCCCCCCCGAAATTCATACTAGATATTTTTTTTAAAAAGCACCACCCAAGATGACGTGATTACTTTCCTTAATATCAAAGATTTCAGAAAAGTATAATTTTTTGATATTTTGAAATACCCCCCACCCAATTCTTACTAGATATTCTATTTCAAAAGCACCGCCCTGGACGACATGATCAGATTCCATAATATCAAAGATTTCGGAAATGTATAATGTTTTGATATTTTGAAATCCGCCCCCCCCCCCCGAAATTCATACTAGATATTTTTTTTAAAAAGCACCACCCTGGATGACAGGATCAGATTCCTTAATATCAAAGATTCCTGCACTGTATAATGTTTTAATATTTTGAAATACGCCCCCCCCCGAAATTCATACTAGATATTTTTTTTAAAAAGCACCACCCAAGATGACGTGATCACATTCCTTAATATCAAAGATTTCAGAAAAGTATAATTTTTTGATATTTTGAAATAACCCCCCCACCACCAATTCTTACTACATATTTTTTTTAAAAAGCACCAACCTTGATGACATGATCACATTCCTTAATATTAAAGATTCCCGAAATGTATAATGTTTTGATATTTTGAAATAACCCCCACCCCAATTCTTACTATTTATTTTTTTAAACAAGCACCACCCTGGATGACATGATCACATTCCTTAATATCAAAGATTCCTGCAATGTATAATGTTTTGATATTTTGAAATACGCCCCCCCCCCCCGAAATTCATACTAGATATTTTTTTCAAAAAGCACCACCCAAGATGACGTGAATACATTCCTTAATATCAAAGATTTCAGAAAAGTATAATTTTTTGATATTTTGAAATA
Organism: Aelia acuminata; assembly: GCA_911387785.2. NCBI lineage: Eukaryota > Metazoa > Arthropoda > Insecta > Hemiptera > Pentatomidae > Aelia > Aelia acuminata. The sequence continues at coordinate 69,472,847 of OU426980.1, read as the reverse complement.
CCCCCCCCCCAATTCTTACTAGATATTTTTTTTTCAAAAGCACCACCCTAGATGACATGATCACATTCGTTAATATCATAGATTCCTAAAATGTATAATGTTTTGATATTTTGAAATACGCTCCCCCCCCCGAAATTCATACTAGATATTTTTTTTTCAAAAGCACAACCCTGGATGACCAGTTCACATTCCTTAATATCAAAGATTCCTGCAATGTATAATGTTTTGATATTTTGAAATACGCCCCCCCCCCCGAAATTCATACTAGATATTTTTATTAAAAAAACACCACCCAAGATGACGTGATTACATTCCTTAATATAAGAGATTTCAGAAAAGTATAATTTTTTGATATTTTGAAATACCCCCCCGCCCAATTCTTACTAGATATTATTTTTTCAAAAGCACCAACCTGGATGACATGATCAGATTCCATAATATCAAAGATTTCGGAAATGTATAATGTTTTGATATTTTGAAATACGCCCCCCCCCCCGAAATTCATACTAGATATTTTTTTTAAAAAGCACCACCCTTGATGACCTGATCACATTCCTTAATATCAAAGATTCCTGCAATGTATAACGTTTTGATATTTTAAAATACGCCCCCCCCCCTCGAAATTCATACTAGATATTTTTTTTAAAAAGCACCACCCTAAATGACATGATCACATTCCATAATATCAAAGATTTCGTAAATGTATAATGTTTTGATATTTTGAAATACGCCCCCCCCCCGAAATTCATACTAGATATTTTTTTTAAAAAGCACCACCCTGGATGACCTGATCACATTCGTTAATATCAAAGATTCCTAAAATGTATAATGTTTTGATATTTTAAAATACGCCCCCCCCCCGAAATTCATACTAGATATTTTTTTTAAAAAGCACCACCCATGATGACGTGATTACATTCCTTAATATCAAAGATTTCGGAAAAGTATAATTTTTTGATATTTTGAAATTCCCCCCCCCCCAATTCTTACTAGATATTTTTTTGTCAAAAGCACCACCCTAGATGACATGATCACATTCCATAATATCAAAGATTTCGTAAATGTATAATGTTTTGATATTTTGAAATACGCCCCCCCCCCCCGAAATTCATACTAGATATTCTTTTTAAAAAGCACCACCCTGGATGACCTGATCACATTCGTTAATATCATAGATTCCTAAAATGTATAATGTTTTGATATTTTGAAATACGCTCCCCCCCACCGAAATTCATACTAGATATTTTTTTAAAAAAGCACCACCCTAGATGACGTGATCACATTCCTTAATATCAAAGATTTCAGAAAAGTATAATTTTTTGATATTTTGAAATAACCCCCCCCCCCAATTCATACTAGATATTTTTTTTTCAAAAGCACAACCCTGGATGACCTGTTCACATTCCTTAATATCAAAGATTCCTGCAATGTATAATGTTTTGATATTTTGAAATACGCCCCCCCCCCCGAAATTCATACTAGATATTTTTATTAAAAAGCACCACCCAAGATGACGTGATTACATTCCTTAATATAAGAGATTTCAGAAAAGTATAATTTTTTGATATTTTGAAATACCCCCCCGCCCAATTCATACTAGATATTTTTTTTTCAAAAGCACCACCCTGGATGACATGATCAGATTCCATAATATCAAAGATTTCGGAAATGTATAATGTTTTGATATTTTGAAATACGCCCCCCCCCCGAAATTCATACTAGATATTTTTTTTAAAAAGCACCACCCTGGATGACCTGATCACATTCGTTAATATCATAGATTCCTAAAATGTATTATGTTTTAATATTTTGAAATACGCTCCCCCCCCCCCCCGAAATTCATACTACATATTTTTTTAAAAAAGCACCACCCTAGATGACGTGATCACATTCCTTAATATCAAAGATTTCAGAAAAGTATAATTTTTTGATATTTTGAAATCCCCCCCCCCCCCCGAAATTCATACTAGATATTTTTTTTAAAAAGCACCACCCAAGATGACGTGATCACATTCCTTAATATCAAAGATTTTCGGAAAAGTAAAATTTTTTGATATTTTGAAAAAAACCCCACCCCAATTCTTACTATTTATTTTTTTAAAAAAGCACCACCCTTGATGACATGATCACATTCCTTAATATCAAAGATTCCTGAAATGTATAATATTTTGATATTTTGAAATAACCCCCACCCCAATTCTTACTATTTATTTTTTTAAACAAGCACCACCCTGGATGACATGATGAGATTCCTTAATATCAAAGATTTCAGAAAAGTATAATTTTTTGATATTTTGAAATCCCCCCCCCCCCAATTCCTACTAGGTATTTTTTTTAAAAAGCACCACCCTGGATGACATGATCAGATTCCTTTATATCAAAGATTTCGGAAATTTATAATGTTTTGATATTTTGAAATAACCCCCTCCCCCAATTATTACTACATATTTTTTTTCAAAAGCACCACCCTGGATGACATGATCAGATTCCTTTATATCAAAGATTTCGGAAATGTATAATGTTTTGATATTTTGAAATACGCCCCCCCCCCCCGAAATTCATACTAGATATTTTTTTTAAAAAGCACCACCCCGGATGACCTGATCACATTCGTTAATATCAAAGATTCCTAAAATGTATAATGTTTTGATATTTTAAAACATGCTCCCCCCCCCCTCTGAAATTCATTCTAGATATTTTTTTAAAAAAGCACCACCCTAGATGACGTGATCACATTCGTTAATATCAAAGATTCCTAAAATGTATAATGTTTTGATATTTTAAAATACGCCCCCCCCCCGAAATTCATACTAGATATTTTTTTTAAAAAGCACCACCCAAGATGACGTGATCACATTCCCTAATATCAAAGATTTCGGAAAAGTATAATTTTTTGATATTTTGAAATAACCCCCACCTCAATTCTGACTAGTTATTTTTTTAAACAAGCCCCAACCTGGATGACATGATCAGATTCCTTAATATCACAGATTTCGGAAAAGTATAATTTTTTACTATTTTGAAATAACCCCCACCCCAATTCTTACTATTTATTTTTTTAAACAAGCACCACCCTGGATGAAATGATCACATTCCTTAATATCAAAGATTCCTGCAATGTATAATGTTTTGATATTTTGAAATACCCCCCCCCCCCCCCAATTCCTACTAGGTATTTTTTTTAAAAAGCACCACCCTGGATGACATGATCAGATTCCTTTATATCAAAGATTTCGGAAATTTATAATGTTTTGATATTTTAAAATACCCCCCCCCCCCGTAAAATTGAGACTAGATATTTTTTTTAAAAATAATAATAATAATAATACTTTATTGTTAGCTATTTACAAAATTTACAAAAGGATTAAAAAATAAAGTATACATGGCAATGGCAATAGCCGTCTGCCATTTTTAAAAAGCACCACCCTGGATGACGTGATCACATTCCCTTATATTAAAGAAAAGTATATTATTTTGATATTTTAAAATAACCCCCCCCCCCAATTCTTACTAGATATTTTTTGTTCAAAAGCACCACCCTGAATGACATGATCACATTCCTTTATATTAAAGATTTTCGGAAAAGTAAAATTTTCTAATATTTTGAAATAACCCCCCCCCCCAATTCTTACTAGATATTTTTTTTAAAAAGCACCACCCTGGATGACATGATCAGATTCTTTAATATCAAAGATTTCAGAAAAGTATAATTTTTTGATATTTTGAAATACCCCCCCAATTCTTACTAGATATTTTTTATCAAAAGCACCACCCTGGATGACATGATCAGATTCCTTAATATAAAAGATTTCGGACAAGTATAATTTTTTAATATTTAAAAAAAAAACCCCACCTCAATTCTTACTGGTTATTTTTTTAAACAAGCCCCACCCTGGATGACATGATCACATTCCTTAATATCAAAGATTCCTAAAATATATAATGTTTTGATATTTCCGAACACCCCCCCCCCGAAATTCATACTTGATATTTTTTTTTAAAAGCACCACCCTGGATGACGTGATCACATTCCCTAATATTAAAGAAAAGTATATTTTTTTGATATTTTGAAATAAACCCCCCCCCAATTCTTACTAGATATTTTTTTTTCAAAAGCACCACCCTGAATGACATGATCACATTCCTTAATATCAAAGATTTCGGAAAAGTATAATATAATATAAGTATAATATAATGTTGTGATATTTTGAAATACGCCCTCCCCCCCCGAAATTCATACTAGATATTTTTTTTAAAAAGCACCACCCAAGATGTCGTGATTACATTCCTTAATATAAAAGATTTCGGACAAGTATAATTTTTTAATATTTTGAAATAACCCCCACCTCAATTCTTACTGGTTATTTTTTTAAACAAGCCCCACCCTGGATGACATGATCACATTCCTTAATATCAAAGATTCCTAAAATATATAATGTTTTGATATTTTGGAACACCCCCCCCCCCGAAATTCATACTTGATATTTTTTTTTAAAAGCACCACCCTGGATGACGTGATCACATTCCCTAATATTAAAGAAAAGTATATTTTTTTGATATTTTGAAATAACCCCCCCCCCAATTCTTACTAGATATTTTTTTTTCAAAAGCACCACCCTGAATGACATGATCACATTTCTTAATATCAAAGATTTAGGAAAAGTATAATTTTTTGGTATTTTGAAATAACCCCCCCCCCAATTCTTACTAGTTATTTTTTTAAACAAGCACCACCCTGGATGACATGATCACATTCCTTTATATCAAAGATTTTCGGAAAAGTAAAATTTTCTAATATTTTGAAAAAACCCCACCTCAATTCTTACTAGATATTTTTTTTAAAAAGCACCACCCTGGATGACATGATCAGATTCTTTAATATCAAAGATTTCAGAAAAGTATAATTTTTTGATATTTTGAAATACCCCCCCAATTCTCACTAGATATTTTTTATCAAAAGCACCACCCTGGATGACATGATCAGATTCCTTAATATCAAAGATTTCGGAAAAGTATAATATAATATAAGTATAATATAATGTTATGATATTTTGAAATACGCCCCCCCCCAATTCTTACTAGATATTTTTTTTAAAAAGCACCACCCTGGATGACATGATCAGATTCTTTAATATCAAAGATTTCAGAAAAGTATAATTTTTTGATATTTTGAAATACCCCCCCAATTCTTACTAGATATTTTTTATCAAAAGCACCACCCTGGATGACATGATCAGATTCCTTAATATCAAAGATTTCGGAAAAGTATAATATAATATAAGTATAATATAATGTTATGATATTTTGAAATACGCCCTCCCCCCCCCCCCCCCGAAATTCAAACTAGATATTTTTTTTAAAAAGCACCACCCAAGATGTAGTGATTACATTCCTTAATATAAAAGATTTCGGACAAGTATAATTTTTTAATATTTTGAAAAAACCCCACCTCAATTCTTACTGGTTATTTTTTTAAACAAGCCCCACCCTGGATGACATGATCACATTCCTTAATATCAAAGATTCCTAAAATATATAATGTTTTGATATTTTGGAACACCCCCCCCCCCTCGAAATTCATACTTGATATTTTTTTTTAAAAGCACCACCCTGGATGTCGTGATCACATTCCCTAATATTAAAGAAAAGTATATTTTTTTGATATTTTGAAATAAACCCCCCCCCCAATTCTTACTAGATATTTTTTTTTCAAAAGCACCACCCTGAATGACATGATCACATTCCTTAATATCAAAGATTCCTAAAATATATAATGTTTTGATATTTTGGAACACCCCCCCCCCCGAAATTCATACTTGATATTTTTTTTTAAAAGCACCACCCTGGATGACGTGATCACATTCCCTAATATTAAAGAAAAGTATATTTTTTTGATATTTTGAAATAAACCCCCCCCCAATTCTTACTAGATATTTTTTTTTCAAAAGCACCACCCTGAATGACATGATCACATTCCTTAATATCAAAGATATAGGACAAGTATAATTTTTTGTTATTTTGAAATAACCCCCCCCTCTCCAATTCTTACTAGATATTTTTTTTTCAAAAGCACCACCCTGGATGACATGATCACATTCCTTAATATCAAAGATCTAGGAAAAGTATAATTTTTTGTTATTTTGAAATAACCCCCCCCTCCCCCAATTCTTACTAGATATTTTTTTTTCAAAAGCACCACCCTGAATGACATGATCACATTCCTTAATATCAAAGATATAGGAAAAGTATAATTTTTTGTTATTTTGAAATAACCCCCCCCTCCCCCAATTCTTACTAGATATTTTTTTTTCAAAAGCACCACCCTGGATGACATGATCACATTCCTTAATATCAAAGATCTAGGAAAAGTATAATTTTTTGTTATTTTGAAATAACCCCCCCCCCTCCCCCAATTCTTACTAGATATTTTTTTTTCAAAAGCACCACCCTGGATGACATGATCACATTCCTTAATATCAAAGATCTAGGAAATTTTTAATGTTTTGATATTTTTAAATAACCCCCTCCCCCAATTATTACTACATATTTTTTTTCAAAAGCACCACCCTGGATGACATGATCAGATTCCTTTATATCAAAGATTTCGGAAATTTATAATGTTTTTATATTTCAGTTGACGGAATGACTAGTGGTGTCGGTCTCGAATCTTTGGGTTCGCTAAGGCTTTATTATTAGAGGGCTCAACTTGTTAATTCATAATAAAATTGTGTTAAAAATTTATTTAATATTAATGTTATTGAAATAAAAACCAAAACAAATTATTCTTAAGAAAAAAGAAAGCTAGTAAGAATAAACAGCATAACGTACCAAAATTACTGATTACATTCTGATTCTGTCAAATTATAGAAATATATAATGGTATCCCCCCAGCTACGTTTCGGATAACCATTTTGAACTTTTAAAACTAGCACGAACGCTTTTTAACTTGTTCAGCATATAATTGTGGACACACCCATTCAAAGGCTAAGCATTGTAATAATTTTTTAATAATTAATTAATTAAATAATTTTTTGATATTTTGAAATACCCCCCACCCCCCGAATTCTTACTAGATATTTTTTTTTAAAAGCACCACCCTGGATGACATGATTACATTCCTTAATATCAAAGATTTCAGAAAAGTATAATTTTTTGTTATTTTGAAATCCCCCCCCCCCCCGAAATTCTTACTAGATATTTTTTTTAAGAAGCACCACCCTGGATGACATGATCAGATTCCTTAATATGAATGATTTACGAAAAGTTTAATGTTTTGATTTTTTGAATAAATGACATAGTGGTAAACAATTAAATCAAAGAAATCCGAAAAAGATATATTTTTTGTATGAGAGTACCGCCTTTGTAAATTTTGAAATAGATATTTTATTTATAAATTTTTAAGTTTTGTGTTAGAGGTAATAAGTAAAGGTTTAACTTTTACTTTTTATTATATTTATACAAGTTTTAAAACATTTAAAACTTTTATGAGCTAGAACTTTCATATAACAGTTTTGAAACAACTTTTTCGCTCAGAGGTTATTAATACAAGTTTTTTATAACAGTTAAAGATAAACTTTTTCGTAATAAGTTATAACTGTTTCAATCCCAGATCTTTTATATTATTATCGGTTTTGTAAAGGATTCATTTATTGTCATCCTCTAGCATGGATACTCATATATTTGTTTTCTTTTAGCCCTGATGAAGATCCACAAGTTGGATCGAAACATTGGCTTTCCAAAATAAAAAAGTTTTAACTGAAAATCCTGATAATCATTTAACCTATTGTAAAAAATAACAGTTGACTATCTCTCACCTCTGAAATTGTCATAATTTCTTTTGCCAGACAAAAAAGGAAAAACTTGGTAATAATTTATTTGGTAAATTTGACATTCAACAGTACTCAGTTACGGCAGCAGTTATACCAGCAAACACACTATAAAACTTCAAAAGACTAACAAAAATAGATTGCATCTAATTTGAAAAATGGTTGGGAGTGTGGTCAAAAAATAAATGCACCAACATACTCGACTTTTTGGTACTTCTGATTGCACCAAACAATAAATTTTGGTTACACTTGTGACCAACACTGCTAGTTACCATGGCAACGCTTTAATAACAGACTGAAAACAAAAAAAAAACATCTGTAATTTTTTGAGTTAGTTTAGAGGCATGCTAGCATGTTCTGCTTTACGATTTATCTTAAGTTAATACCTTTATATTGATGTTATGGACTGTTATGGACTCTAGCACTATGCACGTAAATCGGTTGAGTATATATAGTTTAAATATAATTGTATTCCCTAGTTTTAAGTTTTGTAAATATGTTTAGGTTATTATTATTGTCTTTGTTTCTTAATTTTCTAATTCTATAATAATTTTAACTGTATATATTTATGTAAATAGATAGCATGTAAATAGTATTGTCCGCTTATTGAAAGAACCAACCCTATCTCCCTGAGCATTGCATGGAGTTTTTTACTTTCACTTACCTATATATGAAATATATAGTAAGTGGAAGTATTGCGATCGTGAAAAATTTCGACTTCCGGTTTTCAACGGAAATACACGTTTTGGGGTCCCCTGAGTCCAATTAACCAAGTCCCGCGAAATGGTCTGTGTGTGTGTGTGTGTGTGTCTGTGTCTGTGTGTCTGTGTGTGTGTGTGTGTGTGTGTGTGTGTGTGAACAGACTAGCTCAAAAACTATAAACCGTGTGAACCTGAAATTGGGTATTTAGTGTATGTATATGGCCGCGATGTGACAGCAAAAATTTCATCAAAATTGCTCAAAGGGAGGGGGTACTTTATTTAATAACTTTTAAATTTTTTTTCGATTTTCTCAAAAACGGCTCTAACGATTTTGATTAAACTGAGTATTTGATCTATTTAAATGCCCGAGATGTGACTGTAAAAATTTCATCAAAATTGATCAACCGGAGGGGGGACTTTACTTAATAAATTTTGTATAATTTTAAAGTGTTTTTTATTATTTACTCAAAAACGGTTTTAACGATTTTGATCAAACTGAGTATTTGATCTATTTATATGCCCGAGATATGTCTGTAAAAATTTCATCAAAATTGATCAACCGGAGGGGGGACTTTACTTAGTAAATTTTGTATCACTTTCACGTGTTTTTTTTTATTTACTCAAAAAAGGGCTTAACGATTTTGATCAAACTGGGTATTTGATGTATGTATATGCCAAAGATGTGATAGCCAACATTTCATCAAAATTGATCAATTGGAGGGGGCACTTTACTGAATAAATGTTGTCTCATTTTCACGTGTGTTTTTTATTTACTCAAAAACAGGTTTAACGATTTTGATCAAACTTGGTATTTGGTGTATGTATGTGCCCGCGATGTGACAGTAAAATTTTCATTAACATTGATCAAGTGGAGGGGGTACTTTACTTAATAAATTTTGTATCATTTTCACGTGTGTTTTTTATTTACTCATAAACGGCAAAAATAAGAAATGAATGTGGAAAGATTTGTGACTTTGTGAAGTGGCAATTAAGAAAACACGTCAATTTCTAATCTAAATAAGTTGGTAAGTGAAAGTTGTGTGTTGCGCGCACGCACCAGATTTTTTTACTTAGGTTATATACACCTGGGTATGTTATTTCCTTTTACTTTTATTTAAAATTTAAAAATATGGCTAAAAGCCAGGCGCTCAACAATATTATAACCATAGACATACCTAGGGTCATATAAATAAATGGTGCCCATTGTGGGGCCTTATTTGGATTTTTTTTTTTTTGTGAAAATAGAGACTAATAATTGTATAAATAGTTGTTTTGAAGTTAGGGTTACATGTGTTTACTACTGTATCCTTGGTAACCGATTGTTTACTTCTGTTTCACTAATTAACTTTTACAAACAGTTTTATTTATTTTTTATATATGTTTGACAATCAATTTATTTTCCTTATATACAACAATGCTTTGCTGGTTCACTTTTATGACAAATAATGGTTATTAAGGTACATTGTTGTTAAAACTAGTAAACCTTAATTTAATTTTATTTTAAGATAAACGTTAAAAACCTTATTTCTTAATATTTGCTTTTATTAAACTAAGAGTCCAAGGGATACCTTTTTTCTGAAGTTAGCCTTAAAAATCCCTAACGTTCATAAGAATCATCATTTCTTTTTCTAACCCATTCCTACGGTTTCTGGTCATTATAGTCTGCTTTTGTTGTTTATTTCGTCACCATGGTGAACGAGGAGGAAACTAAAACAGGTTACATAGATAAAACTTCGCTGAGTTGGATATATACTTTAAAGAAAGATGAAGTTTTAGAAATTTTGGGAGAGTATAATTTATCTACTGAAGGGAATGTTGAAACCTTAAGACAGACTCTAAAGGAATATTTCTTGAAAAATCCTGATCAATTTCAGAGGCCATATTTACCTCCACAGACAGATCCCAAGAGAAAACTATTCCATCGGAAAAACCTTCAAATATGCCTCCTATCTACCCCGGAAGTACTTTTCCATATTTCCCGCCTTTCCATTTAAATCCTTTGTTAAAAGAATAATTCTGTAATCGGCCACATACGATCAGTGCCGATAACTTTTTGCTAAAAATTAAGGAATGGCGAAAAGCTTGGAGAATTAGAGATGAAGATCTTTTGGCGCATCTCCCTGAACTACTCGATGGTATTCCATTAAACTGCTACTGTTTAGAACAAGATTCCTGGAATAACTGGACTGAGTTTGAAAATGCGATTCGAGAAGCGTTTTTCCTTGCTGGTTACCAAGAAGCTTTAATAAAAGAAATTGAAAAGTGGACTCAGGGTGAAGACGAGACAATTTTTGATTATATTATTTGCCTTAACACTCTTTTCAAACGACTGAGTAAACCACTGTCAGAAAAAGAACAGCTGACTATAGTCTTCAATAACTTATTGCCTAGATACCAACTGTACATTCGTCCATCTGATGTCACGTCACTTTCTAAGTTAGTTGAGGTAGGCCAGCAATATGAAAGGATATAGGAGAGGACTAAGACTTTTCAACCACCGCCTTCTATAGATGCAAGTCTAATACCTGAAGCTGCTTATGCCCACCCTTCGAAAATCGAACCTACTTGCACAAATTCTAAATCTTCTATTGCGTCTATTGATAAGAAAGAGCCCAGTTCGACCAAGTCGTCGGAACCAAAGAAGAAATCGACGCCTCAACCAGCCGCAAATTCTGAGAAACAGATGAATAAGAAACTATCTTCTTCAAATCCAACACTACTATGTTGGAATTGTCTTGCGACAGGTCACGCTTACCCGGAGTGCAAAAAACCAAGGGTTACCATCTTTTGCTACCATTGTGGTACTAGAGGAGTTACCCGAGTAGCTTGTCCGACGTGTAAGAAACCGGGAAACTAGTGACTGGTCAGGGTGATGGGGTCTCCCCTGGCCAAATACCTAAATTTAACGACTCCAGACTGAATTTAGCTTCATATTGTAAAGACAATCTGTCACTAATGCAGGTGGACGGGGGGCGATTTTACCTTAACCTACAAATAGGCGACATATACACGGTGGGCCAGACCCCCCTACCGTGCACTCCCCCCACATCCCAATAAATTGCATATCGTTGTGTTCCTTGTGATAAAAGATTAAGAAAAAGCCAATGTTCCCAGAAAAAAAAGTGGCCGCACTAACCGAAAATGGCGTTCAAACATGGCGGAATGACGACTTTGATTTTAGGTAGTTTTTTTATTACTGACATTCACCATTATGCTTAATTTCGCCATAACTGGTATTTTATTAAAGCTAGATAGTTCTAGATTCAGAATAAATAAACAAACGTTCTAAAATAATTAGTCTTGACAACATAAAATACATTTAAAGTCAATTTTTTCAAGTCTCTCGCGTAAAAGTTAAAATTCCAAGTTAATTTGTGATTAAACGGCCATCGTTAACGAAAAACACCCTGAAGTAAAACATCTGGAGCAATTATTCTTCTTTAAAAATCAGTGGTAAAATTTCAAAAAATATCAACTAGTTTCATAGAAAACGGACGTACAAGGCGAAAAGGCGCCGGTGACTCGGGCGCATCCAGTCCTCTGCCACATCGTTCAGTTCTCATACATCATATAATTACAACGGGTTTAGATTATTATTTTGAATGTATAATCAAGCCTATGTAACTGCAAGTTTTTAATGTACAGAAATAATTAATATAACCTTTATTTATTTTTATTATTTTTTTTGTTTTTTTATAAATCTGATAAATAAAGGATATATATCTGATAAATAATAATGAATTAGTCGCAGATTGCACATTATCTAAACCTCACTTATATTGAAATAAACTGGTTATCTTGAAATTAAATAATAATGTTCTCATGGTAGTAGTTGGGTTACTGACACTGGCTTCTGATCATTCGTGAAATTTGAAATAAATGCATTTTTGCAAAGTATTGATTATTTACAGATTTAAAAACAACCCAAATAAAAAAGATAAATAAAAAGTTCTGTTTGTTCGTTGATATGTAGAAATTATTCGTAATACAATTTAGGAAGTATATACATAACACAATTTAATAGCTCACAACAATTAATGAATTAATAGTTACACGATGTGTTTGTATATATATATATATATATATATATATATATATATATACATATACATACATAAATATCATGATTAATTTAAAATTAAACCACTACTGGAGAGGAAAACCAATTAAAACATGTAAGTATTCATGCATCTAATGATCTATAATCCACGGAGTTGTGGCCTTTTTCGGTTCCTGGCATATAACTACACATCAAAAAGTTTACTTTCTCTTTTTTTCGAAAAAAGGGTATACTAATACAAATAAAATGAAATATTTGGAGTGGTAATCGGATTAGTTATTTAACCAAATTCGAACATGAAAGATCGGTAATTTTTATCATTTTGATGAAAACTCATGTTCCAACGCCTATAACTCGACAATATGTGCTCTAAATGAAAAATGTCACAGATAAAAGTTTTAGGACATTAAATTTAGCATAAAATAAGCCCATTTATTTTAAAATTAATTTATTCCTGCGTAGAGATACAAATGAAAAAGTGAAAGTATTTGTAGTGCTTTCTTCATTCTTTTAACGACATCTTCATTCCTTCATACATCTACATGTCAAAAAGTGTACTTTCTCCTTTTTTCGAAAAAAGGGTATACTAATACAAATAAAATGAAATATTTGGAGTGGAAATCGGATTAGTTATTTAGCCAAATTCGAACTTGAAAGATCGGTAATTTTTACCATTTTGGTAAAAACTCATGTTCCAACGCCTACAACTCGACAATATGAACTCTAAATGAAAAATGTTACAGATAAAAGTTTTAGAACATTAAATTTAGTATAAAACATGCCCATTTATTTTTAAATTAACTTATTACTAAGTAGAGATACAAATGAAAACGTGAAAGTATTCGTAGCGCTTGATTCCTTCTTTTTGTGAGAACTAAGGGGATATGATATAATATTGACAGAACTAACTATTTAGGTGGGCTTATTTTATGCTACATTTAATGTTCTAAAACTTTTATCTGTAAAATTTTTCATTTAGAGTACATACTGTCAAGTTGTAGGCGTTGGAACATGAGTTTCTACCAAAATGGTAAAAATTACCGATCTTTCAAGTTCGAATTTGGCTAAATAACTAATCCGATTTCCACTCCAAATATTTCATTTTATTTGTATTAGTATACCCTTTTTTTCGAAAAAAGGAGAAAGTACACTTTTTGACATGTAGATGTATGAAGGAATGAAGATGTCGTTAAAAGAATGAAGAAAGCACTACAAATACTTTCACTTTTTCATTTGTATCTCTACGCAGGAATAAATTAATTTTAAAATAAATGGGCTTATTTTATGCTAAATTTAATGTCCTAAAACTTTTATCTGTGACATTTTTCATTTAGAGCACATATTGTCGAGTTATAGGCGTTGGAACATGAGTTTTCATCAAAATTATAAAAATTACCGATCTTTCATGTTCGAATTTGGTTAAATAACTAATCCGATTACCACTCCAAATATTTCATTTTATTTGTATTAGTATACCCTTTTTTCGAAAAAAAGAGAAAGTAAACTTTTTGATGTGTAGTTATATGCCAGGAACCGAAAAAGGCCACAACTCCGTGGATTATAGATCATTAGATGCATGAATACTTACATGTTTTAATTGGTTTTCCTCTCCAGTAGTGGTTTAATTTTAAATTAATCATAATATTTATGTATGTATATGTATATATATATATATATATATATATATATATATATATATACAAACACATCGTGTAACTATTAATTCATTAATTGTTGTGAGCTATTAAATTGTGTTATGTATATACTTCCTAAATTGTATTACGAATAATTTCTACATATCAACGAACAAACAGAACTTTTTATTTATCTTTTTTATTTGGGTTGTTTTTAAATCTGTAAATAATCAATACTTTGCAAAAATGCATTTATTTCAAATTTCACGAATGATCAGAAGCCAGTGTCAGTAACCCAACTACTACCATGAGAACATTATTATTTAATTTCAAGATAACCAGTTTATTTCAATATAAGTGAGGTTTAGATAATGTGCAATCTGCGACTAATTCATTATTATTTATCAGATATATATCCTTTATTTATCAGATTTATAAAAAAAAAAAAATAATATAAATAAATAAAGGTTATATTAATTATTTCTGTACATTAAAAACTTGCAGTTACATAGGCTTGATTATACATTCAAAATAATATCCTAAACCCGCTGTAATTATATGATGTATGAGAACTGAACGATGTGGCAGAGGACTGGATGCGCCCGAGTCACCGGCGCCTTTTCGCCTTGTACGTCCGTTTTCTATGAAACTAGTTGATATTTTTTGAAATTTTACCACTGATTTTTAAAGAAGAATAATTGCTCCAGATGTTTTACTTCAGGGTGTTTTTCGTTAACGATGGCCGTTTAATCACAAATTAACTTGGAATTTTAACTTTTACGCGAGAGACTTGAAAAAATTGACTTTAAATGTATTTTATGTTGTCAAGACTAATTATTTTAGAACGTTTGTTTATTTATTCTGAATCTAGAACTATCTAGCTTTAATAAAATACCAGTTATGGCGAAATTAAGCATAATGGTGAATGTCAGTAATAAAAAAACTACCTAAAATCAAAGTCGTCATTCCGCCATGTTTGAACGCCATTTTCGGTTAGTGCGGCCACTTTTTTTTCTGGGAACATTGGCTTTTTCTTAATCTTTTATCACAAGGAACACAACGATATGCAATTTATTGGGATGTGCGGGGGGGTGCACGGTAAGGGGGTCTGGCCCACGTACTAATACCTGCCTACACTAATTGATACAGGAGCTACTCACTCATATCTTGGTTTAGAAGGATTATCTTTATTGGAACATGTGGAGTGTTCGCGTATCAAGATACCCTCATATCAGGTAATATTAGCAAACGGAGTAGAAGAAACAGTCCATGATGCTATTACCTTATCTGTTAGCATCCAGGGTTGTTAGAAGGAAGTTAACTTTTCCATCCTTCCTAATCTCTCTGTTCCTTCTCTTATCGGGTTAGATACCTAAAAGGAGTGGGGCGTTGTAGTCAACACTTCTAATTCTACCTGGTGGTTTAATGAAAACCCTACGAATGTATTTACTTTTTTGACTTTTGAAAGAACCCCTAAATTTCATTTGAATCAAGTTGACCTGAAGAAATGAAGATTTTGGAATCATTCCTTGAACAGGAGCGTAAGGAAAACCAAGATATATAGGGATTGACTTCGCTGGCTGAGCATTACATCGATGTTGGTAACCATCAACCGATAAAGCAGAGAGCTTATCCGGTATCTCCAGCGATACAAGACGTTATTAATAAAGAGGTAGATCGGATGCTGGACGAGGATATCATCGAACCTTCGCATAGCCCGTGGTCTAGCCCTGTAGTTATGGTGAAAAAACCAAACGGAAAGTATAGGTTTTGCGTTGATTACCGCAAGGTGAATGCGTGTACCAAGAAAGATGCCTACCCATTACCTAATATGACATGCTTACTGGACCAACTCCGTTCCTGTAGATATTTATCAAAAATTGATTTAGCCCAGGCCTACCACCAGATACCGTTATCACCTGAATGCAGAGAAATCACAGCATTCACTGTGTTGGGCAAAGGATTGTTTCACTTCAAGAGGCTTCCTTTCGGGTTATGCGGCGCTCCTGCCACATTTCAACGCCTTTTGGACATAATAATTTCACCCGATTTGGCTCCGGCATGTTTTGCCTATCTAGATGACATTATCGTCGCTAAAGATACCTTCGATAAACACCTTCGTTATCTTAAAATTGTCTTTAAACGCTTAAGAGATGCTGGACTAAAAATCAACTATGAGAAGTGTATGTTCGGCTGCACAGAAATTAAATACCTTGGCTTTGTAATTAACAGGAATGGACTACAGGTCGATCCAGACAAGATAGATCCATTACTGAAATTACCTCCTCCAACGGATTTGAGTGAATTACGTCGGTTTATTGGGATGGCCTCATGGTATCGGCGTTTTATATCTAACTTTTCGGATAGGATCCGTCCCTTAACCAAACTTTTAAGGAAAGGTCAACAATGGTTATGGACAACGGAGCAAGAGGATTCCTTCCAAGAAATTAAATTACTTCTTACTTCACCACCGATACTCACCAGACCAGATTTCTCTAAAACTTTTTATCCTCAAACGGATGCAAGTGCAACTGGCTTGGGTGCTGTTTTAACTCAGAATATTGAAGATAAGGAAGGAGTCATAGCCTATGCAAGTAGGGCCTTGCAGGGAGCAGAGTTAAATTACAGTGTCACCAAGAAGGAATGTCTGGCAGTATTAAGGGCGATAAGAAAATTTCGGCCATATCTGGAAGGCTATCACTTTAAAGTTATTTCGGACCATGCCAGTCTCAAATGGCTCAATAATCTTAAAAGTACTACTGGGAGGTTAGCGAGATGGTCATTGGAACTACAAGGATATGACTTTGAAGTACTTTATCGGAAAGGTTCCACTCATTCTGTTCCTCATTTCTTTTCTCGTATTCCGAAAGAATGTCTGGAGTCGGACGAAGGAAATAATGAATTCCTTTTGACAATTGATGCCACATCACCAACCCAAGATACTTGGTATTACAATAAATTTCTTGAAGTAAGTCGTAGACCAGCTCAATTTCCCGATTGGAAAATATCTAAAGGAAAATTATACCGTCATTTCTTTGATGATATACAAGATTCTCTTGAGGATGATTCCTATGCATGGAAGCTAGTTGTACCTCAAGAACAACAAACTAGAGTTATGAATGAGAATCACAACTTACCCAATGCAGGTCACATCGGGGTAGAAAAAACCACAGCAAGAATAGCTCGCTTATACTTCTGGCCAGGAATGCGCCGCGATATAGCTAACTATATCAGACGATGCAAGATCTGTCAGCTAACCAAACCAGAGCAACGAACTCAAATGGGAAAGATGAACCTTCATCAGTATACCAAACCCTGGGACGTTGTAGCTGCAGATTTTCAAGCACCCTTTCCTAGGTCTTCTAATGGGTTTTGCTATTTATTGGTATTCCAAGATACCTTTTCAAAATGGGTTGAACTCATTCCTGTAAGAACTGCGAACGCGAAAACCGTCACTAAATGCTTCAGGCAGTTTATTATTTTCAGATGGGGCACACCAAGAGTCCTCCATACCGACAACGGTACCCCTTTCGTTAATAAATTAATAGACGACCTGGCACAAGCTTATGGTATTGAGCTATCTAATACTCCCACCTATTGGCCACAAGCGAACCCAGTTGAGAGGACAAACAGAGTTATAAAAACTATGATTACTGCTTTCATAGAAAGCAATCATCGAAAATGGGACGCCTACTTACCCGAATTCATGTTTGCGATTAACACTTCTGTGCATAACTCGTTGGGTTGTACCCCTGCCTATCTAAATATGGGGTGAGAACTAATAGCTCCTAATACCTTATTTACTAAAGCAGACTCTAATGATCTTAAACTGCTTCCTATTTTGACTTGGACATCTCACATTAAAAAGCTAGATGAACTAAGGTTACTAGTTGAGAAAAACTTGTGTGTAGCCAGTGATAAACAGTGTAAATACTATGACAGAAACAAGCGAGACTCTGTGTTTAAGGAAGGTGACTTAGTGCTTCGGCGCGCACACCGGCTATCATCAGCAGCTGATGCCTTTTGTTCAAAACTGGTGCCGAAATTCGAGGGTCCCTTTAAAATCATAAAGAAGAAGTCGGTCAACGTTTTCTACTTGAAGGATGAAGAAGGAAACAGCGTTGGAACTAGCCATGTGTCTCAGCTGAAGCCTTTTCACAACTGATTAAGAGAATCAGCGTGAGAGTCTCACGCTTCCGAAGAAGGGGAAGTGTGACCAACACTGCTAGTTACCATGGCAACGCTTTAATAACAGACTGAAAAAAAAAAAAAAAACATCTGTAATTTTTTGAGTTAGTTTAGAGGCATGCTAGCATGTTCTGCTTTACGATTTATCTTAAGTTAATACCTTTATATTGATGTTATGGACTGTTATGGACTCTAGCACTATGCACGTAAATCGGTTGAGTATATATAGTTTAAATATAATTGTATTCCCTAGTTTTAAGTTTTGTAAATATGTTTAGGTTATTATTATTGTCTTTGTTTCTTAATTTTCTAATTCTATAATAATTTTAACTGTATATATTTATGTAAATAGATAGCATGTAAATAGTATTGTCCGCTTATTGAAAGAACCAACCCTATCTCCCTGAGCATTGCATGGAGCTTTTTCACTTAGGTTATATACACCTGGGTATGTTATTTCCTTTTACTTTTATTTTAAATTTAAAAATATGGCTAAAAGCTAGGCGCTCAACAATATTATAACCATAGACATACCTAGGGTCATACACTTACACCAAGGAATAAAACTATATATATATATATATATATATATATATATATATATATATATATATATATATATACACACACTATTTAAAATGAACAGGTGGCCTTTCAGTTACAATGTGATGTTTAACATCATATTTTATTTCGCTGGATGTTATAGAAGGTACCATAATATTTGGATATAAAGAAAGTAAGTCCATAGAAGGGTTTTTTCTGTTGCCGAGACTGATCATTTCTTCCTCTGAAGCCATTCAAATTTCCCAATAAGTACATAATTTAGTAACATTATCAATTAGCCTATGTCTATTTAGATCTACCATTACATCGAACTTTTTGAGAAAATCTGCACCCAATATACCTTACCAACTTTAGCGATAATAAAAGGCCATTGAAACTGTCTTCTAAGACCTGAATTGATTGTTAAAATGTATTCTGTAAGTGGGTATCTCGGTATTATTGGTTGCATATAGCTTAACATCATAGTCATCATATCTTTCCCTATGTTTGCTTTGGTAAGGAACTATTGAAACGTCTGCCCCACAATCTACAAGGAACCGCAACCCCGTTTTTTTGTCTGCCACAAATAGGCGAAATCTGCAGCTTCCAAGGCTACCAGCAGCAGAGGTTGCCGCTAAATCTGCTGCTGACTGGATTTTTCCACTTTCCACTGGCAAAGTGGCTTACATTTCTCTGGGTAGTATTTATTTCCAAATCAAAAACAGTACTTACCCTTACTCTCAAAACGTTTCTTGCTTCTATTAGAACTACCGCTTCTGCTTCAACCTCGGCTTCAGAGTCTAACAAGAAGTGACTACTTGCTTTTCCAATTCCTCTATCCGCTTTTCCATCTTATTTTGAGGTTTAACTTAATAAATAGAATGTGAAGGATTCATTTCGACAATTTTGTCAAGCTTGTCTAAATTTTCCTCACTAATTAATAATAAGTTCTTGACGTAATCCGGCATCTTTTCAATAAATAACATATGAAGATCTTTTTCTGTAATGTCATCACCAGCACACGATTGCATCCAGCGCAGAAATTGACAAGGTTTTTGATCACCTAACTCAAAAGCAGTCACCAGACATTTAATGTGTTTGTTTTCACATTCCCGAACAATGTCTAAAAGCCTCTTTTTAGCAGACGTATATTTTTATTCTTCTCCCTCGGAGTTAATGATGTCCCACATGTACTCCATGTATTTTGGTTCCAATTGGGACTCTAAATAATTAAACTTTGTTTCCTCCCTTACTATACCATTGATAGTAAACGTGATTCTACTTGGTAAAACCATATCTCTGGTTTTAAACACCCAAAAGGGTGGAATTTTTATGTTAAACCTATCAAGAAAACTTACCGGATTAGGATTTACCACTCCCACTGCTCCTTGGTCTTGAGAAGATTCTTTCCGCTCTCCCAATTTTATATCTTCAATAGGCATCATTCTCACGATTAAATAAAAAATAATAATAAAATTATTTACTCACTATCACGTATGGTCATCAGTTTTGGTACTTCTGATTGCACCAATCAATAAATTCTGATTACACGAAGGAATAAAACATATATTGAAATTAATATTTTATTTATTCCATATAAGGTTAAGTTTGTTCCACGCGTTCACAACAGATATTTTTCAACATTAATTAATACAGATGATTTATTATATTTTAAAAGGTTATTGACAGTGTTGCCATATGGTAGCACAGATTACGAAACAATTATTTATGAAAATTTTTGATTGATATTAATATTTTATTTGTTATTTTCTACTAACATAATTAATAATATTTTATACATAAAATGTTATTAAATATTAAGAACTTTGAAAAAGAAGAAATTGATAACACAAAAAAATTGATATGAATGGACAACACTGCCAGAAATTTAAAAATATTTTTCCACTACTATTAATGACAATCATTGGGAAATTTTCCAATTTTAATTTATCTATTGGCTAAATAGTAAGAATTAAAACATTTTAGTTGAAAATAATATAAATATGGAAACTGTATTCTTACATGTAAAGTCCATTTCTGTAATGCACCCCAACTGTTTTGAATTCCTGTAATAACAACGGGTTTATATGGTTTTTCATACTTTTCAACAAATTCTTCAATAGATACCTTGTTTACATCAATACGCTCTATAGTATCATTTACCACCTTGTATCTTTCAAAGTGTACAGCATAATTTAACATATTCCAAGACCAGTAATCACTCAATTCTGAAAAAAAAAAAATATATATGTATATATATATATATATATATATATATATATATATATATATATATTAAAATAAGAAACTATAAGTTTTTCAATGGGCCCAATCACTCCTATATATCCTCCTATACACAGTAATCACTTCCTCTATGAATCAAATGACTCATTCAGAAATATCAAAACATTATACTTTTCGCATATCTTAAATATGATGAAATTTAATCATGTTACCTATTTTGAATTATTTATTTTTTTATAATTCTTCTATACGTGGTTCTATTCGTTAACTATGAAATTTGTTAAGGGGGGTAATTCAATTGATATGAGCCCTGTTCGAAAAAAAGAAAAGAAAACGCTTAACTTTATCTGTTATAAAAAAAACTTTTATTTATAACCACTGAGCACTAACAGTTTTTCAAAACTTTTATATAAAAGCTCTGTCCCATAAAAGTTTTAACTGTTTTAAAACATTTATAAATATATTAAAAAAGTAAAAGTTAAACCTTTACTTAAATCTTCCTACAGAAAACTTAAAAATTACAATAAATATGTATTACACAAGGTGGTGTTTTTAAAAAATATCTATTTCCAATTTCGAGGGGTGGGGTTTTGATAATTAAAATAGTATACTTTTTGGAATTCCTTGACAGTTTCAATGATGGGCAAAAAGTAATATGAGAAAAAAGTACAGATACGGGATTATGTACTCTTGAAAACTCTCCATGATCATAGCTTCTCAACTTTTTTTTTTATGTGAGTACACTAGTCATCAAGTACAGCATTTGAGAAAAATACTGGAGAGTATTTCTTCCCGATTAGAGTAAATTTTTTTAAGTTAACGTTTTCGGTAGTAATTTTCTTTTTTTTAATGATCTTTCATTCCGATTGAGGGTTGATGGGGGGGATGCTTATGTTTTCCGATTGGTATAATTCAAAAATATTATCAAGTTTATATTTCGATACTGTTGGGGTGGGGCTCTGATTAGCAATAATGTAACATTTACCCAATTTCATTGAAATGAGGGTGCATCCTTATGTTTTCAGATACGTTTAATTCGAAAATATTATCAATTTTAATTTTTGGTCGTTGGAGTGGGGGGGGGGGGGGGGAGGTGCTCGCATTACCTGTAATTTGACACTTTCCCATTTTATAGAAATGAGAATTAATATTTTGGAGACTTGAATTTTGATAATATTTTTTGTTTAACTTTTTGAGTGGGGCGAGCCAATCAGAAACAATTTGAATATACATCTCCGAAAAAGTATGTGTGCAAGCACTAACATAAGAATGTTGTGGACGGAGGTATTCAGTTATTCGAATTTTGATAAGGAAAAAAAATTATAATATTATATTTTGAACCGCCGCAATCTCAAACTAATATTATTTGTGATGTTAACTGATTAAAATTTGGTCAATTGAATTTTCGGCCAGAAAAGGTCTAATTTTCGATAAATTGATATTTTCGAATTTTAAGTATCTAGAAACATTAGGATGCATTATTATTTCAATGAAATAGGTAAATAATAAATTACTAGTAATGCAATCTGTCATTAAAGGCGTACTGCCCATGCGTGGGCTCAACGTGTTTTATGAGTAGACGGAATTTTTACAATATTCCAACCACCTCACACTTTTACAATATTCTGTTCAATGTTTCAGCTCTAAGCCATTTTCATGAGGAACATCTAAAAAATTTTAATTTCAATTTAACAAATTAAATTTAAAAAATAATTAAGTAATGAATTATGTTTATACCCACCTCTGACCACAATTTTCAATAAAAGGTAAAGGTACTGAAGTGGAGCTGATGGGCGTGGCCTGTTTTGAGAGCCCCAGCCATCAGCCCCACTTCAGTACTTGTACCCAATAAAATAGGCTGAGTACCCTTGTCATAAAATTAAAAAAAAAATTTACTAGTTAAAAACTATAGTCTTATCATTCAAGCTTCACACTCAAATGGATTATTTTACCAATCCCCTTATCCTCTCCAACATTTAACTTCACTGTTACTTAAATAAACAATTGGAAAATATTAATTAAAACCATGATTAAAATTTTATACATTTTTTAAACTTACTATTTATTAATTTTCTAAAATTCTAGAAATTCATAATAATTTTTTTTATATAAATATCCAGACATATAACTTATTTTAATACTAGGGCAATCAATTATTAATTTTAATTAAAATGTCTGCATAGTATTTGTTCAAATTTTTAGAGTCATTTTTAAAATTTACTGTTTTATCAATGTTCTCTGAACATGACATGGCCTCAAGCATTTTTCTCCTATACACGCTTGATTCCATATGTATTATTTCAACTCCATCAAAATCAAACCTATGCTTTGTTTTATTTATATATTCCACTAGACCTGTGTTTTTGTCATTTTTTTCTATATTTTTGACATCATTTTTATGCTGGTACATCCGGTCAGAAATATATTGCTTCGTTTCGCCAATGCATATTGCTGGGCAATCTAAACAACACATTCAATTACCCAATAGCCGACCCCAATATCATTTTTAACATGTAGGTTGTAATAAATCGATACCTGAGTGTGTAATCCAAAAATCGATATCATCTTTTATATACCTGAGCGCGTAATCGAAGAATCAATATCATTTTCACAATCAGCACCCTAATTAACCCATTAACGCCCAGAACTGTTTTTGTTGCATTTTTTTAAAATCTTTGCTACCACCACTTGCTAAGATTCTATATAACATGATCAAATAAAAAAAAAAAAAATTTTCTCAATACAAGGTCATAATGAGGTGTTACATAAATGTAACACCGGGCGCCTGTGCCCCCGTGTTTTTTAATGAGCTTTTTTTTTTTTAAATAATTCTGAATTTGAATAGTATAATTGGTTAAAGGTTTCCAATAAACAAAACTATAAATTAAAACTTTTAATATATAAAATAATTTTTACAAATATAAGTGAGTATAAGATATACTACATACACACACACACACACATATATATACATATATATATATATATATATATACATATATATATATATATATATATATATATATATATATATATATATATATAAGTTAAATATCACCGATAGGAAACTGTTCAGAAACTGAGAAAAAGCAGCCTAATTGTGATAAATATAAACAAGATTTTTTTATGAGCAAACACTTTTTAATAACAATAATAATAATAAAGTTCAACAATGTTACCATGTGTCATATAAAATATTAAATGTTTCAATGCATCACTTGGTATTAATGTGAATATCCCTGTCCTTGATTCCCCCCCGCCAGTTTACAAAAACCTTTTGTAAACTAAACTAAACAAATATAAAAAAAAAAGAAACATAAACAATACTAATAAAATGGAAAAGAATAACCGTCATGTCCAGAACTTGTACTCTCCGTGATGAGGATACTCCAGTTCAAGTTTCCTGTTCCTCCAATAATGGGAGTTTTAACTGTTCTATGTGAACCGTTCTTCGTTTTCTTGGGTCCTTTACACTTTCAATGGTCACTATATTGTGCTCCCTGATTACAATAACCCTGAACGGACCCTCATAGCGTCTTAATTCCTTCCCTCTATTGGAAGCTAACCTGCGATATACGACTGAACCAATTTTTATTTTCCCCATCAGGTCTTTTACTTTTAAGTTCTCCCGCGCTACTCGGTCATGCTTCTCTTTATTGATTTTTTTTCAGACTCTCTCCCACAGTTTGCCCAATTCTATTTTATTGTTAAGCATTCTCTCTGTTGTTTCCTCATCCACCATCGTGCCCCAATAGTCCCGTTGCCGTCCACGCAGCCCAAATAGGATTTCGAACGGTGAAAATCCTGTGACGGAATGTATAGAATGGTTATAAGCAATTACTGCTTTCTGCATAGCTATGTCTGGTTCCAATCCCTTCTCGAGCTGATATACTCTCAGGTGTTCGCTAAGGGTCCCATGTAGTCTCTCTATACTTCCTCGGCTCTTTGGGTGTCCTGGAGTGTTCAGATGCCATACCACCCCTAAGTTCTTCATTTCTTCCCTAATCTTAGTGTTATCAAATTCCCTTCCTCCGTTTGAGGAAATTCGGTCAGGCACACCATAGAACTGGAACCACACTCGCATTGCTCCCAGTATTGCTTCTGCTGATCGTTCCTGTACTTGATACGCCATTGCTGTTTTACTAAAGAGGTCTATCATTGTAACCCACTTATAACCCCTCCAAGTAAATGTGTCGATTTGTAGGTCACACAACGGTGCATCTGCTGTGGGTGTTGCTTCTTGCTTCCCTTTGGGCGGATGTCTATCGTATTTAGTCCTGAGACAGACTTCACAAGCTCCTATGGTCTCCGTGATGGTTCTCTTCATTCCCCACCAGAAATATTTTCGACGCAATGCCTGAAGTGTTTCCTGCACTCCGCGATGATTGGTCTTTCCCTGGTGATAAGAAAGTGTTACCTCTTTTTGCTCTTCCTCATCTCTCAGGGTCTGTACTATGACTTTGCAACGTACGAAGTTCCTATCTATTCCGATCTGCTCGGACCGCCACATTCTTTTAATCTTCTCCCACATTGTAGCGTTGCCCACAAAAAGATGGTAAGTTTTTCTGGGTTTCGAAGCGTCTTTGAGTGCCTTACAGATTTGGTCATCCCTTACTCCCGGCGCTGACCAGATGGTTGTGATCCTACTTTTCCCGTAAGTGCTGTGTTGTATTTTCATTAGTCCTGAGGTTTGGGTTTTCCAAATTATCTGCCTGCTTTTATCATTTATAATTTCCTCCAGTTCCTCCATATCAGCTGGACGCTCCTCGATGAGGTTTTCCTCTTCTGTAGTGTCCTCTTCCTCGCCCGGTTCCATCGCGCCTTTTTTACCTTCTCCTTCTGGCGTCCACTCTGTTAAAAATGGTCGTACCTCTCAGGAAAATTCCCCTTTATCATCCTCCATGGCGTTAACTGTGATTGCTCTTGACAGCCAGTCCGCCACTACATTTTCTTTCCCCGGCTTATAAATTATTTCCATATTATATTGTTTAAGGAATTCTTTCCAGCGGGTTACTCTTGCTGATGACTCCTTTAATTTCCCTACCCACTGAAGGGGTCTGTGATCAGTATGAACACGAAACTTTCTCCCGAACACGTAGGGTCTAAAGTGATTAATAGCCCACACGATTCCCAATAGTTCTCTTTCCACCACATAGCTGCTTCAGTGTTCCTCTGGTCATGATGGTGTTAGAGCTCCCGGTGTCCACCAAGCACAATACTCCTTTTATCACTTCAATTATAGGCAACCAGCCACACTCAATCTTAATGTTGCAACTCACCAGCGTGTGGTCGCCCCTCTGCCTGCACTCTCCTCAGGCCCTCTCCTCTGCTGTTGGCCGCCTGCTTCCTCCGCTTCTCCTTACATCTCGTCCACTCCCGCATCTTCCCCTCGGTGGTCCATCAATCTCCTCGTCGGTCTCCGAGGTTTCTGATTCCTCTGTAGATTCTCTCGACGATCCACTTCCCGTCGGCGAGCTGTTTCTTCTCCGCACCTTCTGGGCGTTTATCTCCATAGGTTCCGCCCTGTGTTGTTCCCTTCTAGAATATATGTAGGGACATTGTCTGGCGATATGCCCCTCTGTACCACACTCAAAGCATTTGGTGCGGGGGCACTGCGCAACTAAGTGTCCACTTTTTCCGCAGCCATGGCATTTACGGTCTTCTTTCTTTGAATTGTTTCTCGGCCTGGTTTTTGATTTTTCCATAGCTGGAAGTCTCTCCCTACCAATGTATGCCGGTTCTTTCCTCCTCCAGGCAGTTGGTGTGGTTTTGGGACGCCTGAAGGCTACCCTACTCCACCCAGTTTCTTCCACATCCATTCTTGTTTCCTCTTCTCTCGCACTATAATCTACCATTTCTTGAGCGCATTCTATAAAGGATCGATCCCTCGGTAGACCATCTCTTTTTCCGGTTTCTTGGGCCAACTGTACCTTGAGAATGGTTGACAAAAATGCCATCCTATAAAAATATGCCTTCTGCTTCAGCCGCACTCATTGCTTCTCTCATCTTTTCGGTAATATTGTTAAATCTGGCTAATAGTGCTGCAGCGTACTGCCCTTTCGATTGCCGGGGTGATTTAACCTCCCTAAACATTTGAAAAATGTCTTCTTCCGGCGTCCACCTTCCTCCCCCGTATGCCTTCTTTAGTCTTTCTTTCACTACTAGCCAAGGAGTCTCTTCATCCGCTTGGATATGGTTAAGAATATTCCTTTTTACTCTACAGACTAGTGCCCCCTTTAGTGCTTCTGCGTCCCCCGCATTGACTAGATTTTCAGTGACTTTCGTGTCTATCCTTTCTATAAGGCGATCTCCGCCTTTCAAAAAGTGGTTAAGCTCACCGGTTTCTCCTCCAAAGCGCTCTAAATCCGAAATTGCCTTCCTCAGGTCCTGACATGTTGCCACCCTAAGCTTCATCCATTCTAGAGTATTAGCGTGTGCTGCCGCCAATGTTTCTCGTGGTAGCTGTGGAATATCAGGTACGTTCAGCATTGGTGGTCTTAGAACTCCCTCAGCCATCTTTTACGACTTACCTTACAGCTTCACGAGTAGGCAAAAAAAAAACGGTTGAGGACACTTCTTATCCTGGGTTTCGGCACCAGTTAAATATCACCGATAGGAAACTGTTCAGAAACTGAGAAAAAGCAGCCTAATTGTGATAAATATAAACAAGATTTTTTTATGAGCAAACACTTTTTAATAACAATAATAATAATTCAACAATGTTACCATGTGTCATATAAAATATTAAATGTTTCAATGCATCACTTGGTATTAATGTGAATATCCCTGTCCTTGATTTATATATATATATATATATATATATATATATATATATATATATATATATATATATATATATATATATATATATATATATATATATATATAAATCTTTGCATAAACGATTTAAAAAAAAAATTAACGAATGTTTTTTTGGTAGTTTGTAAAACATAGTTTACACAAACCAACATTGCATTTTCCGCTTGTTGTGCGAACGCTTGATTTGCACCCATCCCCTGCGCATCTTCTTCTTTTCCCATCGGAAATTGTTGAAATAAAATGGTCCATGCCGTCGTACCGTATGTCGTCTATTTGATGACTTTTAGAGGGAGCTGTCGGGCCAGTTCGTTTTCGAGGAGTGGCAAACCTCGTAAGGTAGACCCTCGCAATTTCTCGCCGAAATTCTAGCTGACAAGGGGAGGGCACAGCTATGGGGTCGTCGATCGGGCCCATTTTTTTTCTGGTGATTCTATATCGAAAAATAGTCGACACGTGTCCGAGCGTTCCGTCCAATGGGCCTTAGGTGCTGAGAAATAAAATAAAATACCTTGAAAATCCTTTATTTTTTATCTTGAGTTTGAAAAATGATATCGACATGATTCTTTTACCAAATCATTTATTTTAAAGAGTAGATTAAAGGAAAAATACAATCGTTAAAGAATTATTCATATTTCTTCAATTTAATTTAAAAAAAGATTCAAGTTTTCAAGTAAACTAGCTTTATAAATTTTTTCACATAAAAAACAGTAGCAGAATTGAGTTCAGCACCTCAAGAAACCCTGATTTCTTAAATATCATCCAAAAAAGAAAATAAAAATTTTTCCTGTCAGGAACAGCTTAAAAATGTTTCAGCAAAATTGTATGTGTAGTTTCAAATTCTGCATCTCGTGTTGAGCTGATCCGATTTTTACGTTCTTGAGCTCGTTGCATAGATGAAAGCTTCCTTTTTCATGATGATTCACATCGTATCAGTTTTAAAATCCCCCACCTACCCTCACCAGTAAGTAAACAAAGAGTATATGCGGACGAGTACAAAGTACGTTTTTCTATTTTAGTTCGCACTTGTTTCATTATACCACCTTCACATTGGAAGTACATCCATAAGAAAAAAGTACTACTTGTTGATGGCGAGGGCATAGAAAAAACACATTGCATATAGATCATTGAAAAAAAGTAGTTTTAAATTTTAGTTCGTTTAAAGTTCAAAATAATTTTTTGTAAGTCGAACGTGAAACAATCGGGATGAATCCATTTTCTCCTAGCCGACCAAGAAAAACAAAATAGGCTCCGTAAAATGAATTTAGAAGTGATAAAAACATCGTGAAAAGGATGGAAATAATTACTTTTTAGAGTTATGTTCATGGAATATTATGGCAAAATACTGACATTATGAAATCACTTTGTGCAAAACTGTTTTTGTTTCATAACAGTTTTCAGTTTCTTTTTGAGGACAATCAAAAAAACGGATAAGTAAATTTTGGGAAGATTAAAAAAAAAAAAAAAAAAAAAATTGCAATAATAGTTTCGCTAAGACTAGGGGTAAGGGTTTACCCTTAAAATTTCGTTAAACATCCAAAAATTCTACCATATTTCGGAGAAAATTCTACCGATTCTCATCAAATT
Source organism: Aelia acuminata (assembly GCA_911387785.2). Classification (NCBI taxonomy): domain Eukaryota; kingdom Metazoa; phylum Arthropoda; class Insecta; order Hemiptera; family Pentatomidae; genus Aelia; species Aelia acuminata. Next base: position 69,443,248 of record OU426980.1, on the reverse strand, counting down.
CATAGGGTAAATAAAGGCTCTAGAGTTACACATTTTTACATAATCGAGATATTTTTACGTGTTCAGGAATCAACATAATATAGAGAAAAGTTTGAATTTAATTTTTATTTTGAGGACCATTTTTTACAAGAGCTTCCCGAGATAATACAATAGTTATTTATATGGTTAGAAAAAGGACGCTTTCTTCTATGCAACGAGCTCAAGAACGTAAAAATCGGATCAGCTCAACACGAGATGCAGAATTTGAAACTACACATACAATGTTGCTGAAACATTTTTAAGCTGTTCCTGACAGGAAAATTTTTTTATTTTTTGTTTTGGATGATATTTAAGACATCAGGGTTTCTTGAGGTGCTGAACTCAATTCTGCTATTGTTTTTTATGTGAAAAAATGTATAAAGCTAGTTTACTTGAAAACTTGAAGCTTTTTTTAAATTAAATTGAAGAAATATGAATAATTCTTTAACGATTGTATTTTTTCATTAATCTACTCTTTAAAATAAATGAATTAGTGAAAGAATCATGTCGATATCATTTTCCAAACTCAAGATAAAAAATAAAGGATTTTCAAGGTATTTCATTTTATTTCTCAGCACCTAAGGCCCATTGGACGGAACTCTCGGACACGTGTCGACTATTTTTCGATATAGAATCACCAGAAAAAAAATGGGCCCGATCGACGACCCCATAGCTGTGCCCTCCCCTTGTGAGATATTTCTTTATTTCGTCTATATATTATCCACGCGTTTTGAATGCTGACGTCTATTAGCCATGTGAAAATAGGCCACCACTACTTTTTACTCCTCCCACCTTTAACGCTGATTCTGTAATTTGATATGTTGTTGTCCATTAGGTCCGTACCACCCATACCTTTATTGTACATTGTAGAATTGTACGGTCGTTGAACAGTGACATTTTTCTTTAGAGCTTGAGAAAACCGCTTTACCCCACTCGTCGGTTTTACACCAAAATCGGTCGACCCAATTGTCACAACGCCATTATCCTTCCATCTTACAAAAATAATGCCATCCTTTTTTTTATCGATGAATACGTCGAACCTCGCTCTTTTTTGGCAAAATCTTTCTTGTCTGGCAGTTGTAGTTTGTGTTTTGCCTGTAGTAGTGTTTTTCGTTAAACCCGATTTGCTTTAGGTATTCGGTTTTCTCGAAATGTTCCTGTTGCAGTGTATCCCATTTCCTTCAAAAATCTAAATAGGTTTACATTTGAAAACAAGTTGTCAAAAAAGAAATCAAATGGAATCTTCTTCAAATTTTCAGGGAATTCATTCAGCATCATTACAAACGGTGCAGCGGCCTTTCCAAACAAAATGTTTTACTCATCTCTGACTCTCGGATTTTTCCCTTGATATAAATCGAAATTTAAAAGATAGCCGTCTGGTGAGTTTATACACCACATTTTAAAACGAAACCTTATTGGTTTCGTTGGTATGAATTGCTTCAGGTTGTGTCTACCAAAAAATTTTACCATGCTTTCATCGTAATTCAAGCTTCTATTTTCTGAAATGAAATTTGCCAGGAAATTTTTTTTTTAGAAGATCCATCAGGGGTCTGATTTTACATGCTTTGTCACTTTCATTGATAGCGTTGTTGTCGCTACAGTGAATAAACTTTATTAGTGACAACATTCTACTTCGTCGCATGGCTTGCGAAACTAACAAGTTTTGCACATCCTTTACTTCTTCCCAATACATCCGTTTATTTGGAAGATTATTTTACCCTGTCAAAATTAAAAACCCGATCAAGCATTTTATTTCCCCCAAAGAAAAGTTCTGAGGCTCTTCATTTTTTAATTGGACATACTTTTCCGTTTCAGTCAAGAGAAGATGGTAAACGTTGCTGTCAAATAACTTTTCAAAACATTCGACACAGCTGTTTTCGGCTTCATTTATAACAACCTCTTCTTTCCAAGGTACAGGATTGGCGTAAAAGTCACCTGGAATAAATAATGGTGTTGGTTTACCTTTTCTTACACGATTTATTATCCATTGGAACCCTTGATTGTTACAAGTATGAGCTGGAACTGGATATAGCGCTGACATCGTGGAGGTCGAATCTGAAGCTCCAGGCGGAGCGGGCGTAGAAGGATGGCTAACTGGTGGTCCGGCACATCATAAATGCCACCAAGACGTTCATTGTCGCACAAAACAATTTCAGCAGGAGCTAGAAGCTGCCCACCTGAAAGGTGAAGAGGATCTCCTAGGTCTTCTTCATTCCCAGACTCCTCGTCAGTAACCGCAGAAGGGTCCGGTGGCTCTGCATAAACGGCCGTTGCCTGGATGTCATCACCGAGTATTAAATCGAGAGCATCTTGAAGAGAAAACCCCGGTCTAAAACAATAAAATAAAAATAAAAAATACAGGGGGTCCAAACGCCCGGTGTTACATTTCGGTAACAGTGGTAAATGAAAGGCAATAAAACTCTTAAAGACCAACCAATACGCATGAAACTCAACAGATATGCTGAGAAAGTCTTTCTCTGTTTTGAGTAATAAAATAAAAAATATTAAACGTATGTAAAGGTACTTACTGCAGGAGACTTTGCAGACTTTCGACGTCAACAGGGAAGGATATTTTCAATCTGTTCAAATCGGTAATCGAAACAATAATATAACAGTAAACATCGACTCTATTCCTTCTAACACCTTCCTAGTATATTATAAACACAACAAAAACCCCGAAGTTCTAAGAATTGTTTCCGTTCTATGACAAAAACAAACTTCACTTTGGCGTTACATAAATGTAACACCGGGCGTTAATGGGTTAACCTAGAAGTCGACCTAAATATTGTAAATATTGAATAAGTTATAATCGATACCTGAGGTATTATATCGATATTATTTTCATTATCAGCAGCCTTGATAATCTAATAATCGATCTAAAGATCGATATAAGGTAATTTATTATACCCTATAAGATTTCCATAAAAACGGTTAACCCAACAATGTACTTCAATATGGAGAAATCCGAAAGAAAAAAATAAAGCTAATGAATTCATCCTTTAATAATTAAAATCAAGTTTTGACTCTAATATTAGGTATCATTGTGATAAAGATCATATCAAGACTTTTATTTTCTGGCCCGAAATATAAACGTCATGATGTGATTTTTATTTATTTATTAGAAATATAAAAGTCCGGATTTGACTTTTATTCTCTTTCCGAGAAAATAAGAGTTAATTTCAAACCCTGAGACATTGTATAGAAATTTTGGAAGCCAGTACTGCTAGACATCGTGGATATCTCATTTCAACTGTGTTTATTATATTTTTATGCCCATCCAGGGTTACCCAGCTTTCATTACCGTAGAGTTAAAATCGGTTTGTAATAAATCGATACCTGAATGCGTTGCGTAATCCTAAAATCAATACCATTTTCAAATTTAGCGCCCTAATTAACCTAGGAGTCGACCTCACTATTGTGAATATCGGATAAGTTATAATCGATACCTGAGGGAGCCTGAGGTTTCATATCGATATTATTTTCATTATCAGCAGCCTTGATAATCTAATAAATGATCTTAAGATCGATATTAGGTAATTTATTATACCTTATAAGATATCCATAAAAACGGTTAACCCAATAATGTACACCAATATGGAGAAATCCGAAAAAAAAAAAAATAGCTAATGAATTCATCCTTAAATAATTAAAATTAAGCTTTGACTCTTAAATTAGGTATCATTGTGATAAAGATCATATCAGGACTTTTATGTCTGGCCCGAAATATAAAAGTCATGATGTGATTTTTATTTATTTATTAGAAATATAAAAGTCCGGATTTGACTTTTATTCCGAGAAAATAAGAGTTAATTTCAAATCCTGCAATTCCTGCATTAAAACCCACACCACCGAAACCTTATAGACTTGTCCTCAAAAATCAGTATTTCAGTCAGTAGTTCAATCAGTATTGAACCTTTAGAAATGTCAGGAAGCAGGAACGGGATACATTAGGTGTATTAACTTTCTCATCCAATGGTGCCACTTTGGGCAGGAGTATTGGAGACCATACTCATTGACCAACCCTTATACACTTACTAACAGAAGTCTCTGCACACCCTCAAGTTTTTTTTTTTATTTAACCGAAAGATACCTTGTGAGCCAGATATGGGCAACGAAACTCACATATTTATTACATAATTTAATCTATTTTAATAACCAACAAATACATTTAATATAATTTATTTAACTTATAAATTATGAGGAAAATTACATAAAATGTCAAAATATTGATGCGCCAAAAGTCTCTGCACGCAGTGGAATTAGCCAAGATACTGATATGTATACAGTTTACACATTATCCCATTCATCCTCCGGCTAATCCTAACTTGCTAGTGTTAATTTGGGCCCAAACAGTTAAGACTGAGATAAAAAATGGAGGTTCCAACACCGATTCCCGACCAAATTGTAAATTTGAGGAAACTCATGCAACTCATACAGGTAAATAGGACAAATCGTCAACAGGGGCTATAATTCGGTAAGGTATGTCCTAAAACGGTATGAAAAACTGGGTAAAATGGAAAGTAGATACCGCTCTGGCCGCCCCCCGTACTCCAAGCTCACCACAAGAGGGCTTTCATAAGGACTTTAGCCGAAGAACCCCACAAGTGCTCTAAATTTAGCAGGTATGGTGTAAGAAAATTACAAGATTGGGGTATCTGCACAAACGATTAGAAGGACCCTAAAGAAAGCTGGCTATAATGTGCATAAGCCTAGGTATAAGCCATTCATTAGTAAACGAACCGGATATTGAAACTGCAGTTCGCAAAGGAACATGTAAACAAGCCCTTATAGTTCTGGGAACGTGTTTTATTTATTGACGAGAGTAAAATTAACATTCGTGGATCAGATGGAAGGGGGGAAGTTTTGAGAAAACCTAACAAAGAGCCCCTGGAAATAAACATAGTTGGTACTGTGAAACATGGTGGAGGGAGTGTTTTGGTTTGGGGGTGTATGTGTGATGCTGGAGTTGGTAATTTGAAATTTATCGACGGAGAAATGGACCGAAACGTTTATATAAATATTTTGAGGAGTAATTTACCGGAAAGTTTAATGAAGTTTGATCTCCAGGAAAAATTCAGTTTTAAACAAGATAACGACAGCGCGGAAAGTTCAAAAATAGTAGCTCTACAATGCTCCACAGCAACTTAAAACACCTCCCTAATCTCCTAATCTTAATCCAATACAACATCTGTGGGATCAACTAGGCCGTCAGAAAGTAAAAATTAAAATAAAGAACAAAAACCACTTAAAAAGAGCACTAAAGGAATTGTGGGGTAAAATTACTCCAGAAACTACAAAAAACTAGTTCACACCATGCCAAATAGATTATGAGAAGTGATAAGAAATAAGGTAGGAAAGACTACCTATTAAAGTTGATTTGGCATCAATAATTAAGCTTCAAGTTGAAGAAAAATGATGTGTGCAGGGACTTTTGGCGCATCAATATTCTGACATTTTATGTAATTTTCCTCATAAATTATAAGTTAAATAAATTTTACTAAATTTGATTATTGTTAATTAAAATAGATTAAATTATGTAAAAAATGTGTGAGTTTCATTGCCAATATCTGGCTCATAACCTATCTTTAGGTAAAATAAAAAAAAAGCTGGAGGGTGTGCAGAGACTTTTGTTAGTAAGTGTATATATTTTTTTCGAAACCTGACTATAAATTGAGGGTAATGTACTGAGGTTATGTATATGTACTGTAATGTTATGTAATGTACTGAGGCTAGGCTATGTATATGTTATCTTTTCATCTTCACACTGACTCACACAGGACGTAACTCCACACAGAGAGACTCTTTTTTGATCCACAATATGCCGCTTAAGAGACCAATAATTTTCTTGAGACCAAATTGTTTCACCGTCCCTTCCAAAAACGAATTCCCTATCATCATCATCCGACTCATATTCATCATCCTGACCGCCTTCTTGTTCTGAGTCACTGTAGTGCTCTTGGTCAGAATAATTTATGGCTTCATCTTCCCCATCAGAAAAATCCGACTCCGATTCTTAGAAGATCCTTTTTTTCTCCTTATTATACAACTCTCTTAAAATCCTTGGAATGTTTTCATATTTTATAATATTGCCCTTTAAAGAAAATATGTTTCGGATATTTAACATAAACAAAAAAAAAAAAAAAAAAAAAAAACGAAAATAAAATAATAAAAAGAAGAAATTTATAACTTACATTTCCGGGCGCGTGGTTGCTTTTGGACACCAGCCGTGGTTTTCAATAATAAACACGCAATAACTGGTCACTTGTCACTCGAACAAAAGCCGGTGTGAGACTTATCTAGGGAGGAGGAGTCCAGGGAAAGGTAGAGATGCGACATCGATGTTTTGAACATTGATGTTTTTACAATCAAAACATCGATGTCGATTAAACATCGACCACAAAACATCGATGTTCAAGAACATCGATGTTTTTTAATTTATATGTTCTTTAAATATTAACATATTAGTGCCCAAACGTATTTAAATTGATGTTTAAGTGTAAAGCATGTTTAATTTTCATTATTAATATATAAAAACATTGAGGTTTTCTGCATAGTTGGTTTTACATAATCATTTATTGAATATTCAACTGCTAGGACTTAAACATCTTAATTTAAGCTAAAACATCGATGTTAAAAACAAATTTTTATTGTTAAAACATATTTGTTTTTGCAGAAAAAATCAATAATTAAAACAACATCGATGTTTTAAAAACCGTTGTTTTTAACAAAAGCAAAAATGTTTTGGACAAAAAACATCAATATATATTCTCTTAATTTCATTGATGATGAAACATGTTTTAACAAGTTATTAACATCAACATACATAACATGTTATAAAAAGTTGACATGTAACATGTTATAAAAAGTTATTTTTAACATGTTATAAAAAGTTATTTTTAACATCGATGATTTTGACAAATATAAATATGTTTTAACTTCCATGTTTTGGACAAAAAACATCAATACATATGCTCATAACATCGATGTTTTGGACAGCATCAAATATATTTTAACATATTTATTTTTGCAGAAAACATCGATGTTTTAAAAAAAAGTTGTTTTTAACATCGATGTTTTGGACAAAAAACATCAATTTGTATCCTCTTAACATCGATGTTAAAAACATCATGCAACCCCAATTATAAAACATCGATGTTTTAACAATAAAAAGTGGTTTTTAACATAAATGACAAAAACAAATATATTTTAACATCGTAGTTTGGGACAAAAAACATGGATGTTTGAGACAACATAAAATATTTTTTAACATCAATGTTTTAACAATAACCAAGTTATTTTTAACATCGATTTTTGACTATAACAAAGTTTTTTTAACATCGATGGTTTTGTCCAAAACATCAATGTTAAATCATATTTGTTTTTGCAGAAAACATCGATGTTTTAAAAAAATAGTTTTTAACATCGATGTTTTTGACAAAAACGAAAATGTTTTAACATCGATGTTTTCGGAAAAAACAAATAGGTTTAACTTCGATGTTTTAACAATAACCAAGTTCTTTTTAACATCGATGTTATATACAAAAACAAATATACTCTTAACATCGATGTTCTAACTATAACAAAGTTGTTTTTAAAATCGATGTTCAATCATATTTGTTTTTGCAGAAAACATCGATGTTTTAAAAAAATTGTTTTTAACATCCATGTTTTTGACAAAAACGAAAATGTTTTAGACAAAAACAAATATATTTTAACTTCGATGTTTTGGACAAAAACAAATAGGTTTTAACATCGATGTTTTAACTATAACAAAGGTGTTTTTAACATCGATGTTTTAGTCCAAAACATCGATGTTAAAAACAATTTTTTTATAACATCGATGTTTTTGACAAAAACGAAAATGTTTTAACATCGATGTTTTCGACAAAAACAAATAGGTTTTAACATCGATGTTTTAACTATAACAAAGGTGTTTTTAACATCGATGTTTTCGGCAAAAACAAAAATTTTTTAACTTCGATGTTTTGGTCAAAAAACAAATATGTTTTAACATCGTTGTTTGAACAATATAGAAGTTGTTTTTTAACATCAATGTTATATACAAAACCAAATGTGCTCTTAACATCGAATTTTTAACTGTAACAATGTTGTTATAGTTGTTGGACAAATCGATGTTTTTGTCCAAAACATCGGTGTTGTTTAAAAAAATTGTTTTTAACGTTGATATTTTTGAAAAAACGAAAATGTTTTAAACCGATATTTTGGGGGAAAAAATATCAATATACATGCTGTTAACATCGATGTTAAAATCATTCATGTTTTAACAATAAAATGTTGTTTTTGACATCGATGAGGAAACATAATTGTTTTCGCAGAAAACATCGATGTTTCGAAAAAATAAAAAAACATCAATATTTATGCTCTTAACATCTATGTTCTAACAATAAAATGTGGCTTTTATCATCGATTTTTTAGCTATAACTAAAATGTTTTTGCGGAAAACATCGATGTGACAAAAACGAAAATGTTTTAACAACGATGTTTTGGACAAAAAACATCAATATTGTTAAACATGTTTTTAACATCGATGTTAAGAGCATATATATTGATGTTGTTTGTCAAAAACATGGATGTGTAAACATTTTCGCTTTTGTCAAAATCAAATCTCGATATTAAAACATATTTGTTTTGTCAAAAACATCGATGATTTAAAAAAAATTGTTTTTAACATCGATGTTTTTGACAAAAACAAATATATATTAACATTGCTGTTTTTGACAAAAACTTCGATGTTAAAAACAACATTGTTATAGTTAACAATTCGATGTTAAGAGCATATTTTTTTTAGTATATAACATCGATGTTAAAAACAACGTGGATATTGTTAAAATATATCTGTTTTTGTCCAAAACATCGAAGTTAAAACATATTTGTTTTTGTCGAAAACATCGATGTTAAAAAAAAATTATGTTTAAACCATCGATTTTTACAGTATAATATTAATGTTTTTTGTCTAAAACATCGATGTTAAAAACGATTTTTTTAAAACAACATCGAAGTTTTCTGCAAAACCAAATATGATTTAACATCGATGTTTTGGACAAAACCAACGATGATAAAAACAACTTGGTTATAGATATGATTTAACATCGATGTTTTAGACAAAACCAACGATGTTAAAAACAACTTGGTTATAGTTAAAACATCGATGATAAGAGCATATTTGTTTTTGTATATAACATCGATGTTAAAAAGAACTTGGTTATCGTTAAAATATCGATGTTAAAAAATATTTGATGTTGTCTAAAACATTTGGACAAAAAACATTAATATTGTTAAACATGTTTTTAACATCGATGTTAAGAGCATATATATTGATGTCTTTTGTCAAAATGTTTTAGACAACATATTTTTTTTTTGTATTTAACATCCATGTTAAAAACAGCGTGGATATTGTTAAAATATATCTGTTTTTGTCCAAAACATCGAAGTTAAAACATATTTGTTTTTGACGAAAACATCGATATTAAAAAATATTTACTCTTGTCTAATCCATCGATGTTAAAAGCAACTTTTTAAAAAAAAATCGACGTAGTTTTAAACATCGTTGTTTTCAGTAAAAACAAATGTGATTAAACATCGATGTTTTGTCCAAAACATCGAAGTTAAAATATATTTGTTTTTGTCTAAAACATTTTCGTTTTTGTTAAAAACATCGATGTTAAAAACAATTTTTTTAAAACAACATCGATGTTAAGAGCATACAAATTGATATTTTTTGTCCAAAACATCGATATTCATCGATAAAAACTTTTTTTTAAACATCGATGTTTAGAACAACATCGATGTTATCTGCAAAAACAAACGTTTCCTCATTGATGTTTTGGACAAAAACAGCGATGTTAAAAACACCTGTGTTATAGTTAAAAATATCGATGTTAAGAGCATATTTGTTTTTTTATATAATATCGATGTTAATGAGAACTTGGTTATTGTTAAAACATCGATGTCTTCTGCAAAAACAAATCTGGTTTATCATCGATGTTAAATAATATTTGATGTTGTCTAGAACATCGATGTTAAGAGCATATATATTGATATTGTTTGTCCAAAACATCGATGTTTAAAATAACTTTTTATTGTTAAAACATGTTTCAACATCAATGAGATTAAGAGAATATATATTAATGTTTTTTGTCCAAAACATCGATGTTAAAACATTTTAGTTTTTGTTAAAAACATCAATGTTTTAAAATTTTTTTTTTTAACTTCGATGTTATATACAAAAACAAATATACTCTTAACATCGATGTTAAATCATATTTGTTTTTGCAGAAAACATCGATGTTTTAAGTTTTAAAAAAATTGTTTTTAGCATCGATGTTTTCGACAAAAACAAATGTGTTTTAACTTCGATGTTTTGGACAAAAACAAATAGGTTTTAACATCGATGTTTTAACAATAACCAAGTTCTTATTAACATCGATGTTATATACAAAAACAAATATGCTCTTAACATCGATGTTTTAGACAACATCAAATATTATTTAACATCGATGATAAACCAGATTTGTTTTTGCAGAAGACATCGATGTTTTAGACAACATCAAATATTTAACATCGATGTTTTAACAATAACCATGTTCTTTTTAACATCGATGTTTTAACAATAACCAAGTTCTTAATAACATCGATATTATATAAAAAAACAAATATGCTCTTAACATCGATATTTTTAACTATAACAGAGTTGTTTTTAACATCGACGTTTTTGTCCAATACATCTATGAATACAGTTAAAAATTCGATGTTAAGAGCACATTTGTTTTTGTATATATCATTGATGTTAAAAAACAACTTCTATATTGTTCAAACATCGATGTTAAGAGCGTATATATTGATATTTTTTGTCGAAAACATCGATGTTAAGAGCATATATATTGATATTTTTTGTCGAAAACATCGATGTTAAAAATAACTTCTTTTAAAACATCGATGTCTTCTGCAAAAACAAATCTGTTTCAACATCAATGTTTTAGACAAAAATACCAATGTTAAAAACAGCTTGATAGTTAAAACATCGATGCATATCAGTTTTTGTTAACAACTTTGTAAATGCTAAAAAAAAAAAAAAAAAAAAAAAAAAAAAAAAAAAAAAAAAAAAAAAAAAAAAAAATAAAAAAATAAAAAACATCGATGTTAACATCGGCCCACAAACATCGATGGTCCGAAAACATCGGCTACGTAACATCGATGTTAAAAACATCGATGTTTTGCCCAAAGCATCGATGTTTCAGAAACATCGACATCGATGTCGCATCCCTAGGGAAAGGTACTAAGGGCGGGAAGGGGTAATTCAAATTGCTACCTTCACGACTGACCTTTAATGAGAATTGGTGTATAAAGTCAACCAGCACGCCTGGTTTAGGGTTAATAATGATTGCAGGGTACTTTTTTCTAAAGAATGTGGACTGCATAAGGTGCAAAAGCGGAACAAGGAAGAAACAGAACAGATATCCACTTTATCTTTCTTCTGCACTGCCAAATGGAAATCTGGAATTCTGACTTGAACCGCTTTTAGGAACATTACTTGTTATCATGAAATTTGATGACTCACGTCAACCAATTTCGAACGTTCAAACTACTATAGAGCAATCGGGTGATAATGAGATGAAAAATATGATGTAAACTAGAATACACTTGACTGATACACTGGGAGACACTAGCAATTAACATGTATGTTAGCTCATGGACGCCAAATACAGAACAGAACAGGATTATAAAAAATGGTTAAGGTTGGCAGAACAGAAATACGCGCCATCTAGCGGTAAGATCATAGAAGGCGCCAGGAGGGCTCAATTTAAATTTAATCTAACAGAGGAGCGAGTCTTAGCATTTTTACAGAAAATAAACAATTATTGGCAATCAAAATAAAAACACTTGTAATTGCTTTAACATACCGCCCACCAAAATGGGGATGACTCTCCCACTTTCATAGATGATTAAAGGAATAGAAAGGAGTTAAACAAAAAAAAAAAAAAAAAAACTTCTGATTAAAAAAAAATTGAAGGAGTTATTCCGGTAAGGGAATGACCCGGTTGAGGGTTCGCGTGAAAACGCCGTCCAGGATGTGAGGCTTGAATGCAACCCAAAGGCCAATGAGTGGGGGGCGAATTTATGGTTTTCACTATTACTACATCGCCGAGGTTTAACACTTTAGACGACCGTATCCATTTTAGGCGTTGATTGGGTGTATTGAGATACTCGTGAGACCAACTATTCCAGAAGGTCTGAACAATATGGGAAACTCTCTTCCAGCGATCATGAAGGGTAATCTTTTCAGGGATTTCGAGGTGAGGCGCTTTGTCAGGGGTGCACCGATAAGAAAATGACCAGGGCTTAAGTAATTCATGAATTCGTGAGAGTCGGAAGATTGGCTGCATAACGGTCTACTTTTGAGAATAGACTCAATACTAGCGAATAGGGTGAAATATTCTTCTGTCGAAAACAGTGCATTTTTGGACAGGCGGTAAAGAAGTGTTTTTGAAGATTTCACGGCAGCCTCCCACAGCCCGCCGAAATCGGGAGAATGAGGAGGATTAAATTGCCAATTGATATGGCGCTGTGAAAGGTAATCGCAGAAACTTCGTTGGTTTTTCAGCAGCATGTAGTAAACCTCGGTTAGGTGTGTTTCAGCGCCTATAAAGTTACAATTACAGACAAAAATACATAAATAGCCCTTTGAAATAATAGGTTTGCACAAACACGAAACTCGCACATTAAATGGACCAGTAAAATTCACGCCGGTGGTGGTAAATGGTTTACAGGGTTTTACGTGAGAGGAAGGCAAATCAGACATGAACGGTTGCAAATTAGTGGCTCGAAACCCGTGGTAAATAGCACATTGGTGAATGGTGGATAGCAATATTTTTCTTAGGGAAAAAATCCAAAATCTCTCTCGAATGAGAGCTTGACATATAAGAGGGCCGGAGTGCATAGAAGATATATCAACTCACAATCACAATCAACTTGTCAGACAGATGAGACTTTTTAGGCAGGAGGATGGGATGCTGAGCTGATAATGGGAGTTCGAAGTTCTGAAGCCTGCCGCCCACCCTGAGGATGTCGTCAAGAAATAGAGACAAGTGACCCAAGGAGTGTATGGGTTTATCCGGCTGAATAAGACAGATTTGCTCGGCAAAATGCGAGCTCTGAACAACACGTACAACAACGAGGAGAGCTTGCTCAATTTCGGAGGTGGTAAGTGGACCTTGAAAGCTCGTTTTTGATTTTTAACGGAAGATAAATAAGATATTTTGTTGTACTTAGATACTTATGGATGAACTGACTGGTTCGACGAGGATTGCGAAACAGCTGTTTATAAGAGAAACGAAGCAAAGAAAAAATTGCTCGAGAGAAGGACCAAAAAAATAAATGAAGAATATTTAAAACTGAGAGCAATAGCAAAGCACCTTTGAAGAAACAAAAAGAGAGCCGCTGAAAACAAAAATATTGAAGAGAGCTACGACGCATACTAGAAAATGGTTTCAAATTTTCCAATGGTGGAGGTTTCAAATTTCATACAAACTATCTACCAAATGAAGAAGGAATCACTTAACACTCCATCCTTTACTCATAGACTTTAAACAGGCTTACGGCAGTATTGATATGAAACAGCTGAAAACTAATGGTATTGATCAAAGATTACTCTGAAGTTTTTTGATTGAGTCTTGAAATTGGATTGGAGTATTATTGATAAAAAATAATTTTTTTCTTATCAATAATCAATAATTTTTTCTTATCAATTTCAAGACTCAATAAAAAACCTTGGAGAAATCTTTGATCAATACTACTTGTTATCAGTGTAAACAAACACACACACATACACGCGCGCGCGCACACACACACACACACACACACACACACACACACACACACACACACACACACACACACACACACGTATAACTTAGGGAATTTTTGTCCACAGGCTAATAAAAATTGTGTACAAAGAAAAAAAATAATTCAACTCATACTGAGCGCAGGTGCTATGTTTTCCAACTTTATTTTTACTTTTAAATCAATTTTCTTAGTTGAATGTTGTAAATTTATATCTTGAATCATATTAAAATGATTTTGTTTTATTATTTTTTTTTTTTTAGCAAACACTGTTTTATAGGTGATGCTATTTATACTCCAAAACGTAGTTACAATGCTAAAAATAATCCATAATTAAAATTAAACTTATTTTAAATAAAAATAAACTTTATGTTAACTTAAAAAAAAATTTATTCTAAATTAAAGAAAATAAAATATTATCGGGGCTTTAACAATATGTATATTATGTACTAATTTATTTTTTACTTAAGATTCATTCTAAAGAGATGAGATAATTGATGGAGATGGAAAATAGTGTAGGAGCCAAGGGAGGATCCAGGTTGGATAAACATAACGCTTTAGGTTGTTTAGATCACAGTCATTCTTAATACAAGGTAATAATCCCATTACAAAGAGATTACAAGGCTGTCAGCCTCGTGATTATGAGAAAGAGGGGTCATTGCCTCCCAAATTTCATGCTGAATCCGCCCCAGGTAGGTGGAAGGGAAGAGCCATGAGGTACACCTGGAGAGAGTAACAGTGAAGATGATGGTGGTTTATTAGGGATAATCACTGATTGGCAATGGAAAGAGAAAAAGGAGGCAATGGAATGGAACAAGCATAGGGAACTAGTGGATATACATAAGTTTTGTAATTTGGAGAGGAGGATTATGTTATCAACAGAATCAAAGGCTTTTGACCGAAAAGAACAAGGATAGTGATTTTCTGCTGATCTAAGGAGGAGTAAAAGTCACGAATTTGATTTTAATTTATCTTAAATATTATAAAATTCACAACATTCGTATTCACAGATCTTAGTGTAAATATTCACAGTTTTGAGGAATATTTATACTTTTTTCAGTGAATATATTTGTATTTATCAGAAACTTTGTGAATTCAAAAAACGGGAATATTTACATTTTTTTCAGTGAATATATTTCTATTTACCAGAAAATTTGTTACAATGAATAACATTGTGTTAATATTAACACATTAGATTTTTGTATTTAAAAATAATGTAATGTGAATGAATCTGTGTTCATATTCACATAGATATATTAAAATAAATTTTTATACTTATAAAGACCAATATGCCCAACTCTGTATGTTACTTACCTACTTAAGAAAATGAACCATGTGACTTTGTAAATAAAATATGTAAATAAATTTTGTAAATGAATTATGTAACTTTTAAACTTGTTTTGTAAATACTTGAAAAAATATATTCAGAGAAATTTATGAGAAGGAAATTTCAGTGAAATGATTGCAACAAAATAACCTGATTTTGACAGAAAAACGCTATGTATAAGAACTCAAATGAAGCACTTTGGAGACGAAAGAATCTGGAGATATTTCAGTACCTGTTAATTATAGTATTGCCAATGTATAGAATAATGATTTATCTAATATTTAAACATGCATTCATTGGTTTGTTAAGTCGGTTCCAACAATCAGTCCTGAACTATCTTACAGCCCCCCCCCCCTTCTTTTGATTCTCAGTTTGATTAGTTGGTTTTCGAACAAGAGGCTATCAAACAAGATAACCAATTAATCAAACGTAGAATCAAAACAGTGTGGCGCATGACAGTTAGTCCTGCCTGTTGTAACAAACCTGCGATTGTCAACTATGGATATTCATTTTAAAAATTAACCTCTTAATGTACACATTAAAAAGCATTTTTTGCATGGTTAATAGCTTTGTTCCCACCCAGTCAGATAACCATAAGATAACTGTAAGAAACATGCGCAGTACGATTTTAGCGTTCCCACCCTGCCGCTTACAGCTGTTCCCACCCAGCCAGAATTCTGTAAGATTTTTTCTTCAGCGTATTTTTCTCTTACAGCCAGTAAGCGACATGCCCAATAGATTTTTTTTTCCGCTCAGCTAACCTTGGTCCGGAGGGCTTCAATTTTGACAACTTGTCTTCTGTCAACGATCCCAATATTCTAACTTGAGAGGTAAGCATTTTATTTTTCTCTTACATACTATTTAGATTTAGCTCTTGCATAAATCATTCTTTAAATTTTATAAATTAAATATAATTAATTCCAGAAATATATTAATTTCTTGGTGTTTTCGATTAGCTTATATAATTTATACCCTGAGGTTGAACTTTAAATCATCACATACTCATTTTCTACCTCTTTTAAATACATTCCTCACTATTTGCTATTATTTGGTTTCTTATAATATTATCCATTGTTCGCATTCTGACAGTCTATAAGCTCTTCCATCTTCAGTAATGTTTCTCATTGAATTTTTAGTCTTTCTTAATCAGAAATTCAGTTTCTTACTTTTGTATAATGTGATGATGATCATCCCTTTATTGAAGCTTAGAAACTTCTTTCTCTCTTTAATATCCTTGCATATGTACTTGATGAAGAGTCTATCCTAATGACCTTTTATTTGTATATTGTCAAATATATTTTCCTGATAGTGTGATATTATTTTCTCGTCTTGTTCTTATTTTAAAAATAATAGTGACAATATGCTAATATTGAACAAGAAAACTGTTTTATTCGACAGGTTGTATTTTATTACTTTCACTTACCTATATATGAAATATATAGTAAGTGGAAGTATTGCGATCGTGAAAAATTTCGACTTCCGGTTTTCAACGGAAATACACGTTTTGGGGTACCCCGAGTCGAATTAACCAAGTCCCGCGAAATGGTCTGTGTGTGTGTGTGTATGTGAACAGACTAGCTCAAAAACTATAAACCATGCGAACCTGAAATTTGGCATTTAGTGTATGTATAAGCCGCGACAGCAAAAATTCATCGAAATTGGTCAAAGGGAGGGGGTACTTTATTTAAAAACTTTTTACGTCCTTTCGATTTTCTCAAAAACGGCTCTAACGATTTTGATTAAACTGAGTATTTGATGTATTAATATGCCCGAGATACGACTGTAAAAATTTCATCAAAATTGATCAACCGGAGGGGGCACTTTACTTAATAAATTTTGTATCATTTTCACGTGTTTTGTTTATTTACTCAAAAACTGCTTTAAAAATTTTGATCAAACTGGGTATTTAATGTTTTTATATGCCCGAGATATGACAGTAAAAATTTCATCAAAATTGATCAACCGGAGGGAGGACTTTACTCAATATATTTTGTATCATTTTCTCGTGTTTTTTTTATTTACTCAAAAACGGCTTTAACGATTTTGATCAAACTGGGTATTTGATGTATGTATATGCCAAAATTTAATCGAAATCGGTCAAACGGAGGGGGCACTTTATTTCATAACTTTTTTACCAATTTTTACCTTTTTTTCGATTATCTCAAAAACGGCTTTAACGATTTTCATCAAATTCATCGTGTTTAATGAAAATTGGTTGTTCTTTAATACCAGGTAAGCTTTATTGTATTAAAATGTTCTGAGGGGGCTTAAATGGGGAAGGGGCTTTTTTTGTTTTCCTATAAAGTACCTTTGTATGTGTTTATAAGGAGAAATTATCTGTCTCTCGTTTCGCCTAAAAATAAGAAATGGCGAAATATGAGATATGATAAAAATAAAGAAATCATAGAGGAGAAAAAAAGAAAAATATTCAGTCAACTCATAAAACTCGTTAAGCCCACGCATGCAGAGTACACCTTTAATGACGGACCATTGTTTATAATCAAAGCCGTTCTGTTCATTTAATGGAAATTATTTGTTTCATAGTAACTAAATGAAATATTCAACAAGTAAATAGAGAATTATAAAATCATTGCCGAATTATCACAAGTAAATACTTTTAATCAATAATAAAAAAAAATTGTATTTTTTTTTTTTGAGCGAATGAAAACAAAAATAAGAAATGAATGAGGAAAAATGTGTAACTTTAGGTAGTGGCAATTAACAAAACACATTAATTTCTAATCTAAGTAAGTTGGTAAGTGAAAGTTGTGTGTTGCGCGCATGCACCAGATTTTTTTAATTTTATGATTTGCACTACATATATTTGTTTCATCAAAGGTATATGATATAGTTGCCATTTTATTTCCTTATATTTTTAAAATTTATTTATTTTAGGATCTCTGATATCTGTAAATCAATGTATTGTGGAATCCAGGCCATTTCCTGCAGAGAAAATGAAAGGTGTGTCCTTAGAGCTGATTAAATGTAATTTATATTTCTTTCCTAAAATTTAAACATAAATATTTTTATTTCCAGAGCTAGAAGACTTCCTTACATATTCATCCGACTAGCCACAAAACAATGAAGAATTATTTCATAGGGCAAAAAATACATTCAAAATTTAACATTGAGTGGGATCAATTAAAGTTAGAAATATAAAGAAAAAATGAACCTCTGAATATCAGCTCACAAGAAATATGTTAACCCTGAACCCATATACATAATATATAGGGTGTCCCCAAACAAATGGCCAAACGTCAGAGATCGATAGAGGATCGAAAAACTAAGAAAAAAAGTCCTCTGTCATATGCCTCGTTTTCGAGAAAATCACAAAAAAATAAAAATAGTTGTGCAAAAAGTGTATTTTAATTTTTTTTTTTCAACCATGTATTTAAATTACAAAAATATACTGGCTTTTTGAGTAAGCTTAATTTCTTAATTTACGAGAAATAAATTTAGAAAAGATGAATTTTCTCACACTTTCGTTATCAATAAAACATCTAGGTTGAGTGTTTAAACTTAAAAAGAAAGGATTAAAATGTTAGCCATTATACTATCATTTTAATCCTTTTTTGGGGGAATCCAGCCTCGCATTCTCAGATTAGTGGTGTTGCTAGTAGTGTTCAGTGAAGTTCAACAAATATGGCTAGATTTACCAATGCTGAATACGCGGACATAGTCTACTACTACGGATTATGCGATGGCAATGCACGTCAGGCAGTTCGGGAATATCGCAGATGGTTTCCTGCCCGAGAAACCCCACACAGATGTGTTTTTACCAGCAATTTCAGGAGGCTTCGAGAGACTGAGTCCTTCTCATGTAATCGTGGTAGAAACCGTATGCAGCCTCTGATGGAAGCCGACCTGAGGCGGAGGGAGAGGATACTGTGGCACTTCAATACCAACCCTGGTACAAGCGTCCGGAAAGCTGGTCAGTTCTTGGCATACCAAGGGTAACCATTTGGTGCACATTAAGGGCTGACCTCAGGCAAGCTTACCATGTACAAAAGGTACAAAATTTAACACGTTAACTGCGACGAGGGGTCATTTGACCCCATGCGGTGGCTTCCTATACTGCGAGCCATTAAACGTGTATTTGTCGTTAACTGCGATGCTTGTCACGCATCCTGTTTTAATATTTTTCAGATTTTTTATTTTATTTTTTATAATGCACTACTTAATACTACCTATATATCACTTGAGTCACTTGATCCCTTGTCGCATTATAGTTTAAATATTTTCCTTAATGCGGCAAGGGGTCAAATGACCCCTTGCTCTTTTAATGCTCATTACACTTCATCTTACTATTGTTTTAGCATATTATATAAAATATTAATGAATATGTAAATAAAAAATATTTTTTCTATTTACGTAAATGTTTGAAAGCTGTGAAAGCGACAGTAATTTACTGTGAATCACATTTATCTAAGGGTGAATCACAGATTTCTCTTCCTTTCTTGTTCTTCGACTGATTCTACTTAGTATTTTTGACACCTGAGCTCTCGTTTATTTGTCTCGATTTAGTAAATAATTTCGATATTTATTCACGTGGTAAGAAACTTGTCGATTTAGCCCTTTCACAGCGGAATTCATCTTCAAGTGAAGATGAAGGAACTAGTTCAAGTTTTGAAGATAGCTATGATTCATATAAGGAAGAAATGTTCGGGCTATTATGAAGAGCTAAGCACAGCTATGAGCAGTGCAGAAGCCCAAAAAAAAGGTGAAGAAGGTCCGGACATACTGTGACGACTGTGCCGACAAACCGTCTCTTTGCTTGCACTGCTTCAACGATAAACATTATAAAATGTAGTTTTCACATGTTATTTTTTTTAAATAATTTAATTTGTAATATTTAAGTTTATTTTTTTAAATACACAAAAGTTACTCCTATGTTCATTTATTCATAATAGAAACATACTTTTGGTTTTATTCTTTATATCTGAATTCTTCCTTTCATGAATTATATATGGTGAAAATTAAGAAAATTAAAACCATATAGCAAACATTTTATGATTAAAAGTAAAATGAAAGAAAAAAATTACTGTTAGTATAACACAGATGTAGTGGAAAAAATAAGTAATAAAAAAATATATTCAGAAGCAACAGAATTCAACCCTGCTTCTGTTACGAATTCTTTATGTCAGGTATTTGTAAAAAAAAATGGATTTCACTTTAAAACATTCATCAATATTTACAGAGAGTTAATTTTAATGTCTAAGGGACAAGGGGTCAATCAGCCCCCTGACGCAGTTTAGCCGTGTGGTAGCATGGGGTCATTTGACCCCTCGTCGCAGTTAACGAAAATCCCAGTTTATTTGTTTCGCAGCTAATGTGTTAATACCCTCTCCTTCCTTCCTCTGATTCCCTCTCCTATGAATCCCTTCAATCCGACCTTGAATCCGTTCAATGGCACACCATATATTCCTATGACTCAATCGATCCTATGGTTTCCATCCTCACCTCAAATTTAAAATCCATTTTAGATATCCATGCTCCACTGAAAACCCGAACCTTGTGTCGTCCTGCTGCACCGTGGCTGACTCCTGAAATAAAGGATATGATAAAAAGAAGGGAAGCTGCAAGGCGCAAATTTCGGCGAACCCGTTTGGCAGCTGATTATGCGTCTTTCAAAAAACTTAGAAATGTGACCCAATCCGAAATCCGACGATCTAAATCCCTTCACTTCCACAATGCTCTTACCAATGCCCACGATCCTAAAAGCAAATGGAAAATACTCCGACAATTATCCCTACCAGGTTCCAATAACCCTATCTCCCTTCAGCTCTCTCCAGATGATCTCAATAACCATTTTTCATCCTTTGCTTCTAATTCATCCCAACCTGCTGATATTAATCAGCATCATTTTAATCCGGAAAATTTCTTTTTTGCTCACATAACCTACGAAGACCTACTTACTGCTATCCTAAAATCCCACACCAACGATTATGGTCCCGATGATATCCCAGTAAAGCTAATAAGATCCTGTCTCCCAGCACTTATTCCTGTTCTTTATCACATCTACAACTTTTCCTTACAAAACTCCATATTCCCTTCTTCCTGGAAAACCGCCCTAGTCCGACCGTTAAACAAAACCGCAAACCCTTCCTCAATGAAAGATTTCCGTCCAATCTCTCTCCTTTCAAACCTCTCAAAACCGTTAGAACGCCTCGTTCAAAATCAGCTATCAAACTTCCTAGAAGAACGTTCCCTCATTAACCCTCTCCAATCGGGCTTCCGAACTGGCTACTCAACTCAATCTGCTCTCCTGAAAATTACCCATGACCTCCAAACGTCCATCGAACACCGAAAATTAACTATTCTCATCCTTCTTGACTTCTCCAAAGCATTCGATACCGTCGACCACAATATCCTTCTCACCAAATTACAAAAGCTCCATTTATCAAGCAGCGCCTTACATTGGTTCAAATCCTTTCTCTCAGACCGGTCACAGTTTGTAGTCGTCCCAGGCCAACCTCCATCCAAGACACTTCCCCTCTCCTGTGGTGTTCCGCAGGGTTCCTCTCTATCCCCCACTCTGTTCGCCATTTATATCAACGACCTTCCCCGTCAGATCCATCACTCCCAATATCATATCTATGCAGACGATTTCCAGGTGTACCTATCCTTTCCTCCCTCCGAGCTATCCTCTGCAACAAAAAGGCTTCAGGATGATTTAAATCGAATCAGTCTCTGGGCAGAGGCTAACAAGTTGAAGCTGAATGCAGAAAAAACGAAAGCAATTTTAATAGGCTCCAGCTACCTCCTTAAAACCGTCCCTAACATCCCTACCCTGCTCCTAAATAATAATCCCATTAAATTTTATCCAACTGTCAAAAACCTCGGAATGACCTTTGACCAAACCCTTTCCTGGAAAAACCACATCTCCAATATTTCCCGCCGTACCTTCTCTACCTTAAAGCAATTAAATCACCTCCGAAGCCTTTTACCACCTGAAACACGTAGGCTCCTGGTCACTTCCCTGGTATTTCCCCACTTTGACTATTGTTGTGCGGTGTATGGGGGTGTCTCTGGGGATCTCGAAGCTAAACTAAAACGTTTATTTAATTGTTTCGTACGATTTATCTTTGGGGTCCCAGGGGACGTCTCCGTTTCACCTTTATACGAAAGGTTAAAGTGGCTATACCCATCCTACCGCCGCAAATATTTCCTGGCCTCTTTCCTTTTCCAAGTAATCCGATCCCGCCGTCCTTCATACATCATCGAACTTCTCCATTTCAAGTCCTCTGTTCATTCCCGCAATACCCGTTCTAGGTCTTCAGATCTGTACACTCCGGCCCACCGAACGTCAGCTTTTGAAAGATCTATCATTATCCGGTCCTCATCCCTATGGAACTCTATCCCCCCTTTCATTCGTCATTCCAACACTCTCCCTACCTTTAAATCCCGCCTGTTCAATCACCTCCTATCCACGCAGTTTCCCGAACAATTGTAAACAGTTTAACTGTGAATTGGTATAGGCCTTTATTATTTATTTATCTTTAAAATATATGATCCATTTAGTGTATGTATAAATAAGTTTATATAAGTTATTTTTCATTTCAAGTCAATAAGGATTTACTTAGTTTTATTTTTTTTATTTTTTTTTTTATCACCAGAAGATTTCCTCATTATTTGTAATTTTTTCTCAGTTTTTTTTTTTTTTTTTCATTTTAATTTGGTCCATTTGTTTTGTTCTTTTATATAGTACTCTAAGGCACTGAAGCCTATTATATGTATCTGTATAATTTGTTCCTAAGGGACTAGTTCCCGGGACAATCAATAAAGAGTTTATTATTATTTCTGATTATCCCCGCCGATTAATTTTTTTTAATTGGTACAAAGAACAATTGCAAAACGATGTAAACTTTAGTTCCAAAGTAATCTGGACGGACGAAGCGACTTTTACACGTGGGGGCATATTTAATCAAAGAAACTACCATCTTCGGGCACATGAAAATCCCCGCACTGTTTGAGAATTTCACTACCAGCATGAGTTTTCTGTAAACGTGTGGGTCGGTCTTTGTAATAATGGCATTATAGGTCCCGTATTTTTACCTGCTCAACTTAATGCTGAAAGTTATTATCTATTCCTCGAGAATGAATACGGGCACTTTTGGAAGATATCCCTTTAGAAAGAAGGTTTGAGAACTGGTTTCAACTCGATGGTTGTCCTACACATTAAGGAAGGGCCGTGTGAGACTGGTTGGACATCAACTACCCAGGTCGCTGGATAGAACGAGGTGGGCCGGTGCCTTGGCCTCCACGGTCTCCGGACCTCACGCCACTAGGTGTTTCTTCGTGTGGGGATACGTGAAAGAAAATGTCTACCGAGAGCCCGTCCGCACAAGGGATGATCTCATCGAGCGCATCAGAGTGGTTTGCAACCAGCTCACCGCAGAACAATGTTTAGATGCAGTGCGATCTGTGAGTACGCGATGTGATGCAAGTATTACAGCGAGAGGCCAGCACTTCGAACAACATTTATGTTGACGCTGCCGATAAATTAACAATATAATTTTAGAGAAGGTAAAACCTTCAAAATTTTCAGTATTATTGTTTTATTTATTTTTTTCTCACTAAGATAGTCCCATATAAAAACTGAAACATTATGTTTTCCTAATAAGAATATTTAATTATTTTATTATTTAAAAAAAAAAATTTTAAATTATT
Source organism: Aelia acuminata (assembly GCA_911387785.2). Classification (NCBI taxonomy): domain Eukaryota; kingdom Metazoa; phylum Arthropoda; class Insecta; order Hemiptera; family Pentatomidae; genus Aelia; species Aelia acuminata. The sequence goes on along the minus strand of OU426980.1, from coordinate 69,419,373 downwards.
TTTATTATTTAATTTTTTAATCTTCAATTTTTGTTCATAATGTTATGTACTTTAAATAGGTAGTTTTCTTTATACTATGAATATTTGAATAACAAAGTATTTATTATTTTTTTTCAATTACCTTTCTATTAGTGTAAGATTGAACTACAATAATTTCATTGGAATAACAATTATTGTAAAAATTCATTCAAGTAATGAAATCCGCTCTTCCATGGTCTTAACTAGTTCTTGCACAACTATTTTTAGTTTTTTGTGATTTTCTCGAAAACGAAGCGAAAACGAGGCATATGCCAGAAGACTTTTTTTCTTAGTTTTTCGATCCTCTATTGATCCCTGAAGTTTGGCCGTATGGTTTGCGGACACCCTGTGTATATATTCACTATGGAAAGCTCAACTGACAGATTCTAACTAGGAAACACCAGGATTTTATTCTTTATATATATATTGGACATCAACTACCCAGGTCGCTGGATAGGACAAGGTGGGCCGGTGCCTTGGCCTCCATGGTTTCCGGACCTCATGCCACTAGATTTCTTATATTTCTTTATATTTTATTCTTGGCACTTTTTTGTTACAGTTTATCAAGTTACATTCTTAACATTAGTTAATTTTGAATTATTGTTAATCTAATTATCATTATTAAACTTATTGCTAAAGCTATCACTATTTTACTTCTGTATGTGAACTGTATGTGAAGGTCATGTTAAAATAATATAAGCCAACTCCTATCTTGCCTTTTTCAGTTAAACTGGCCTTCATTACCTTTTTTAGATCCCAGCTTTTGACTCCCACTTGCTCTTCAACCCCCAAAGGGGGCCTTTTGAGTTGAGACCAGGGCAACTTTTTAAAGATGCTATATAAGCTATGCCCAGAAGTAACATAGCGATACGACTAACTTATTAACATGAGACATCTCTGGGGAGTATTTTGACCAATGTCCATTTAATGTACCAAACTGATTTCATATATGTTTTTCTTTCATATTCATTAACAGTTATGTAATTTTTTTGTAAACATTAAATTGTTTGTTTGCTAATGAAGATAATTGTTTTCCTAAAGGCTCGTTTTATTTTGAGGTCTTGTGCTCCACTGCACACATTCATTACTATAATTTTGACAGCATCTGCCTTGCTTTTTACAAATAAAAGACATTTTATTTAATTATTAAAATTTTATCCATGTCAATACCAATACTTCATGCTTTATCTATTTCTCAATGAAATTCAGAGCAGATAATTGAACAGAACAGAACAGAGAATTTTTGGTCTTCCTTCATATGACAAAATATCACTCCTTTGGATGAAGACTGACACTGTACCAACATTTTTATCTTTGCATAAGAGATTTAAAATAATATTATCTAGAAAAAAGTTAGATTTTTAAATACAATATTTAATGCTGGATAGCACTGTTCCATGGAGTTGTGAGATTGTAATAATGATCACAACATGTGCTGCTGTAAAATTTCAGTTGTGAGAATTGTGGCACTCTTCTTACGCAGTAGTGATATGTATATATCTTAACATTCAATAGGTTCCTAGTTTCCATTATTAAAATGGAGACCTAAGATTAGCAGTCCTTCCACTGCTAGAAGCAGTGCACATTACTAATTAAAAGTTAATACACCCAAGTATAAGCTATAGGACATAAAATTAAATGGTACCAGGAATTTCGTCAAAAGGTGGATAATCTTTATGAATAAATTAGTTAATAGGGTAAAGTAATTATTTATTTGAAAAATGTTCATTTAATTCACAGAGTTGGGACATTATGAACTGAATCCCAAATAATGTTAAAAAATTACAGTAACAAAACTTCATTTCACATTTTTGGCCAAATATTCAATCATCTAATAAATTCTTCAATAAAAATCAACTTATTTTGCAGGGATTTAATGCAAAGCATAAGTCTTACTAAGAGTTGGGAATCTGTATTCCATCCAGAATGTCCCTGTTAATATTGACCTGAGTAGAACAAATATCTGTTTTATGTCTACTTATGATGGTAGAGTATAACTTCAATAATCTTAAAAAAATTTTAAGCAGTCCAGGGTTCTAATAAAAACCTAGACCCTCTTAAGAGAACACAATAATGGATTTTACTTATATTTTATGATATTTTTTTTTATTTTCCAATCAGAACAGGATAATGTATCAAATTAACTTTTTTGATGGGAATTGTGTCTAAAATCAACTACCAGAATTTTGTGTTTATTTAACATCACTGTATGCTACAATGGCTAATCCTAAATCAAAACATTTTATTTGATTAAAAATTAAGATATCGGATGAAGTAAATTATGTGTCAATCAATAAAAGGAAAAAAATGACACAAATCATGAACCCAATGAAGATAGTAAATGATGCCAATTCTAGATGGATTGTTGGAACAATTGTGAGCATTATTATTGATCAGTGTTTTTATTAAGTGCTCGGGAAAATTGTTGGATTTTAAGATATTTTTTAAGCGGGTTTTGTTATGACCATGAAATTGTGGATCAGACAAGGTCAGGCTACGATGGATAAGGTTTTTTGCGACATTAATTTTTTGGTGATGGTGGTGATGGTGATGTGGATGTTGGGAAAAATAGTTTAGGAGTCGGCCAGAATAGGTGGGTTTGGTGTAACAATTAGTGGATATGGAATTGAATATCTTGCAACATAATGCAAGAGAGTCAACATAGGCTGATTGATTGAGTTTAGTATGGAATTCTAAAATGTTCCATTTGTCTTCAACGATTTGGAGGGCACGATCCGTCGGAATGTTTGTGAATAGACTCTCTGCGTCGGAAGAGGCTAAGATAGAATTATTGGGAATTTTGATAGTTTTTAATTGTTCTAAAAGGTAGAAGGAGTTTTTTGCGTTATATGGATTATTATGGCTCAGGGATTGTAATAAACGGAGAAGGAATTTGCTCACTTTGATGGAGGGAGAATTAACCCTTTAACTGCTGGTGGCTCGTATATGAGCCACCCTGCTTCACCGCTTTACTGCTCCAGACTTATTTACGAACCGGGTAACTAGTGCTTTCTTTTGACATTTTTTGGAATCTATATTTTCCCTACCGCTAGAGGGCATTTGATTGTTCTTTTCCTTACTATATTGCCTTGATACACGGTTGCTTTTCAGCTTTCTGTAAATAACATAACCATTTGCCTGATATCAAACCTTTCTATAGCTGCCTATTTAACCTTTGTCTAATTTTAGTTTATTTGGAACTACTATGGCATAAACCTGTGTTGTGAAATAGTTGTGATGATGAAAAAAATATATAGTGAGGAAGAGTTTTTGGAGCTCGTAACAGATGCTAGTGATCGGGAAGCTTTTTAAATTTTAAAAAGTTTTTAGCTCCACCAGTGCCGGTCCACAGTCCGGATCGAAAAGTGAGGATAATGAACTTTGTTTAGGATTAATTAAGATCACAGAAGTTATAAGGTTTAAGATGCCAGCGCTTGAATGCCGTTAAAGTACTCCGCACAACGGGACTGCTCGGTGTGACTACTAACCCGCAACGGCGGACCAGCTCATGCCTTGCTACCTCCGCAGTTAAAGAGTTAATATTCGAAATCATGGGATGGATGGGATAACCTGGTTTATGGATTTTTGGTAGACCATAACAACGAGGAGCAATAGAATTGTAGGAAATAAGGTTTCTGTAAGTAGGGATATTTATTGTTTAGTATTTAGGAGATATTTGAGGTGTTGATTGAATTTTGTAGTGAGAGAAGGTGGGGGGTCACATTTGGTAGCGCGATAAGTTTTCGTGTCAGAGAGAAGAGTGTTTATTTTATCATTGTAATCTGCAGGTTACAATAATTTGGTTATGAGTATTTAGGAATGAACGGTATAGAAGTGAGATTATACAAAAGATAACAATGTATAAAAAATGAAAAATTATAAAGAAGGAATTTATACAATAATAAAGATAATAAGACATAGGTAAATCGATAACTGCTGATACCTATGAAATCATAACTAGGATTTGAGGATGCGGAGGATGTTAGAGTATGTAGATGAAATGATCTCTTTATCTACTTTATGATTTACATGGTTATTTTTTTCCAGATGGATGAATATGGATTCTGAGAGGAGTCGTTTATTATAGTTATGTACAGTAGCTAATATGGAGGGGTTCCCAAAGTCAAAGAAATGGTTGTGGGCAATGGTATGTTCTGCTAATTTATATGTTAGTGAATTACGCATGGAAATACTGCATTTATTAGTGACCGACCGAAGTTTCGGTTTTGGTTTCGGCCAAAAATCGGCCAAGCCGAAACTAGCTTTTGTTTCTGATATCTCCGATAAGGAAGTAGGACTACACGATTTCAGCTTGTTAGCTCGATCTCTTTCATGGCCTTTAACACCCTTGGATTTTATAATGCGAATAATCTGTTATTTTAATTAATGTTAATTAATAACACTTGTATTTTATTTTGATAAAACATAGTTCGTGGCTGACCACCATTTTAAATTATTTTTAAATAATTTATTTTTTTGAAGAGAAAAGATTTGGCTCCACCGGGAGTCGAACCCGGGTCTCCTGCGTTACATGCGAGGATGCTAACCGCTACACCACAGAGCTCGGCTCAAGGCAGAGCAAATCCTTCCTCTTCACTGATACCTACTCCCCCTATCTCACAAGTTTTGTGAGTAGTAGCGGGAGGTGGAGCCAAATCTTTTCTCTTCAAAAAATAAATTATTTAAAAATAATTTAAAATGGTGGTCAGCCACGAACTAAGATTAGATTAATTAAAATAATTTAAAAAATTGACTTATGTCAATAAATATCATAAATTGGACAAAATTTGTCCACCTCCCGCTACTACTCACAAAACTTGTGAGATAGGGGGAGTAGGTATCAGTGAAGAGGAAGGATTTGCTCTGCCTTGAGCCGAGCTCTGTGGTGTAGCGGTTAGCATCCTCGCATGTAACGCAGGAGACCCGGGTTCGACTCCCGGCGGAGCCAAATCTTTTCTCTTCATAAAATAAATTATTTAAAAATAATTTAAAATTGGTGGTGAGCCACAATTTAAGATTGGATTAATTAATATTATTTATACACACGTAAATAAGTTTCGGTTTCGGTTTCGGCCCGAAACCAGGTATGTGGCCGAAATTCTATTTCGGTTTCGGTTTTGGCTAAAATTTTGGTTTCGGTCGGACACTAGTATTTATGTTGGTAAATCCGTTACCCCCCCCCCCCCCACACCTTCTCTCACTACAAAATTCAATGAACACCTCAAATATCTCCTAGATACTAAACAAATAAATACCCTTACTTATAGAAACCTTATCTCCTACAATTCTATTGCTCCTCGTTGTTATGGTCTACCTAAAATCCATAAACCCGGTGATCCCATCCGTACTATGATTTCAAATATTAATTCTCCCTCCACCCAACTCAGCAAATTCCTTCTCCCTCCATTACAATCCCTTAGCCATAATAATCCATACGTAAAAAATTCCTTCCACCTTTTAAAACAATTAAAAACTATCGAAATTCCCAATAATTTTATCTTAGCCTCTTCCGACACTGAGAGTCTATTCACAAACATCCCGATGGATCGTGCCCTTCAAATCGTTGAAGAAGAATGGAACATTTTTAGAATCCCATACTAAACTTAATCAATCAGCCTATATTGACTCTCTTGCATTATGTTGTAATTCCGAATATTTTTGTTTTCAAATTAAATATTTTCTCCAAACTTCTGGCCTTGCAATGAATAGCTGTCTAGCTCCCGACCTCTCCGGTATTGTACTTAACAACCTACTTGATTCCGTGTTCCCCTAATTGTAAATTCCACAATGATATTTTTTTCATTAAAAAATATGTAGACCCTCCAACTGATACTCAATCCCAACACTATTACTGATATTCTCACTGCCATTAAATCCTACCATCCACGTCTTCATTTCACTGTTGAAGTGGAAACTAATTTTTCCCTTCCATTCCTAAACATTTCCAATCCATCTTTAGAAACCCCGACAATTCCACATCCACTAATTGCTACACCAAACCCATCTATTCTGGCCCACTCCTAAATTATTTTTCCTAACATACACATCACCAAAAAATCAAAATTGCAAAAAACCTTATACATCGTAGCCTGACCTTGTCCGATCGATCCACAATTTCATGGTCATAACAAAATCCACTTAGAAGATATCTTAAAATCCAACAATTTCCCGAGCACTTAATAAAACACTGATCAATAACAATGCTAAAACTCACAATTGTTCTAACAACTCATCACAACCTCTGCTCTCTGCTTTCCAATACAGATCTATCACATATATCCCCATTCTCTTCAGCAAAATTAAAAAATCCTTCTCAACCATTTTACCACACATACGCCCAGTATTAAAAAATAACAACAAATTAAAAAATCTGTATACCAAACTAAAAGACCCCATACCACTCCTAGAAAAACGTAATGTAGTTTATTGTATCCAGTGCTCCACGCTTAATTGCAACAGTTGCTATATTGGTAAAACCAAAAATTATTTTAAAAAAAACGGATTTACCAACATAAATACAGTATTTCCAAGCATGATTTGTTAACGTCTAAATTAGGAAAACATGACATTGCCTACAACCATTCCATTGACTTTGAGAACCCCTCCGTATTAGGGACTGTAAATAACAATGATAAACGACTCCTCTCAGAATCCATATTCATCCATTTGGAAAAAAATAACCCTGTAAATCATAAAGTAGATAAAGAGATCATTTCATCTACATACTCTAACATCTTCCACATCCTCAAATCCTAGTTTTGATTTCATCGGTATCAGCGATTATCGATGTACCTCTGTATTATTAATATCTTTATTATTCTATAGCTTCCTTCTTTATAATCTTTAATTTTTTATACTGGACATTGTTACCTTGTGTATAATCTCACTATTGAGTCCAGATATAACTATTTGTATACTGTTAGTTTTTAAAACTTCTTATTTTATTTTCACTTAGTTGTCATGTAGCCTTTCACTTCAAAAGTGTTAGATTTCCCTGTAATAAACCTTTCAAGTCGGTAAACTAACCTTCTAACCTAACCTTATTTTACCCTCAGTCTCTGCATTAAGGTCTGGTCATACATGCCCAACACTGGGTCAACCAACCTGTTACTATCTATCCTTCGTATTTGAATCAGACTCCAATTTTTGTTCAAGTGTGCATCAGTTAACAAATTCGTAAATATAAATAAATAAATAAATAAATAAATATATATATATATATATATATATATATATATATATATTCTATTATGCAATGATTGACTAGATAAACATGAGCTGGAATAATTAAACCAATGCCTTATAATAATACACACCTGTGCTGCGGGTTATGGGTGACCAGACCTTTACTCTGGACTCAGAAGGTAAATATCAGATCAGAAATATCAGAAGACCATATTGGACTTACAAAACCAAGAGTACAAGGGGGAAGAATCAGAATAAGCACTCTAACTGCACAACTTTAAAACCTCTGCCTTATTATCCTTGCATTTATAGAATTACTTAACCTTATTAATAAGTACAGTTTTTTAAACATATTATTATTATTTATCAAATTAAATAAATTCAAATAAAATTTTTAAAAGGGATTAAAATTTCTTATAATTAAAAACATAAAATTTTCCAACTTTGATATCACTGCTACTTATCTTTTGAAAGAAAGATAATAATTTTTATTCTGGGACATCTAGTCCCCTAAGAATAACAGACTTGAACAAATTAAGAGCCATTTGTCTGGCTAGTTGAAAAAAAAGTAAAAATATTAAGAATTAAGATATAAAGTAAACACAAAGGAAGAAAAAACTGAGACAGAATATTGAAAAACAAAACAAAAAAATCTGGTGCGTGCGCGCAACACACAACTTTCACTTATCAACTTACTTAGATTAGAAATTAATGGGTTTTGTTAATTGCCACTTCTCAAATGAACAGAACGGCTTTCATCATGAACAAGGTCTGTCATTAAAGGCGTACTCCGCATGCGTGGGCTCAACGATTTTTATGAGTTGACTGAATATTTTTATTTTTTTCTCCTCTTAACTTAAGAATGTAATATAAATGTAAAATATAATGAATATTTTTATCATATCTCATATTTAGCCATTTCTTATTTTTAGGCGTAAGGAGAGACAGTTAATTTCTCCAAATAAACAAAAACAAAGGCACTTTATAGGAAACAAACAAACAAAAAAGGCCCCCCCCAAAAAAAAGCCCCCTCAGAACATTTTAATAATGATAAAGCTTAGCTGATATTAAAGAACACCTAATTTTCATTTAACATGACGAATTTGATGAAAATCGTTAAAGCCGTTTTTGAGATCATCGAAAAAAAGGTAAAAATTGGAAAAAAAATTATGAAATAAAGTGCCCGCTCCGTTTGACCAATTTTGATGAAATGTTGGCTATCACATCTTTGGCATATACATACATCAAATACCCAGTTTGATCAAAATCGTTAAAGCCTTTTTTGAGTAAATAAAAAAAACACGTGAAAATGATACAAAATTTATTAAGTAAAGTCCCCCCTCCGGTTGACCAATTTTGATGGAATTTTAAAAGTCATATCACGGGCATGTAAATAGATCAAATACTCAGTTTAATAAAAATCGTTAGAGACGTTTTTGAGAAAATTGAAAAAACCTAAAAAATTATTAAATAAAGTACCCCTCCCTTTGAGCAATTTTGATGAATTTTTTGTTGTCACATCACGGGCATATACATACACTAAATACCCAATTTCAGGTTCGCACGGTTTATAGTTTTATAAACTTCACACACATACACAGACCATTTCGCGAGACTTGGTTAATTGGACTCAGGGGACCCCAAAACGTGTATTTCCGTGGAAAACCGGAAGTCGAAATTTTTCACGATCGCAATACTTCCACTTACTATATATTTTATTTATAGGTAAGTGAAAGTAAAAACATTTGGATAATGAGTACAAAAAATTTAATCAGCTTTTGAGCTTGAAAACTATAATATATCAAATAAATATATATATTCTATGTTGGTTTTACTATTTTATATATTCACAGAAGATTGAAGATTAAGGAGGTGGCGAAATAATTGGGTTTTAAAGGTAGTGAGGGATAATGTTTTATGGATGGAGACAGGTAAGGAATTCCAGAAGGTGGCAGCACGGATGATAAAGGATTTTGTTAAGGAGTCAGTTCGGTGGAAATGGATATACAGGTTAGAGGTTTGAGATTTGGTATTTAGAGAATGTATAGAGGAGCATCTTTCTGTAATTGTATATTATTTCAACCTCTTTTATTTTCATACTCTATCTAATGTTACCTTCTATTCATTCTTACCACATGAGTTTACATTTTTAAGTTAATTAGAGCCTGGTATTCCAAAAAAGGTGTCTCACTTCACCAACATTCCTTCAATATGTGGGAGGTTGGATGGATGGGTTAAAGATTCAATTTATGTATAAAATAAAATGATAGAGCAATAAAAATAGTGAATATTTCCATTTAATTAAAAAAATAGATAAAATCCTTCAAATTAACAGCTTCTATTCAATAATTCTCAGACATAATGTAAGTGGTCTGTGAATTATTGAATACTCAAAAACATTACTTCTTTAAAGACAATAAACAATTTAAAAACTTCATCAACTATTACAACTAATAAAATGATAATACCATCCTCAATTTTAAATACCAAAGTAATCAGTATCTAGTAAATACATGGTTGTAAACTTTAAAGCAAATACCTGGTCTTGATCGTTTTTTAGCTTCTTTAATTCTTTTCTTCGCTCTTGAAACGAATTTATTATCAATGTCACTCATCCCTGTTAAATTATAAAGATTTAATAATTTACGATCTTCAACAGTTGCAATAAATCTTTTCTATTGCGGTAGAATATTCACAGCACGAATTAAAGAGAAAAGATGATATAAATGATTAAAAAAAAAATCCCAAATTCTAAATTAGAAACAGAATTATCACAGAAAGTCTAATTGACTACAAAAAAACGTGTGGCGAGGTTATTCAAGGTTTCCTGTGCTTTTTTTTTTTTTTTTTTTTTTTTTTGACACTAAATCATAGAGATCGCAAAAGTTATACTTAAAAGCTGTATTTAATATAAATGCATTCTTTTTTTCTTTTTTTTGGCTCTAATGTCTATAAGTAAGATTAAAAATAATATATGGTCGAATTTTGACAGTCTGGATCAGTCAGACTTATTTTTCAAGAAAAAAAAAGGGCCGACCGTTTGTGGGTTTTACTTTATTCAACGGGTTCTATTTCAAGCCGATGTTCATGGAAGGATTTCCCTCTCTAATTCGAGATGGGGGGGGGGGGCTATTAGCATTGTGATACTGGATAAAGGCGAGATGATCTTTTTTTTCTCAAAGATATAGAATTAAACAAAGGTGCAAATAACATAAGTGAATTTTCAAATGGCAGAAATGATAAAACAGGAAATGACATCAGACTTAGTTGCAAGAAGGTTTAGGAATTACAAAATAAGTCAATGTCATAAACGGCTAGTAAGAGATTGAAATACCTTTCTGACATAGACTTTATTTAACAAGAAATCATCTCACAGAATTGTTTTATGTGTTGAGACAATGTCAGGATAAATAAAAATATAAATATCTCAAACAAAATAAAATATAATTTCTTCTATAAGTATAAAAAATAAATTAAATAAAACTTCTTAAATAAAATAATGATATATATAGACGATATTAAAAAGTTCAGTTCTATCTTCCGCCACATTTAACTTCATGCACAACTTAGCTCTTTGGCGCAGCTTGGTTATTAACCTCGTTGTGCTAGAACGGTTAACCACTAGGAGGTTATTGCGATCACAACTCACCAGTATTTAAAGATAAAGGAGTGTGACTCACCGCTCGCAGTGCTGTAGATTCTCCAGGTCTTCAGAAGTCCTTCTTTGGTTGATTCGGGAGGAAATCACTGACGAATTAGAAAATCCTGCTCTCGAACATATGGCCTGTGCACCGACTCACGATCTACCACCAGCTGATCATTATCTACCCGGGAGATCAATATCTAATCAATAGATAAGATCTGCCGGGAAAGTGAATTTTAATTTTGAAGAAGAAGAAGAAGAAAGAAGAAAAGTAATTTTTATTCTGGGACATTTAGTCCCCTAAGAATAACAATAATGAACAAAATTAATAGCCATTTGTCTGGTTATTTGGGAAAAATATAATAAAAACAATAAAAAGAAATAAATAATTACAATATAAGGTAGACACAGAAAAGAAAAGTAATACAATAGAGATAACAAAGACAGAATGTAGAAAGAAAAAATGTAAGATCAACATGCGAATGTACAGTACAGAACTTTGGTCAGCTTTTGAGCTTGAGAGATATATATAAATAGAAATAATATATATAATAAAAATCAAATAAATTTATCCTTAATACTGTTACTGTTTTCACTATTTACATATTTACATAGCCATCGGGGATTGGAGCATTAGGAGGTGATGAAATAGTAGGGTTTTGAAGGATGTGAGGGATGAAGTTTTTCGGATAGAGACAGGTAATGAATTCCAGAAGGTGGCAGCACGGATGATGAAGGATTTTGTAAAGGATGCAGATCGGTAAAAAGGGATATACAGGCTAGAGGTTTGGGATCTGGTATTTAGAGAATGTATAGAGGAGCAGGGTTTGAACAAACTGAGGATATAAGGAGGTTTCTTGGTTCTGAAGGTTTGGAAAAGATATATACCTAGGAAGTATTGCCGTCGGAAAACTGGGTAGAGCCACTTCTGCGTACCGGCTGGAGACGTGGGAGCGCCTGGAGACACCGAAGATGAATCTAATGAAACAATTCATTAGTCTCTTCAACCTCATTTCATGCATGCCAGACAGTCCCCCGTATACAAGGCAGCCGTAGTCAAAATGGGGAAATATAAGAGAGGAAAGTAGGAGTTGCCGGGTTTTTGGGGACAAGCAATCACGTGATCTAAGGAACTGTTTAAGGATGGCTATGGATTTTCTGGTGATTTCGGAAATATGATTACTCCACGACAAGTGCTGGTCAAAGACCACACCGAGGTTTCTGACATAGGATTGGAGCTGAATGGTTCGATTATTAAGACGGAGTAAGGGGTAGTAAGGGAGGGAATTAAGAAGATGCCTGGAGCCAATTAGGATTGCTTTAGTTTTTTGTACGTTCAATCTTAACTCATTTTTTTCTGCCCAGGCGTTGATGCTGTTAATATCTTCTTGAACTTTTCGGATTGCCTCTAGTATTTTGGAGGGATGGGAAGATAGGTAGATTTGGAGGTCGTCAGCGTATAAGTGGTATTGTGAATGGTTTATGGACTCGGGGAGATCGTTAATATAAACAGAGAAGAGAGTTGGAGAAAGTGAGGAACCCTGTGGTACACCTCGTGTTAGTAAAAGAGATGAGGAAGGGGGTTTATCGGGAATGTGAACTGTTTGTGAACGTTGGGATAGGAAGGAGAGGAACCACTTCAAGACGCTGTTTGACATGGAGAGGTTTTGGAGTTTAGAAAGAAGGATCTCATGATTGACGGTATCGAACGCCTTTGTGAAATCAAAGAGAATTAGGATGGTGATTTTATGTTCATCTATAGAGGATTGAAGATCCTGAGTGATCTTCAACAGAGCAGATTGTGTGGAGTAATGAGAACGGAAACCGGATTGGAGAGGGTTGAGGAGAGAATTTCTTTCTAGGAAGTCATTGAGCTGGGAGTGGACAATTCTTTCAAGCGGTTTGGATAGGTTAGAAAGAATGGAGATAGGTCTATAGTCGGAGGCTAAAGTGGGAACTGGTACTTTGTTCAACGGACGGACTATCACTTTTTTCCAGGCTTTTGGGAAAACGGAGTTTTGTAAGGAAAAGTTATAGATATGTAACAGAGCAGGAAAGATGACAGGGAGACATAATTTAATAATCTTTACAGGGATTTGATCGGGCCCATAGTCGTTGGTTTTGGATTTAAGGACAGAGGAAAGTAGGTCTTCAGGCGAGATGTTTAGGAAATAGAAGTTATCAGGGCTGAAGGTTCGTGTGGAAAAGTATGGGGAGGGGTGAGGAATAGAAGGTGAGTTGGCGAAATGGGAATTTAAATCATCTGGGTCAATAGGATAATGAGTACAGGATTTGGATTTGACGATTGATAATTTTTTAAGGATTTTCCATTTGGACTTGGGATCGTGGGCTTGTGATATGGAGTGATGGAAAAACTGTGCCTTAGCACGCCGTAAGGAAGATTGAGTTAGATTGCGTAGGGACTTGAAAAAGGAGTAATCTTCAGCGGAACGGGTGCGTCGGAAACGTCTTCTGGCGGCATCTCTTTTCCTCATCAGCTCTCTGATTTCGGAACTTATCCAGGGAGCGGCTGGACGTCTAAAAGTTAGGGTTTTGAGGGGGGCGTGTTGGTTTAGGAACGAGGAAAGATTGGATGAGAGGCATTCGACCATTTCATCAATGGAGGATGACGAATAAATGGGATCTAGGGATTGGGAAAGGGAGTCGAAAAAAGGATTTAGTTTTTCAGGAGTTAATGAATCGAGGTTCCGCCAGGAGATTTTGAAAGGGCATAGTTTTGGTGTTGGGATATTATATGAAATTTTGATGAGGTCATGACTTGAAAGAAATGGTACTGGATGCTGTGAGGAAGATAGTAGGTTATGGGAGGAATCTATTATGAAGAGGTCTAACCAGGTGCTGGTAAACTGAGTGTGGTGGGTTGGTTGGTAGGGAACTATGAAAAGGTCAAGAGAATGGATGAGGTCTGTTAGGTAGGATCTGTTAGGAGAATCAGAGAGCATGTTTATATTGAAATCGCCAGCAATGATTACGTTGTTGTATAACGGGACGTAGGTAAAGAGGGAAGATTCAAAGGAGGGATCAAATTTGGTATGCGGGGGGCGGTAAATTATTACGTAGAGGAGGGAGAAAGCATCAGAGGAAATTTCAACGAGGAGATACTCCGGATGAGGAACTTCTAAGGAAGGAGATTCTAGGAGGATTTTTACCCTCAGACTATCGTGAACGTAAAGACCAACCCCTCCTCCAGTTCGGTCCTCGCGATCACGACGGATAAGAGAGTAGTTAGGGATAGATAATGAGGAGGATGGGATATTTTGGTTTTAGCCAGGTTTCCGAGACGGCAATGATATGATAGAAATTATGGAGGAAGTGGTCCAGGAACTCATCATAATGTGCTGGTAGGGATTGGGAATTAACGTGGCAGGATAAAAGGATGTTACTCATTTGGACTGATTAATGGGAATGATCGGAGGAGGGTGAAGGAGTGTAGGGGTTGAAGTGGAGAGGAACAGTAATGGATATTGGTGGCGATATAAAACAAAACTGATTGATCCCTACAGAACAGAGAAGATAATGATATATACAGATTAATATAAAATAAAAAAGAAGTTGATATACTGTTAAAGAAAAATATATTCGTCTGAAGAAAAAAAAGAGTTAGTAAGACCAAGTCCGTTATGGGTTTCGGGTTGCGACCGGACAGTAGACGAGAGCCAGCAGGTCAGGAGAAAATATCCAAGTCTTTGGGCTGGTCGATGAAGATAACTGGGTGACCGTCGTCCTTCCGGCAACGCACCCTGCCTGCCGCGAACCAGACGTATTTTAATTTGCCCGACGCTTTCTTCTGACGAGCGAGCCAGTAGAGACGCCTGTTCGTGGGGGTCATTTCTTCCCCGAGGTATATACGGTGGGAGTCGTTCTCTTGCCATCCAATATCCCGGGTGGAAAAGTCCCTCTTCACCTTTCTTCTCTGAATTAGTTCGTCTCGCACTGACTGCCTAACGAAACGTGCAATGACAGGAGGTGGTCTGGGGTCGTCTTTTTTGGGCCTCCGCCGTTCTACCGTGTCGAGGTCTTCGACATTAATCTTTATGCCGAGTCCCGCTCCCACACTGGCTACCAGTGCCGCGGGAGTCTCACCGGCCCGGATGGGGATGCCTCGGATCTCCACTGATCTACGAAGCAGACCCTGTTCGGCCTTGTTTAATCTCACCTCGAGGTCGCCGACTCGGGATCTTAGGGCTTTATTTTCGGAGCTCAATTCCTCTAGGTGCTTAGCCTGCTCCTCAAGGTGATTATCGATTTTTGATAATCTTTCTCTAAGCTCGAAGCTAAGCTCTCCATACTTCTCCAGCGACGCCTTCAGCCCATTGATGTCATCGTTTACTTGTGTTCGGAGAAGATTTATGGCGGCGAGTATGTCGGCTGCTGAGGGCTCGTTACCCGATTTTTCAGCAACGGTGGTCTTTGTTTGATGCGTATCGCATACCCCGCACAACCAATTTTTTTTTTGAGATTTGATAAACTCAATTTCCTTTTCGTTAATTTTGCAACATTTGCCGTGAAATATTAGGCGGCATTTGCTACAGCATAAATTAGATTTGCTGTCCCTTGCTATAGCACTGTCACAGATTGAACATTGCACCATTTTCGAGGATGAGAATATACGCTAGAAAAATTACGTAAGAAAATTGGAAAAAATGATGTATACTCCTGCTTAGCTAAGGAGACACTGCTGGCCGTTCGTCAGAGCAGCTGTTCTATGGTAGAGGGGAGCGCATGCGTATGAAAATCAACTGATAAGAGTGACTCACCTTTTATATCACAGTGTCTCACGATTCTTTTAACTGCAATACTGTTGTAATTATGAGAAAATAAATTACTACAGTTTTTTATTGTTACAAATGAAACCACTTTTCACTTAGTTACTCTTGAATGTCGCCTATATAACACTTCACTAAAAGCTTTAATGCGGAACGGATAACACTGTGTCAATATGGCAAGATGGCCAGAACCAGACTGATTTTGTGATGGGGATAGATGTGGCGGAAAATTTAAGATAAAACTTAGTCACTACACTGCTCCCCCCTTAGTGACGGAGTCACAGAAACACACCTTGCGTTTCACAATTCTTCCAGAGCGAGTCTTATATTCCGGCGATGGTTCTGGAACTGGTTGAGGTTCGACCGTCGTTGCAGGGTTTGTTGGCTTCATCGGCGAATTTTTCCTCTTCAAAATAGTAGGCGAAGGAGTCACTGGAGCTGGTTCTGGGAAGATGGTAATGGATGGTAGGTCATCTTCGGTTAGTATATAAGCCGGCTTCAATCGGTCTATTGAAACATTTGACTCTCTATCTCCAATGAGGATCTTAAAATGTTTTTCTTGACGGCTAAGTACTTTATGTGGTCCTGAATATGTTGGTACTAGGGGCTTGCGCAGAGCATCTTCCCGTAAGAAAACGTGTGTACAAGTTGTGAGATCCTTGTGTTGGAACGTCTTACGGTCAACATGTCTAGCTGCGGCTGGTTTAAGTTGTGCTAGGTCTTGCTTAAGAAGTTGCAGAGCGATACTAGGTTCTTGGAAAGAAGGAGTCTCTTCCAAGAATTCACCAGGGAGCCTTAATGGTTTTCCGTATAATCCTTCAGCGACGCTTGCACCCATGACCTCTCGGAATGCGGATCTTAATCCTAGCAGTACAGATGACAGGATTTTTACCAATCTGTCCGTATCGAGATGAGCCATAAGAGCGGCCTTCAAGCTTCGGTGCCATCTCTCGACACATCTGTTAGCTTGAGGATGGTAGGCGGTAGTTCTCTTCTTATCAATACCGAGAAGAACCGTCAGCCTTTGGAATATTTCTGCCTCGAATTGCCGGCCTTGGTCGGTGGATATTCTGATGGGAGTTCCAAATCGTGCTATCCAGTAGGTGTAAAAGGCTGAGACAGTTGCTGAAGTAATATCCTCCAAAGGAATAGCTTCCGGCCACCTGGTAGCTCTATCCACCATGGTAAGGCAATAGCGTTTGCCGTCCGATATCGGTAAGGGTCCCACCAAGTCCAGGTGAACGTGTTGGAATCTTCCTGAAGGCTGGAATGTTCCTAATGGGCTAACTGTGTGGCGTTGAATTTTAGCACGCTGGCAGGAATGCAGGTTTTGGTCCATTGCCCTACATCCGCATTCATATTTGGCCAAAAGTAGCGGGATGCTAACAGTTTTCGAGAAGCTCGAACGCCTGGGTGAGATAGTCCATATTGTCCATATTTGAAGAAGAGTTTCCGGAAGTTCTCTGGAACGTAGGGTCGTGCCTTGCTGGTTGAGGAGGAGAGCTTTGTCAAGTCCGGGTATGGTGATCAATTTCATATCAAGATTTGGATTGTTCTTGAGGTCCTTGATGGTGGGATCGGATTTTTGAGCATCGGCTAAAGCTGAAAAATCATCAGGCAGTTGAACTTCTTCCACACGTGACAGGGCATCTGCTACCACATTTTCATTACTGGGCCGGTAAAATATAGATGTGGTAAACTGGCTGATGTAGTTGAGCTGTCTGATCCGCTGTGGCGGTGCATTGTCAGCTTTCTGCGTGAAGGCATGAACGATCGGCTTATGATCGGTGATAATACTGAAGTTCAGTCCCTCTATGAGTGATCTAAAATGCTTAATGCCCTCATAAATGGCGAGCAACTCCCTGTCATAAGTGGAGTGGTTCTTCTGTGCTTGAGTCAGGGTTTTGGAAAAAAATCCGAGTGGTCTCCATATCCCATTTTTCCGCTGTTGGAGAACTGCGCCGATTCCGGTGTTGCTTGCGTCGCAGGCTAAGGACAACTCTTCGTTGGTAGATTGATGAGCGAGCTGGGCAGCGGCTGTGAGGTTTTCCTTACATGTTTCGAAGGCTTCTAGAGTTTCTTCCGTCCATTCCACTGGGCGCTTGTCCTTCTTTTTCGCTCAATGGATTAGCTTGTGAAGTGGCTTCTGGATCTCGGCTGCTCGATGAAGACACCTCCTGTAGAAATTGAGCATACCAAGGAACGTCCTGAGCTGGCTGATGGTAGTGGGACGAGGGAAGTCCAAAATGGTTTTGACCTTAAACGGTAGAGGACTAATACCTTCTTGACTAAATATCCGAGGAAGTTGATCTCAGGTCGGCCAAATATGCATTTTGAAACGTTCAAAGAAAGGCCGTTCGCATCCAGTCTCTCGAATACTTGTCGTAGGTGAGCCTCATGTTCATCCTCATTCTGTGATGCTATTAAGAAGTCGTCAAGGTAAGGGAAAACAAAATCGAAATCTCGCATAATGTCATCTGCGAAGCGTTGAAAGGTTTTTGTGGCGTTTCGTAGGCCAAAAGGCATGCGTAGATATTCAATAAGCCCGAAAGGTGTTATTACCGCAGTTTTTTCTACGTCCTCTTGTGCCACTGGAATGTGGTAGAATGCCCGAACGATGTCCAGAGTTGAGAAAATGTTCCCATGCAACTGCGTGGTAAAGTTCATCAAGTTAGGGACGGGATAACGACCTTCGATGGTTAAAACGTTCAAGCGACGATAGTCTCCACAAGGGCGAAGAGTACCATCCTTTTTGGTTACCACATGTAGAGGGCTAGACCAAGGGCTTTTACTAGGTCTGCAGATTCCCTCGTTGATCAAATCTTGGAAATGAGCCTTGATCGCGTTATACTTCTCCGGTGGAAGTC
The DNA here is from genome assembly GCA_911387785.2 of Aelia acuminata. NCBI lineage: Eukaryota > Metazoa > Arthropoda > Insecta > Hemiptera > Pentatomidae > Aelia > Aelia acuminata. Next base: position 69,400,873 of record OU426980.1, on the reverse strand, counting down.
TTCTCGCTTTGCTTGTAACTGGGTTAACACGGGTGAGTATGTGGTGTTGGACAACAGAACGCGGTGGGCCTTTGATTGGTGATGGTCTTGTAAGATTTGGGAAGTCCTTCAGATGATGAGAGTACTTGCAGTCGCCAGGAATGGTAGAGATTGAGGGTAGCGAAACTATCGATACTCTTCCAATCGTTCCTAAGCCTGTCTGCTGATCTACGAGTTTCTTCTGCCGGAGATCCAATGTTAGACCATAGTAATATAGGAAATCAGCTCCCAAGATGGGCTTTCCTATCTCGGCAATGATGAAGGTCCATTTGAGAGTTCGACGGAGTCCCAAGTCTAAATGGTTCGTTTTCTCACCATAAGTAGGGATGATTGTGTTATTGGCTGCCACTAAGCTGAAACTTGATTGTACTTTGTGGAAACGAGGATTGCGAGGAACGGTAGAGATAGTCGCTCCTGTGTCCACAAGAAATTGTTGTCTAGTCCTCTTATCCTGCACGAAAAGGCGGCGTTGAGGTGCTACAGAGACGGCAGCCGCTTCATCCGCCTCTAAAATTAGTTTAAAGGTGGTTTCCAGGAGCAAGGTTTCGTACACTTCAGTGCTCGATCCTTGAATCGCTTATGGTAAAAGCAGAGGCCTTCTGATGACTTTGATCGGTCCTGATTTCTGTAACCCGATCTCGCGTTCCTTTCTCTACTCTTGGAGCGAGAACGGGATTGTCGGCGAAGTTCAGCGACTTCAACTTTAAGTTGACGAATCTCACGGACAAGCTCTTCGAACGATGTTTGAGATTGCGAAGGTCCGGGATGCGATGATGTAGAAGCGTACACTTCATTAGGAGCGTCGATTTCTGCTATCTTGTCAGCAGTTGCGGCGAGTTTATCGATATCGTCTTGACCAGTCGATGCGAGGATAGCTTGCATCCGATTCGGGAGATTACGGAGCCATAAGGTACGAACAACATCCTTACTTAACGTTGTGCCTGCTTGTTGAAGCATAGTACGTAGGAGTTGTGAAGGACGCTGATTTCCTAACTGGGAGTCCTGAAGTAGCCGTTGGATACGTCTGAATTTAGATTCTCCATAGGTTTTAATAAGTCGTTCCTTCAGACGATCGTAAGGATTCGTAGTCTTAGGATCGTCAATGATATCTGCGACTTGCTCGATGACATCAATTCCCAAATTCGCCATTACAGATTGATACTTCATGATTTGGGTTGTGACCTTTGACGTATAAAAAACTGCTTCGACGTGCGCGAACCATAGCTTCGGGTTTGCCTTATGGAAGGCTGGCAGTCTGTTGTAAGCTCCGCTGAAAGAGGAGACTTCTGTTGGCTTCTGATTAGCTAAAGTCGGATTAGTCGTCTGATTAATAGTTATGGGCGGATTTTGAGGTGCTTCAGAATCTGACATGTTCGTTATTCAGGGGTCACCACTTGTTGAGATAATGTCAGGATAAATAAAAATATAAATATCTCAAACAAAATAAAGTATAATTTCTTCTATAAGTATAAAAAATAAATTAAATAATACTTCTTAAATAAAATAATGATATATATAGACGATATTAAAAAGTTCAGTTCTATCTTCCGCCACATTTTACTTTATGCACAACTTAGCTCTTTGGCGCAGCTTGGTTATTAACCTCGTTGTGCTAGGACGGTTAACCACTAGGAGGTTATTGCGCTCACCACTCGCCAGTATTTAAAGATAAAGGAGTGTGACTCACCGCTCGCAGCGCTGTAGATTCTCCAGGTCTTCAGAAGTCCTTCTTTGTTTGATTCGGAAGGAAATCACTGACAAATTAGAAAATCCTGCTCTCGAACATATGGCCTGTGCACCGACTCACGATCTACCACCAGCTGATCATTATCTACCCAGGAGATCAATATCTAATCAATAGATAAGATCTGCCGGGAAAGTGAATTTTAATTTTGTGATGGGGATAGATATGGCGGAAAATTTAAGATAAAACTAAGTCACTACATATGTTTCGGCTTCCCGAAAGCTCATACAAATTGCAGAAGCAGGGGTGGGCTAATCACATGGCGGGACCGCCAAGATTTGAATGCCCCACCGGCGAACTCTGCTGGGGGCAGAGGCTGAGAAGGAACTTGGTGAGATAGATTCCTGAAAGAGACCAGGCCTGGCCCATCCATTTCTTTTTTTTCTCTTCAATTAAAATTACTCGAGACATGAGTGAGTAAGAAGAGGAGCCGGTTCCCCGGCTGGAGGCGATGAAGAGTAGGGAGAGATCTTCTTGAAGAACTACAGAGACAATATGGAGAAGATAGGGATAATTGGAAAACTAATTAGTGAGTCCGCATGGCCATCTCATTTAAATACATTAAAATACCTACTAACAAACAATATTGTGTATGGTCTTTTTTTTTTTTTTATCAATAAATCTATGTAATCTGTTAACTCCATTTCATTTTTAACATCTCTAACCTTCAAATACAGTCCACTTCATTCACAAAAGTTGGTTTGTGCCTTACCATTAAGTTGAAGGTATAAACCATAAAAATTTTGGTCCTACCGTGCCTGGATGTGAACCATAAAATCTGATCCCACTTGCTTGATATTAAACTGTAAAATTGGTTCAGCAAGGTGTAATTCATTATTAATTAGAGATGTTAAAAATAAAATAATAATAGCGTTAAATTTTCATTTTGTTTTCTGTTAATTTTTGTAAAAGGTGAAACCTGTAAATGCTAGTCATATATCAATGTATAAGCAGCCTGCTCGAACAAATCTGCCATTCCTTTATCATTAGTGTAAATTAATTTATTAATTAATTAATGTTATTCTAATGAAAAGTAAAAATCTAGGAGTTCCCTAAGATTTAATAGTTTAAATCTTAATTAATTCAATTGAGCGCAGAACAGTTAAAGCATTGATACTGTATTCATTAAATAGAAATGTAATTCTCAATTATGTCTTCTTCTTCTTCTTTCTCTTCCTCCTTTGTGCCTTTCAGCGTGGAGGTGCCTCTGTCCATGCAAACCAAGCCTCCCGGTCTCGAGCCAGCGCCTTCATGGCATTCCAGTTTTTACCTCTTTTCTCTCCCACACTGGAGATGTAGTCTGTCCACTGAGTCCTGGGTCTCCCTCTGGGGCGTTTTCCTGTTGGTCTGGCCTCGAAGTATTTTCTTGCATCCCGGTCCTCATTTATCCGACAGAGATGTCCGAACCATCTAAGTTGCCTCTTTTCAAGAATGTCCTTTAGAGAAGTAATCCCTAGATCCTCTCTAGTCCTATCATTCCTGATACGATCCCTTCTGGTTCGGCCCGCTACTTTTCGGAGGTACCTCATTTCCGATGCAGTAACTCTACTTAGGTGCTTATCTAATGGTACCCAGCTTTCACTTCCATATAGAAGGGTAGGCAGGTAAACAGCTTTGAAGATATGCAGCTTAACATTTTTCTCCACCTCCCTTTTCCCTATAAGTGTGTTGCAGAGATGGTAGTAGATTGTGATTGCCTTTTTTATCCTATTGGATATCTCCTGGTCTATCTTTCCATTTCTGATGATCACTGTTCCGAGGTAAGTGTACTCGTCCACCATTTCCATTATTTCACCTTTGCAAAGTATTTCGACGTGTTCTTGTTCCCGGCCAATGTGCATCACTTTACTTTTCCTGACATTAATTGTCATTCGTTTTCTTTCTAACTCGGCTTCCCATTCGATTACAGCTTGCTGCAGGCTCTCTTTAGAATCCGCGATGAGGACAATGTCATCCGCGAATACCATTACTTGGGCGAGGATTGTCCTCATATTCCAGTTTCCAATAGTAGTGCGGGCTGTCCTACGTTTGCATATTTTCAGGATTTCATCCATGTATGCAATGAACAGGAGGGAGCTCAAACTATCTCCTTGTTTTACACCCTTCTTGATAGCAAACACATCGGACTCTCTTCCATTAATCCTTATTATTCCTTTTGAATCGTGGTATGTCGACTTAATGGCTTCTATCAATCCTTAGGGAATGTTTTTTCGTGAGAGAGCATTCCACAGTTCTTTTCTAGGGACCGAATCAAATGCAGATTTCAGGTCTATGAATGCCAAGAAGATACTCTTACCCCGTTCCCATGATTTATCTATTATTGTTCTGAGGGAGAAGATATGGTCCTGAGTCTGGCGTTGAGGCCTGAAAGCAGCCTGCTCCTCTTCCAAGTTGTCCTCCACTAGCCCTCGCAGCTTCTTTTCCAATATTGAGGTGTAGAGCTTGTACGCAACCTGGGATAGACAGATAGGTCTATAACTATCGCATTCACTAGCATTGCCCTTTTTGTGAATCGGGACAATTATGTTGTATTCCCATTTCTTAGGGATCGTTTTTTCAGTGAATATCTTCTGAAAAAGACTCTGCAATTATGTAACATGCTTTATTCACAGAGAATGCATTAAAGTAAATTTATCAAATTCAGCTTCAACAGACCTTAATTATGGTTAATAAAAGGCAGCATATATCATTAACTTAACCTAACCTATTTCAAATGCCTGAACTGAACACAATACTTACTTTAGTTATAACTGTTTTTAATCATGGTTTACTCATTTACTAGAATATACTTTAATCATTTATTCATAAACTATTGATAAAATAACAGTATTCTAATTAACAATAGCAAGTAACATCACACCATAAGGCATGCACTATTAAAATTCACATATATATACATCAGTATTTAATATATTCTTTAATTGCAGCACTATTGAGTAATAGATAGTTAATTAGACAATATTATTCGTTTCCACCAGCCCAAATTTCAAGAATATTGAAGGGAAAATCAGTCCCTTAAAATATCTTAGCTAGGAAGCCTTCCTTTTTTTGATAACCTTACCAGGTTGCTTGTTCTGTTAGTTCATTCCAAGGAGGTCGGGCTAGATACGTTGGCGCGCTAGTTTCAACTTCAACTTCAATTTCTCATGGTGACGTCACTACACTTTTTTTTGTTGATGCTTCACAGTATTTCACTCATTTAAATATGGCTGCAATTTTAATTTATGTGATCTACGATTCTATAAGCTGCATGTAATTCCTACTTGCTATTTATTTTTTTTCTATTGTTCAGTTCTAGTCATGGTTTCTTTTCTCTTTCATATTTGACTTCTTATTTGTTCACATTCTTGTATTAAGTGTTCTTCTAGCTCATTTAATGCCTTATTAAGTCAACCAAGTTATTTATCCCTACTGATGAAAATCATCTTAGTTTAAATATTTTGTTCATTTCGATGTTCAATATTTTGTTCTGGTCATGTTTCTTGTTTTATTTTATTTTATTCTTTTGGCCTTTAATATCTCTCTCTCTTTCTCTCTCCCTATCTCTCTCTCTCTCGCGCTCTCCATGTTCGGGGGGACTTCCTCATTTTTGAAAAACTATCATTAATGACTGATCGTCAGAAAATTATAACAACCGCGGAATTATCTTCACGTGCCGCAATGTTGGAGCGGCGTATGCGAGGAACTAGGCGAGACTTTAGCGGCCTTTCTGATATTGATCTAGATGCACTCAGCGACTCTGATGCGGCAATCTTCGAAGCAAGGGTAGCCAAAGCTGAGGTTGAGTGGAAGGAATTCCGCGACTCCTGGAACGAGCGAGAGGAGATCGCAGTTCAAGTAGGAGCGAGTGATGCATTTCCTAATGACGCCTGGTACCAGGTTTATGATGCAATAAAGGAGGAACTAGTAAAAGCCAATGGAAATCTCCTTCTTATAAAAGAGCGCAAAGCAAAATCCAGGATGCATGACACCACCACACTCCCTGCTTGCTCCACCATCAACAACAGTGGAAGTTACTCCTTAAAAACGCACCTTCCGAAAATCGACATTCCCACGTTTTATGGCGATATGCGTAAATGGTCGCACTTCAGAGATACATTCGAATCATTAATTCATAATGAAACAGCATTATCCCAAGTGGAAAAGTTCCACTATCTTATAGGGGCCTTGAAGGGTGAAGCCGCTGCCGTAATTTCCAGATTCCCCGTTGATGAACAATCATACCAGCTCCTGAAAGCATTATGATAATGCCTGAAAGGCTCTTGAGGAACGCTACGATAATAAACGGATACTAGCGGCTGCTTACCTTCACAAGATAAAGCAATTCAGGCCTTCAAATCAATCTTCTTCCAGTCCAGCATATTTACGAGCTTTTTTTTTGTTTCTCATCTCTGTCTAATCTTAAAATTCCCGATGAAGCGGATTATTTCAAGTTGAAACTAGCTTTGGACTGTCTAGATACTGAAAATCGGAAACTATTCGAAGAGGAGCAGACCACCGATTTTCCCGCTTATAATTCACTGATAGAATTTGTACAGCAACGCTGCAAGGTCCAGGAATTATCTGAACCTATTAAAACTGTTCGAAGATATGACAATTCTCCAAATGCCTTCATAAAACAATCTAAGGTCCTTACAACTTTCGGTCAGAAAATTGAAAAACCTAAAGAAATAGAGGTAAAATCGCCTGCTAATCGTAATTGCTCTAAATGCAAGAAGGACCACTTAATGTACAGATGTAATGAATTCAGACGTATGCCTTATAACAAGAAGGTAGAATTTGTCAAGTGTCGCTTGTGTCTGTTGTGTCTGAATTGCCTGAAAAGTGATCATCAAACAAACACTTGCCCATCCAAGCTAAATTGCTTTAAATGTAACAAGAGACATGATTCCCTGATGCATGATCCCTCTACTCTCAGGGAATACAACTCTAAACCCTATGAGACAACTTCAACTGAATCCTCACCAGGATTAGTAGGAACAACTGCTGGGGGAAAGACGGTTTTGTTAGGAACTGCGGTCGCCCATATTAGAGATTGGCAGGGTTATGTGCACCCCATCAGAATGGTGATTGATTCTGGTTCACAATTCTCTATCATAAAAGAATCTTGTGCACGAAGGCTTGGACTCACGTGGAGACCTTCGAGGCGACTCTTGTCCGGAGTTGGTTTAGCGCATCTTCCAGCATCAAGGGGCATAATAATCTGCACATTGTCTCCAATAAAGGGAATCGCAAAAGAAATCAAATGCAACGCATTAGTTATGCCACACGTAACTTCAAATCTGCCTGGCGTTAAATTAGACCGATCTATACTTTCTCATGTTGGGTCAATTGAGTTAGCTGATGAAACCTTTTGGGAATCTAAACCAATAGATTTTCTATTAGGATCAGACTTATTTTTTCAAATAATTTCTTCAGAACCAACCATCAAGTTATCTGACAATTTTGGAACATTCCCAACTATCTTTGGGCATGTTGTCATTGGAGTTCCTCACTCAGAATTCTTCCCATTGGCTGAAATGTGCTTGTCTATTATGGAAAACTCTTTTATAGATTCCCTTTTAAGAAGCTTTTGGGAACTAGAAAAGATCCATCCCACTTCCTATCCTCATCCATGCTGAATGTGAGAAGTATTTTAAAGACAACGTCCAACGACAGCAAGATGGGAGGTATATGGTTGCATTACCACTACGTGATCATACTTTGGAGTACCCTGAATCTAAATCGCTAGCTAGGGCTATATTTCTCAATCTAGAAAAGAAACTTAGCCGGCAGCCAGCTCTTAGAGAAAAATATCACGCCTTCACGAATGAATACCTGGAACTCAATCACATGAAGGAAGCTTCTAGGCCTTCCGAATATATCATTCCGCATCACGCGGTATTTAAGGGCCCTATCAATGACCAAAAAATTAGAGTTGTTTTCGATGCCTCAATGTGGACACCATCTTGCTCCCTTAATGATAACCTTATTGTGGGTCCTAAATTGCAGCTAGATATCTCTAAAATTCTTATGAACTTCCGCAAACACCGTATTGTGTTATGTGCTGACATTGTCCAGATGTTTCGCCAGATATTAATTACTCCTGAACATAGAGTCTATCAGCATATACTAAGGCGTAATTCTCCTGAAGAAGCATTCAAAACTTTTGAATTATGTACTTTGACTTACGGTCAATCTTCTTCGCCGTATCTATCACTTAGAGTGTTAGCTCAGCTAAGAGAAGATGAGGGTAAGGAGTTTCCATTAGCAAGACAGAGACTTGAAACGGATGTTTATGTCGACGATATTATAACTGGCGTGGAAAAATATGAGGAAGCGATTGCTTTAAAGACTCAGCTCATACAATTGAGAACTATGCCACAAGAAAATCGTCAGACTGACTTATGTATTCCCCATGAAGATTTAATCACTAAGGTGCTTGGTATGCACTGGAATGCTCAGACTGACAGTTTTCGTTACAATGTAAACATAAATACATCAAAATCACAAAGCGCTCTATGCTATCAATCATCGCTCGATTATTTGATCCACTTGTTTTTCTGGCTCCTGTAATATTTCCAGCAAAACATCTAATACAATCACTTTGGTCCTTAAAATTAAACTGGGATGATCCTCCACCATCTGACATTGTGGAAACGTGGAACAGATTTCTGCAACAATTACCCAGTGTTATGGAGATTGACATACCACGATGGAATTATACTTCAGAGGGCCAACTTAGACTGTTTGGATTCTGCGACGCAAGTGAAAATGGCTATGCAGCTGTAATCTACTTACATGTCGTCAATGCAAATGCAAGCACCAACACCTATCTGCTGACAGCCAAAATACGACAAGCTCCAAAGAAGATTATATCAATTCCTCGATTAGAGCTCTGTGCAGCACATCTACTTACAAAATTAATCAATTCATTAAAGGATTTTTGCCTCTCCAACTCAATAAAAGAAATGATTCTGTTTACAGACTTAACTATTGTCCTTGGTTGGTTACGAATCGCACCTCAACAGCTTAAGACATTTTTAGCTAATAGAATAGGTTATATTCTAACATATACAGAACCTCAACAGTGGCATCATGTACCATCTCATCAGAATCCTGCCGACTTAGCTTCAAGAGGTGTTCTACCGAATGAACTCGCAGATTGTGCTATGTGGTGGCATGGTCCCAATTGGCTCCGAGAATTTCCAGTAACCTTACCTGACCCTCCCCTTGCTGTTAAAGATTTACCCGAGCTTAAGGTTTTGGGATAGTCTTTGATCACTACGCATAAGGGTACAAGTTTCGCCATTTCATTAATAGAATCATTTTCAAAATTTTCGAAGATAGTGAGGATTCTATCTTATATTTTCCACCTTATAAAAAAATCTCAAAAGGGAAATAAATTAAATGGACCATTATCTGTGGAAGAAATAGATTACGCTACACTCCATCTGATACGAGAAACCCAACGGGAGTACTTTAAAGAAGATTATGACTTCCAATCCCACAAGAGCATGTCATCCCTCTTCCTTGACATGAAGATTCATTTCAGATCCTCAGGGTGGGCGGCAGATTGTCCAATACGTCGTTGCCTTATGATGCAAAACATCCTATATTACTTAGCCCTAAGGCTAAACTCACTTCTCTTATCATAGACCATAAACATAAGATATACTTCCATCTAGGATGTAAGGCTCTTCAATCATACCTTTTGAGAAGGTATTACATCTTTGGAGTAAGAAGTCCCATAAGAAAGAGGATTTGGACTGGATTGTTTAAGATGCTTCAAATTGAAGGCCAAACCAAGCAATCCATTCATGGCCGATCTTCCTCTAGCTCGAATAACTCAAGGTCGTCCGTTTATATCTGTAGGTGTGGATTATGCTGGGCCATTCAATATCAAACAGGGCACTAGACGCGATGCTCCTATCAGCAAGGCATCTTTATGCTTGTTCGTATGCATGGCTGTTAAGGCTGTCCATTTGGAACTTGTTTCGACACTCTCGACGGATTCGTTTTTGGCCGCATTCGACAGGTTCGTCGCCAGAAGAGGTCTACCTTCAGATATCTATTCCGACTGTGGTACTAATTTTGTCGGAGCCGCTCGGCAGTTAAAGGAGCTATATTTTTGGCATGAAAATAACAACAATCAAACCACAATTCAAAAGTATTCCGCTAACCTTGGGGTGCGATGGCATTTTAACCCTCCAAGTGCCCCTCACTTCGGTGGACTATGGGAGGCTGCAGTAAAATCTGCTAAGGCACACATGAAACACGCCCTTGGAGATCGGCCATTATTCCATTTTGAAGAATTGAACACCTTGTTCACCAGGATTGAGGCCGTACTGAATTCAAGACCACTGTGTGCGGTTATTTCTGACCCAGATAATTATGATTATCTAACTCCCGGTCACTTTCTCATAGGAGCGGCGCTCATAGCACATCCTGAAAGAGTCATTTCTACCAAGAAAATTGATTTACTGAGCCGGTGGCAGCTTGTCCAAAACGCAGCGCAGACCTTTTGGAAACGATGGAGTACAGAATATATCCATACTCTACAAATGATTTAGTACTGCTGCAGGATCCTCATTCTCCACTTCTCCGCTGGAAGCTAGGAAGAGTAGTAGATCTTTATCCAGGCATTGATGGGATAGTACGTGTAGTAACTGTACGGACATCAGTGGGTCTATTAAAACGACCAGTTCATAAGCTTGCACCCTTGGCTCCCTTGAATCAAGAGGAATAAAGTCGATTTATTGATTTTAGGTGGGCGGTATGTTTGATCGGCTATTATTATTAAATATTTGCAATATTTATAATATATACACGGATTTACGAGAGAGGCTGTTTATTATACGAGAGAGAGAGAGAGGTTGTTTATAATAAGTTCAGTCGACTCACGGCACTTGGTGGTGACCCTAGTCTGTTTCGGTTGTGTCCATGACGTCGTATAATTTCCAAATCTTGAGGAAAAGGAATGGAATGAAATTAGTAGGCTGGCCACAACAGCGTCTGTCACCTGCCTCGACGAATTCGGCGAACCCTGGTACCAGGTTTTATTTTGGACTTTCTTTAGAGAGAAACATTTTATTATCAAAATATATGACAGAAGTGGGGCTGCTGCTCAATTACATTGAGTTGCTTAAAAACACAGCTTTCTTATCAGTAAAAAATACATATTTTAGTAACGCAAGCGTAAAACAAAATTAAGTCAAAACTAATTAGTTGCTGAATACAATAGCAATTATAATAGGCTAATATATAATAAATATAATAAAAAATATAATATAATAAAACACTTATTTACATTGTTTACATAAATAATGCAGCCTGCTATGCAGTTGTCAATTATAAATATGATTATTTATAATACCTAATGAATCAATCAGAATTGATTCAGCTAGAATGGTCAGTTTTTCTTGGACAATTCCCACCACGTCGAAGAATTTTCTCGCTACTTTACCAATTGTTCCTCGCGAACCGAACCACAACCCTGTGACTTTAAACTCCCTATCACCTACTTCTTCATAAAATTTATCTTTGTAGAAGGGTATGCATTTTTCGTAGATCTTCTTATCCCTATCTACTTTTTCGGCCTGTTCGCTGTCGTTTGTTTCGTAGCGAACGGTGGGGTCTAATATATACACCTCCTTACCATTTGGCTTGTATGCTATTATATCGGCATATCGGGTGGAACCGTCAGTGTCTATGCCATATACTTCCTCCAGACACTTGTACCCCTTTTCAGCCAGCATCTCCATTATGGCCTGTTTAACCCTGTGATGGCGACGATTAATCAGAAGATGGTTATGTGGACAGCTACCCAGCACATGTGATGGGGTCTCGTTCTCTCTGCCACATTTACGGCAGAGGAGTCCAACCTCTCCTGCAGTTTGTCCGCCAGCTCCAGGAACTGCACGCAGAGGGGCATAATTCGTGTTTAGTTTAATGGCATTGGTCCATTCGGACGCCGAGAGAGTCTTTTTATCGTAAATAAATTTATTAGCTTTGTGATTCTCCCGAAAATGACAGACCCCTAAACCTTGCCATTTGCATTTGCTCCATTCGGTGAACGACTTATCCCGAAGAAATTGCCGTATCTTCTTAGTGCCAAGAGACTCTTCTGTGCCTTTTATAACAAAACCAAGTCTTTTGGCACACAGTTTTGCCTCTTCCTCATAGTTGAATATCGGCTGGAACTGCTCATCTTTAACTCTTGACAGTTTCTTGGCTATTGACCATTGCTGTAGGGGAGCCTCCCATTCACATTTCAGAATGCCCAGACCTCGAAATCTACGCCGCGCATAAAGCATGGCCGAAGATGTATTGGCTGGTAGTCCTATCATAGCCTTTACATTCCTCCTTAGCATAATGTCAATTCCTTCGAGAGTTGTTAGGCTAAGTTTAGTCAATGGTGCTGTCTGAAGGGGGTATGTCACCATCGGGAAAATATATTGATTTAGGATGTTTAGCATTTGATCTGGTCTCAAAAGATTTGATGCAGTAAGCTTTTCCATATTTTCGTTAATTTTTTTGACAGCCTCTTCGTTAAAAATAATCTCCCCTGAGAATTTGACTCCCAAATATTTAATGACTTCCCCTTCCTCAATGCATTTTATTTTACTCCCGTCTTCTAGAGAAAGAGTACCACCCACAAGAACTCCCTTATTTATGTTAATGGCAGAACTTTTGCTTGGGTTAATAGAAAGACCAATCTCCCTGAAGATTCGAGATACCATATTAATAGTTCGTTCAGCTGCTGGAATATCGCAAGCAGTTATTGCTTGATCATCCGCAAATCCGTCACAATAATCCGATCTCGATTTTCATTTAGAGGGTAGCCCAAACTATTCGCCATATATGTGGATATCGTCTAATATGTGGATCACACATTTCTCTATATAAGTGGTCTATGGCAATATTAAATAAGGTCGGGGAAAGTGGTCCACCTTGGGGAACACCTCTATTGATACTTATTTCTTGGGTCTTGGAAATTCCAAGGTGAATATTAACGATATTATTAGTAAGAAGGGAAATTACTGCTTTCTTAAGATCTTCTGAGACCCCTCTTGCTTCTAAGGTTTTGGCGATATGTTCATGTCCGACATTATCGAAGGCGCTTGAAAGATCAAGAAACGCTATGACACCATTCTTGTTATCAGCTTAAGCGCTTTTAATAACAGCTTCAATTAGTCTAGCATTCACATGGCAGCCAGGCATCCCGTTGACGAAGCCTCTCTGGCTAGCGTGGAAATCTATTTGTTGTCTTAAATGATAATCGAGGACCTTTTCCATGAGCCGTCTGATAATAGGATAAATGGTTATAGGACGCCATGAAGAAATTTCGGAAGAGGATCCTTTACCTTTGTAAATTAGGATTGTCCGTCCTTGACGAAGAGGTTTCGGAACGTATGAAGTCTTGAGCAGGATTTCTGTCATGCATTTTATAATATGGGCGATATTTAGATACTTAACAGTTCTAATTAGAACTCCATCTTTTCCTGGAGAGGCATCTATTGGGGTAGATTTGATAGCTCTGTGGACTAACTTAACCTCGATGTTACCCACGTCGGGTTTGATTGGAGAACAATCGTATTTTTCTCTCTGAATATTGTTGTTTTCTTGAAATATCGCTTTAAAATGCTCTTCAATTTTATTGATATTGATAGAGCACTGTTTGGGAGCGTCAGTATTCATAATTTTATTAACTACTTTTCTACGCCTATTGTAATAGTCATATTGAGCTTCCTCATACTTGTATTGCTCTCTTCGTTTCTCCCTATCAGCTTTGTTTGCCCTCTGTGGGTTTGACACCTGACCTGCTCCTTTTCGGACTTCCTTCTCAGACTTTTTCCCTTTCTTCTGTCGCATCTGATAATACTTCGTGGCAGGATGTTTCGGGCCTGGGAGTGTACTATTAGCATTACGTAGAAATTTAAGGAATTCTGATACCATGGCATCATATTCATCGCGATTGAAATTCTGTATTTTATTCATTGTATTCTTAAATTTGGCGGCCCAATTTTCAACCTCCTTCTGCATATTGAAGCCATTTTTTGGTTCGATGTCACTGGGTGGCGGATGGTTAAATATTTTAATTAAAGTTAACCTATTTGCCTCGCCGGGATGCTTTTTTGAGATATGTATGCGAAGCCCTTGTATTGATTTAAATTTCAGATTACAGATTTCACATATTACCAGATTCCGCAGGAGCTGAGTTTTGTTTACCTTTTACTACAGAATGAGAGGCTTGCGGCTCAACTTTGTTTGAACAACTTGGTTGCCCTTTAAAGCTGTCCTCGACAACCTGGGAGTTAACATTGTTCACAGTTTTTTAGCTATTCGTCTCTATCGGGAAAACATCATTGATGGATAGTATCTTTCCTTTCGATATTCCATTTCCTTCAGCCCATTCAACTTTAACTTGTTTTTCTTCTCTCTTACCATCAGAAGAATGTAAAATTGAAGTGACGATAGCTCTTTGAACTGGTCCGCTGGTCCTTAGAACCCGTACTTCTTGGCCAATTTCTATAGGTTTATTGCTTTTCTTTGACATTATTATTGAATCATATCATTGAATCAAAGTTAAAACATTTTCTGTTAGATCCCTTAAACGCCAGCATTGCATGACAGCGTTTAAAAAGAAAAACAAAAACCACAATAATTGCGAAGACAAAAAATGAATTTAAATATCAGTAGATAAAAACGAATATATAAGCTAAAACATAATACATAAGTTAAAAACAAATAAATAATTAAGGAGAGAGTTTACTAACCATGTAAGAACAATACATAAGTTAAAATATATTAAATCCGTTACGAGATTCAATAAATACGATAATCTAAATCTCACTATAAATTGAATGGATCCATGAATATTATAAATAAAACTATTACAAATCTTAATAACTAGTCATTCTTAGCTAAAATTATTTACGCTTGCATTATCATCAAAAATTAACAATAAATACACACACATATATTTGCATAAATATATATATAAGTGCAATATATACCAAATTATAAAATTATAAAAAAAAAATATTATATCACTTGTTATTGTGATTATTGTATCAAAAATTATTATAAAAAAAAAAAATATATGTATATCACAGTTAGTCGTTAAGTTATAAGACAGAAAAAAGTCATATATATGGTCAAGATAAAATAGAAAACAAATAAACTAGTAATCTATGGTTAAATTAGTTTTACGTTTAAATGAATCAATGAGCAAAATATAATAAATTAAGTATAAATAATAGCAACGATGAATTAACAATATTTACAGCATAGTAATAAATAATAGTAAGCCTTTGTTTCCACAGTAATCTAACGTTATTATAGTTAACAATAGCTTATTCAGATAATTAGTTCTGATTGAACAACTTTATTTACTGGAAACAGCATAACTATATTGTTTAGAACTAATTTGATTAGAATATTATGTAATTATTTTGGAATTTCATTAAAAAGTTAAATATTAACTACAAGTGGATATGGAGACAGCTGTATCGGTGATAAGAAGATATCCGATTGATAGGTGGCCCTCACCTTGCCGAGAGTAAGGTGGGGGGCCACAGGCACTGTCCAGTCCCGAGATAAGGGCCTGCAGATCGCCAAGACTTCAATATTTGCAATTTCGTTTATGCAGCGTCCTGCCGTCCAAATTTCTCAAAACTTTGCATAATTCGTCTATTATACTACTACTATCACCATGCACAGTTTCAAATTCATACGATAACTTCTAACCGTTCAAATAAACAAGGGACACGGAGAGATGTAACTCGGTCACCGGTCAATGGCTGAATGTTACATATTCTTCTATGAAAATAAGTTTTATCTCTCTCTCTCTCTCTCTATGTGTATATATATATATATATATATATATATATATATATATATATATATATATATATATATATCCTTATTTTTTTAATTTTTTTTTTGTCTTCTTCTTATCAGAGTTAATATTTTAATTTTTGTTTTATTAGTTTTACATTTAGTTCAATTGTTTATCATTTAGGTTAAACACAGGTATTTTTATTTTATTGTTCTCATCATTGTTTTTCTTTATTTTAAGTATTTCTACTTATTTTTACTTGTAAATATTATTATGTCAATATATTCTTATATGGCAATTATTACCATTATTGTTATTATTTTTTTTTATTTACTTATTTATTACTATTACAAGGTTCAAATCAATATAACTTTGTGCCACCTCAAAATAGAACCGGCAATACAGCGTCAGGTGATTTCAATCATAAATAATAAAAATTGAGCTCCGAACGCAACACTTAGGAAATGTGCTCCCTCGCGGGATAAACTCTTCAATTGCTTTTTCTGCTGGTGTTTCGGACTCTTACTCTTCTAGTGAAAGATAAGGCTCCAGGGGAGGGAGAGACTGCGGGTGGTCTGCTTGGGCAACCTCTTCATTTTGGTTCCCTCCAGCTGGAGCCAAGTGCTTCGTTGAAACAGTCGCTTCTCGCCCGTCTGAAAGTCTAATGTGAGCATAGTCCGGATCAGATTCCAAGAGGTCCACTTCCTCCACAAGAAGATCAGACTTGCTTCTTCTTTGGAATTAACAGTATGTATACAGTAAGTAACAGTATGGTCTCGGCTGAATAAGCCACGCAGGTAAAGACGTGCCACTAAAAGATCGTCTAGGACGTTGAAACATACGTCCTAGGACGTTGAAACATATAACCCGTTCGGGTTACTATTTGTTGCGGTGATAATAGAGACGTATGCTATGTAACGCATCGATGAGAACCAAATCCCAATCCCCATGTTTACAATTATTTTTTTCTCACGATAATAAGATACAATCTGTATGTTAGACTATTTGACTATAGACGTTTTTGAGAAAATAAAAAAAAAAAACTTGAAAAATTGGACAACATTTATTAAATAAAGGCAAAATTGGAGACAAAACTTATTAAATAAAGTGGCCCCTCCGTTAGACCAATTTCGATGAAATATTGGCTGTCACAGCAATATACATATACTATATACATACATCAAATACAGTTTGATCAAAATAGTAACAGCCTTTTTTGAGAAATTAAAAAAAAAAAAAAATCATGAAAATGAGACAAATTTTTTAAAATAAAGAGCCCCTTCCTTTGGTAAATTTTGATGAAATCTTGGCTATCATATCGCGGGCATATACACACATCAAATACCAGGTTTGATCAAAATCGTTAAAGGTAATAATAGCAATTATCGCATCTAAGTAGACCTTCATCGGTTACGATATTTCCTCTGCGTAAGGTTGCTCTGGATGCGCCATAGTGAATGCGTGATAGTGAAGTTGTCCTATTCAGAGCAGTAGGTCAGTAGTGGAAGGAAGATTTTGGTTGCGAAAAGTGGTGAATTTGATTCATTAGCAGCTTTGGGTCAAAACGTGAGTTTGAGATTTGGAACTAGAAATGAATAGTTATTTATGAAATAAATTGTGGAGGTGCTAGGTACTGAGCAAAGGTTTAATAAGTCGCGTAACTACATCCTTTGCTATAACCTATCTCACAGGTAAACTAGTGAATAAAACTAATAATTTAGACAAGTATTGTACTACACCTAAAATCAAAAGAGAACGAAGCAATTCGTCACCAGAATTGAAAACAGTAGATTGTCCCAACAAGAAAAGTAAGTTCCCAACAGTTACAATGGAAAACAAAGAGTAATTAGATGCTATATCTAAATTGCTAGACCAAAAGTTAGAGTCTAAATTTACAGCTTTAGCACCTAAAGCAGATGTAAATCAACCTGAAAAACAAATAAACGAATTTATTTTAGAGAATAACAAACTCAAATAGGATATTAAAACATTGAAAAACGAATACACTAAAGTTATGCATAGATTAGAATTTATAGAAAACAAGTTGCAGACAGAGTTGGGCATATTTATATTTATAAATACGAATACGAATTTATTTTTATCTTAATCTTAATGAGAATATCAATATAAATTTATTTATATCACAATATTTGTGAATACGAATTTATTCAAATATAGAAATTTTTCTGTAAATAAAAATAAATTCACAGGAAAAATTGTGAATATTCACAAAAAATGTGAATATTTATATCTAAGTCTGTGAATTCGTCCGTATTTACAAATAAAGATGTGAATATGGGTAAATCTCGTGAAAACGTACAATTTGAGGGAGTCAAAGTTGATCCTTCTCGTAGACTATCAAAAAAAATTATGTACGTGCCTTGCACCATCCCAAATGTAATTAAATCATTCGGCGAGCTTAAATTAATAATAGGCGTAAATAAAAAATTGAAAAGACAGGGACTGACATGGGGTAGGAAATCCTTATTCTTCCCACGAGTTAAATTATTGTCGCATTGAATTTTACATTAAATCTCAAATTAAAATGAAGTACTAGATGCCATATATATATATATATATATATATATATATATATATATATCGGGCGATGAGTTATATAAACCAACCTAGTTCCTTTTGATTTTAACCCTCTTTAATGTTAAAATTCAAAACTTATAAAACAACACACATTTTAATTCTATAAAAAAATAGATTAAGCCCTCTTGGATAATTATTTTCTAATTTTAATTAAATAATAATTTTTCTTTTTTTTTTTTTTGTATATTTTTCGTGACAATGTGTTCGGCAACAATCTGGAGAGCAGAATAACATGGCGGGAAGTTCCGACTGCTGATTCCAGCGCCTCCTCATGCACGGCCGTCTTGAAGTGCAATACTAACCTATTAGAACTATTACATATTGAAAAGGCGGGAGCCTTGGATAGGCGCGAATTTTCGTGAGTTTGAATTAAAAAATAACTGAGATATGTTGAGACTGAACAAATACATTGGGTTCAGCTGATATGCTGAGCTTAAATGATACCAAAACCGTGTTTCTTCGAATTAACTTTGCCTAAATGTCTGTCGCTGTTGAGGCTTGTCGGTCCCTGGTGAGGCTTGTCAGTCCCTGCCTAAGATATGGTGGCAGGGACTGACTAAACCATGTTTTTGGGCTTTCGTTTCTGCTGTGTTCCTCTTGAATCAAAAACTGAAATATATCTGTAAACCTATCGATCAGAGTGTTGAGAAAATGAAATAAAACCGGAAATAACATAGCAACTAACCTTGTGAGAGCGTGGCAGGAACGTGACTGAACATCTATGCTTGTCAACCCACGAAAGCGTCGACTTCTTCACCTCACCACATCTTGCTGTTCACTTGATACAATAACTGAGGCGTCCAAGAGGATGGGGAGGATGTCTTATCACTGCACTAGTGGGGAGAACCTCTCCGAGCCCTCTGGGTGGCCTAAATTGAAGAAATCCTGAAAGCGGCAGGGACTGGCCTACTGCTCGGGGACCCGCAGTTTTCATGAAAAAAAGCTCATTTATAGTAAAATAAATAACATTTGGGCTTCAGATTCAGAAAGTTCAGATCAAATGGGACAAAATGAGAAAAAAAAAGTTGGGAAAGGTTGAAATGTGCGCCCGTGCCAAGTGGCCAAAGTTGACAACCTCTTCATGGGGACATTGAAAAAACCACGATTTTGAGTACACAATTAGAATTTTCGTAATTAAGCAGTCATTTAGTCATTTTCAAATGAGGTTGACCAGAAAGAGCACAAAATTTTGTTTTTTGAGCACAAAATTTTGCACAACTTATGCGATATAATCAATCTTTGGGTCGACATTAGGGTTATCTGAGGAGCTGAATATGGAAATGATATCTATTTTGAGATTCCGCCGTCGGGTATCGATTTATTACAACTTACCCGATATGATTGATCTTGGGGTCGACTTTAGGGTTATCTGAGTTGCTGAAAAAGAAAATGATATAGATTTTTAAATTCCGCTGTCAGGTATCGATTTCTAAGAACGTACTTCACACATTCGATATAAGGGTAGTCTTTCAGTTTAACGAAGGTGCAAAATACGAAAATGGTATTAATTGTCAGATGAAGTATTCAGTAATCGCTTTGTGACAACTACCTTATGAAAAGGATGAATTTTTAAAAGACCCTGATTATCAAAATAATATTGATTAAAGTATGCGCTTAGGAATCGAATTATTGCATTTATTGTTAGCGCTATCAATGAGCAAAAAGTTAACACCAATAGCGTTAATATTAGATAAGCTGTGATAAATATGATACCAGAGAAAGTTATCTCAAAATTGGTATCATTTTCATAATCAGCACCTCAGACAATCCTAAAGTTGACCCCAAGATAGATTATATCGTGTAAGTTGTAAAAAAACGATGTCTGACGGCGGAATCTCAAAATCGATATCATTTTCATAATCAGCTAACCAAATAACCTAGTAATCGATGTTAATCGATATCAGGTAATTTATTATGAGCTGATGTGATTTTCGTAAAAAGGGTTAACCCAAGAATGTATACCAATATGGAGAAATCCGAAGAGAAATATAAAAATTTATTCGGAAATAATGAATTTCGTAGAAATTCACATCTCAAATTTGTGAATTTTTCCATATGGGTTATTCTCGTCAAAACGTACAATTCGATGGCTCGGCAATTTTCGAGTAGTTAACGAAAAATTTTCAAACTCTCGAAACCATTTTCCGAAACAAAATTTTGTGCTCTTTCTGGTCAACCTCATTTGAAAATGACTAAATGACTGCTTAATTACGAAAATTCTAATTGTGTACTCAAAATCGTGGTTTTTTCAATGTCCCCATGAAGAGGTTGTCAACTTTGGCCACTTGGCACGGGCGCACATTTCAACCTTTCCCAACTTTTTGTTTCTCATTTTGTCCAATTTGATCTAAACTTTCTGAATCTGAAGCCCAAATGTTATTTTCGTTAAACTGAAAGACTACCCTTATATCGAATGTGTGAAGTACGTTCTTAGAAATCGATACCTGACAGCGGAATCTAAAAATCGATATCATTTTCATATTCAGCACCTCGGACAACCCTATAGTCGACCCCAAGATCAATTATATCGGGTAAGTTGTAATAAATCGATAGCCGACGGCGGAATCTGAAAATCTATATCATTTTCATATTCAGCTCCTCAGATAACCCTAAAGTCGACCCCAAGATCAATTATAGCGCGTAAGTTGTAATTAATCGACACCCGACGGCGGAATCTCAGAATCGATATCATTTTTATATTCAGCACCTCGGACAACCCTAAAGTCGACCCCAAGATAGATTATAGCGCGTAAGTTGTAATAAATCGATATCTGACGGCGGAATTTCAAAATCAATATAATTTTCATAATCAGCAACCCAAATAACCTAGTAATCGATATCAGGTAATTTATTATGTGCTGATGTGATTTCCGTAAAAGGGGTTAACCCAATAATGTACACCAATATGATGTACGAAAATAATGAATTTAGTATAAATTCACATCTCAATTGGTGAATTGTTGAAAATATTTTCGAAAAAGCACTGCTATCGTGATAATTTTTCGAAAATATATTTTCGAATAAGCACTGCTATCTATATCAATCAATCAAAATTACTGTATTTGTAAGAATGACAATTACAGGGGTCTGGTGGCCCAGGGATATAAATAAAAATAAAATAATAATAAGTAAAACAAAGTTTTTCTTCCTAGTTTAAAATAAACATTACAGTTTAACAATAATGAACAAAAGTACTTATATCGAAATCTATTCAAAAATAATAAATGACCTAATCCTCAAGGCCCCAGTTAGATATTAAAAAATATTTGATAATAAATGTCCTTCTTGAGGATTAAGTAGGCAAATTAGCTGTTCTTCATTATCAGAAGATTTGAAGCCTTGGAGGTATTGGGATCTTAGAAACTGGTAGACAGGGCACTCGAAGATAAGGTGAGTCAACGTCTCCAGTCTTTGCAGGTTACACAGACTACAGATGACCTGGGTATCCAGCTTGTTAGCTGTGCCGTTCAAGTATAGCCGAATTTCACTGGAGGACGTCAGTCTAAGCTGGATTAGAGCTCTCTTCTTTTCTATACCCACATCGAAGCGAAGATACTCCTCGCCAACACCAAGAGAACTCAGCCGCCGGAATAGAGGGTTGTACTCAGAATTCAGGCTCGTTTGATATCTACCGAGAGAAGGTGATTCTTCCAGCTCTCAATTATCTCTTTTTTATTCTTGAGTAGCCAGGTGAGAGTGGATTCCCGAAACACTCGTCATTCCCAGTGTGCTCAAAATATTGTGGAGCGGCGAAAACCAGGCATCTTTTAGGGTCTCTGGGTGGAAGTTAGTTTTCTTAATAATCATCTCACAGCCCTTTCTCTCCAGGGCATCGACATCCATAGACTTGATATTGATCCACCAGTTTAAAATCCGTTTCAAGATAGCTACCCTCAGGTCTTGCCCACCGAACTCGAGCCTAACGAAGTGGTTTGGAGTATTAATTGGTAGATGGTAAACACTTTTTATATACTTGATACGGTGGCCTTCCACCTTCTCTATGTGACACAGTGACCATAATTCCGCCGAGTAAAGTGCAGTGGCAGCAGCAATGGAGTTGAAAAGCTTCACAAGCTTCTATATAATTTTTCGAAATATCTTCGAATTTCCACTGCCATCTATATAATTTATCGAAATATTTTTGAATTGCCACTACCATCTCGATAATTTTTCGAAATATATATCATATGATCGACATAACCTTACATAATAACCACATCAGCTGTTACCTTATGATCGTAATATATTTTCGAATTGCCACTCCAATCTCGATAATTTTTCGAAATATATAACATATGATCGACATATCCTTACATAATAACCACATCAGCTGTTACCTTATGATCGTAAGATATTTCCGAATAATCACAGCCATCTATATACTTTATCGAAATATTTTCGAATAGTTACTGCCATCTTGATAATTTTTCGAAATATATTTTCGAATAGTCACTGCCATCTTGATCATTTTTCGAAATAAATACCTCGAAGTATTCGAAATATATAACAGAATCGACATAACCTTAAAAAATAACCACATCAGCTGTTACCATATGATCGATAGAACCTTACTCCACACTTCGTAAAACCATGTCGGAACCTGTCGGAACATGTCCAAAACTTGTCAGAACATGTCCAAACCTTGTGAGAGCCTGTAAAATTACTAATATTTTATAATTTAAAATAATTTTCGTAGTTCCCCAACTCGTCGGAGCATATTGGATAATTCTAAATATTTATTATATAAACATATTTCATTAAATTTTTCGCGATGGGATCGGCTATGATTTTTATGACTAGTACCGTTTCTGATTTCAAATCGGAAACTGCGCGTAAGTGAATCCCATTCGAGTTTTGTAAGTCGAAAGATCGATCTATAGATCGAAGTTATATAAGATCTCCAAAGAAATCCGTTTTTAAAAAGATTTATTTAAGTATAAACACAAACAGATAAACTGAACAATGATAATAAAGCAAAGTGTTACAACTGGAAGACTACTGTATACTGCATGACGGGTTGAGTTGAGCTCCATATTTATAGGTTGAGTCGGTGGTGGGGATGTAGTACTCCATCTTCTATATTTTTCATTATTTAACTCCTCCCTCCTTAAGTTTGATGCTCCTGCGAAAACATATAGGGTAGGCCAGGATATATAGTATGTGTGGTAGATTGGGCTAATCCTGAGACTGGTGGTACTTGAACTTGACTTAATTGCCAAAGTGCCTCAATATCTTTTGTAATGAATGATACATTATAAGTGTTTTGTAAAGATTCTAAATCTTTAAATTCAAGGATGCTAGAGTGAATAACATTAAGCTTACAAAATTCTAATGAATCTTCCACATCATTAATTTTATTATTTATTAATACCAAGTTGAGGAATATAATATTATATTGTTGATTTAACTCAATTTGTGTAAGTAAAGGACTAGATAGCAATTGCTTCACTTTTTGGTTGTTTCTTTTGATAATATTTAAGTCATGATTAAATTCTGCAATTAATTTTTGATTGACTACTATTTGATTTTTAATGTTAGATTCTAATTTAAAAGAGTTCTGTTCTAGAGTATGAATGGCTTTATCATAATATTCCTTGTCGTCTATGTCAAGGTTTCCGGTTAAATACGAAATGGTTTTCCCCACAGCGTTAAATAATCCTCTTTTGGGTCTATGATGATTGATAATTAAGTGGTCCATCTTATTTTTGATATATTGATAGTATTTAAGAAGAGATTTTGCGTAGTGGGTTTTGTTTACTGAGTAAGTGTTGTTTATTATGGAGAAGATAGTGTGCAATTCTATATCTAACGATTCAATGTTGACTATGTGTACGAAAGTGTAATGTTTACTAACGGATAGCTTCACTGGAATAACACCAGGTCCTTGTGTCAAGTCAGTTGTTGTGACGGAGAAAGTTTGCTTTGTCATCATAAGGACGAGTGGTAAGGAAATGATGATGAAGAGTTTAGGTTTCATCTGCAACAAAAGCAATGTCTTTATTTACGTATCGTCTCGGTCTCTTGATAAGATTAGGATGTAGTTTAAATGACTTTCTATTTATAGTTACTAACATCGTTTTATTTGAATAATTTCCTCTTTTGTATTTCGGTTTAGCTTTTCCGTATTGCTTGTCTTTAACATAAACCTCTCCATCTGGTATTGTTATCTGTTCTCTCGTTTCGTTAAGTTTGTTAGTTCTGTTTTCTTTTTCTTTTTCAATAATTTCTCTAATTGCTTTATTGATTAATTGTTTTTCATCATGATATTCTTTTACTTTTTGTTCTAGAATTAAGTCCTGTGTTTGTTGGTTTGATTGAACTCCGAACGTGATTTCGTTTGGGGTCAGTTTTAAATTAGTTATTATTGAGTTGTTGTAAGCTATCAATGCTAGTCTCAGTAATTTGTAATGTGAGCATTCTTTTTCAATTTTTATAACATTCATTATTTCAATCAATGTTGAATGTGCTTTGTTTATTAATCCATTTGAATCAGAATGGTTGGGTGTAGTAAAATGCGCGTCGATATCGTTATATTTCAGAAAGTTTTCGATAAGTCCATTTTTGAATTCTGGTCCGTTATCAAATTGCATTATTTTAGGGCAGGGGAATGTACTCAAGTATATTTCTAAAGAATTTAGAATTTCATTAGCGGAAGTGGTTCTTATAATATTACCAAATAATTTTTTAGAGAAACAATCAATCATAGTGAATATAGTTTTTCCGTCATAATGAAGTACGTCTGCTTGTAATTTTTCAAAAGGTTTTAGGGGAGTAGGAGTGATTTCGTATACTTGTCTAATTGGTTTTCTATCGTATTTGACAGATTTACATGAGGCGCAATTATTAATAACTTTTGTTATTGTTTCTAACATGCGGGGCCAGTAGTAAAGTTTAATTAATGCTTGATACGTTTCATGTATGCCTCGATGCATTGTTTTGCCTATGTGTTTGTTTAATATTATCTCCTCTTGTTCTTCAGTGGTTAGTACGTCAAGTTTTTTAGAGTAATAACGTTTGATTTTGATATTAGTATAATTTGTTTTAATTATTTCCGCAAAGTGATTAAATATTTGATCATATATTTGTTCATCTATGTTATTTTCAATTTCTGGCGAACATAAAACTCCATAAGTTTTGTTAGGTTGCAGATATACAGTTTTCTTCTAAGTCTGTAGAGAAGGGATAACGGGTATACCAATAATATCGCGTTTTATTAAATAAGGTTTCGATTGGTTTCTGTATTTCTGGGTTTCCTCTTTGAATTATAATTTGAAATTTTTCTATATTTATTGATTTATTTTTATCGTCGACTATAAAGATTTGTTCATTAGAGGAGTCTTGTGAGTGTTGTGTCTGTAGACTTTCTAAGTCTTCTTCTAATGGAATATTAAAGGCTCTCGCTAAGTCGTCAATTGTTTCGTCAGTATGTTCCGGGGACGGCGCGGCTAGAAATTCATTAATCACATCATTGGGATGTGGATCTGTATCTATCGAGTGTATATTTGTTTCAATGACCGGGTTTCTTGATAATGCATCTGCAACATAATTGCTTTTACCTTGTAAATATTTTACATCAAAATCAAAGTCTGCTAATTGAAGTTTCCATCTGATAAGTTTGGAATTTGGTTCTTTTAAGTTGTGTAACCATTGTGGTGGTTTATGGTCCGTTTGTATGGTAAATTTGCGTCCATATAAGTAAGGTCTGAAATGTCTACAAGCCCAGACAATAGCTAATAGCTCTTTTTCGATGGTTGAGTAATTTTCTTCCTGTTTGTTAAGTGTTCTTGATGCAAATGAAATGGGTAAGTCTTTGTTGTCAATGTTTTGGGATAACACGGCTCCAATAGCAAAATTAGACGAATCTGTGGTTAAGGTAAATGGTTTTTCAAAATTTGGTAGTTGAAGGATAGGGCTGTATTGTAGTAGAGTCTTGAGGTGTTCAAACGCGTTTTTATATTCGTCCGTTAGTTTTATTTCTTTGTCCTTTCGTAGTGCCGAAGTTAAGGGTTGCGCTATTTTAGCATAATTTTTAATCATTTTACGGTAATATCCTGTAAGTCCTAAAAATTGTTTGATCTGTTTCTGAGTCTTAGGTATAGGGAATTCAGCAATAGCTTTTAATTTTGTAGGATTGGGTTGTATACCTTTATCAGAAATTATGTGTCCCAAATAGAGTAATTCTTTTTTGCAAAATTCAGTTTTGTCTAGTTGAATCTTAAGGTTGTGGTTTTTTAATTTTTCAAAAACTGTTTTGAGGTGTTTAATATGTTCGTCTAAGTTGTCTGAAAAGATAATAATGTCGTCCATGTAGACTAAGACGTTTGGTATTCTTGAGAAAATTATGTTCATCGCTCTCTGAAAAGTAGGGGGAGCGTTTTTTAGACCAAAGGGCATTCTTAAAAATTCGTAATGTCCTGTTTCGTTTGAAAAGGCTGTCTTTGGAACAGAAGCTTCATCCATTTCTATTTGATGAAATCCGGAAGCCAGATCAATGGCGGAAAAATATGTTGCACGTCCAATCTTACCAAATAGGTCCTCAATATTTGGTAAAGGATATTTATCTTCTATTGTTTTATCGTTTAATTTTCGGTAATCTATTACCATGCGAATTTTGCGTTTACCGGATGCGTCCATTTTTTTTGGGACTACCCAAACCGGGCTATTATAAGGTGAATTTGAATGTTGTATTATTTTATTTTCTAAAAGTTTGTCAATTTCGATTTGTATATCTTTTTTAAAAATTTCGGGGTACCTATAGTTTTTAGTGTAAATTGGGTTTTCGTCTACAGTTCTAATTGTATGCTTTAATATGTTCGTACTGGTCAGCTTATCATTTTCTTTTTTAATTATTTGTGGAAATTCTCTTAAAACGTTTATTATTTTTGTCTTTTCTTCGTTATTCATATGGTCAGTTCTTATTAAATTAGGAATTTCTTTTTTTATTTTATCATATTGGTAATCGCTAGATGTTTCGGGACAATTGGTCACGTCATCAGGGATTTCCGTACTAATGCTTAATATTTCCTCGACTTCTACCGGTTCGGGACTAAAGGTCATTACTTCCGGAGAGTCAACATAACATAATTCTTTATTATTCTTAATATTGTAAATTCCTTCTTTGAGAATGCACTTATCTTTTAATTGAATATCTTTATTTACTAATCCATATTCTATATTATTTTTTATATTCTTAACAGGTATCTCTATTAGATTAATACCTTGTTCTATTGCTATCTTATCGTCTATGCTTAATTGTAAGGGAATTACACCTAGGGGATAAATCAACGTATCATTTTCAGGGTGTATACTAATTTTTAATTTTTTCATAGTATTGTAGCCTAATAGGATATCATATTTTTCTGAAAAAGGAAATACGAAAAATTTTGCTGTATCATTTATTCCGAATGTACTTTGTAAGTTTAAATAACAACTATTTGTTCCACTTTTCTTTCCCGTAGGGGTAGTTATAATAAAAGGTTCTTCTATTAATTGTGTATGATGGGGTATAGCGTCTGGGTGTATATAATTTTCGTTAGCACCTGTATCGATTAACCATTTTTTTTTTGTCGTAATTTTCAAAATGGGGTAGAGTTTTTGTAATTAAGTTTAAAATCAACTCGGTGGGCTTTCGTTGTTGCGATCTATTCCTAAAAAATGATCGAATTTTTCAGAGAAATTTTTTATAGTGTCTCCCAATGCAGTTATTCTATCATTATATTGATTGGTGTTAGTATTTGATTGCGGTGTTTCCTCACAATGAGTAACTTCATATGGTGAAATGAAATTTTGAGGGCGCGGTCTTTGCAAATTACTGACCGTTCTCATTGAGACTGTATTATTAGAGTCTTTTCTAGGGCTTTGGAAGTTCTGTTTTTGAAAGTTATTTGATTTGTTAAAAGGATGATTAGGATTATTTGGATGATTAAAATTCTGGGGTCTGGATTGTACTGGGTATTGTTGAGTTTGATAGTGATTTTGTTGGTGATAATGTGGTTGTTGGTAATGTTGTTGTTGGTTATGGTTTTGTTGGTGATAATGTGGTTGTTGGTAATGTTGTTTTTGGAAGGGATTATTTTTCTTATTATTTAAATGGGATATTATGAAGGAACATTTATTATACAGTATGCTCCTTACTTCATCTAGACTTTTTGGGTCAAAGATCATTATATGATTACTAAGTGTTGGGGGGAAGCATTTATAAATGTGATATATTATTTCCTTATCTGTCCTTAACATAATTTGGGTTAAGGTTTCTTGATTTAAGCCATCCAATTTTAACCTAGTGTATACTAAATTCCTCAATCCTTGTATTTTATTAATAAAATCAATGGGGGTTTCTTTGAAATTAAATTTCGTTTGAAATATTTCATCTTTCAATATTTCAAATGATCTAGCATCGGCAAAATTTTCTTTTAATAACTTTACAAGAGTTAATAGATGTTCAACATTATTGGACAACAGAACGTTTCTAGCTGGTCCCGATAATTTAGCTTTAATTTTAATGAATAGAATTGTATGATTATAATCTCTTTCTACAATGTTTGTTGCACAGATAGTTTTGTAGGCACTTTCGACCAATTCTACAAAGAAAGCCAATTCATTGGGATTTCCATCAAAGGATGGTATGTGGTCATAGTCGACCCTAGATATAGTATAATTAACAGTTTCGGGCATTATGACTAATTCAGGATGTTTAAGGATTGAACTACTCACTGTTTTTCTTCCGAAGTTCTTCGTCGGGGCCGTCTTGTAGTCTTGAGATGAGGGCTTCTCTGAAGTTCCCAAAAGTCAGGATTCTCTACGAAAAATACGCTGCGGCGTAGGCTGAAGGTTTCTGGGTCAATTGGACACAGCTGCGAAGAGTCGACTTACAATGCTTCAGTTTCGTAGTCCCGGATAAGGGCGCCAGTAATATAAGATCTCCAAAGAAGTCCGTTTTTAAAAAGATTTATTTAAGTATAAACACAAACAGATAAACTGAACAATGATAATAAAGCAAATGTTACAACTGGAAGACTACTGTATACTGCATGACGGGTTGAGTTGAGCTCCATATTTATAGGTTGAGTCGGTGGTGGGGATGTAGTACTCCATCTTCTATATTTTTCATTATTTAACTTCGATACCATATTCAAAATTTATAACTTCTCTGTAACACTGTAACACGTGATTTGATCTTAAAATTGATATGGCCAAAAATTTTAAACTTATCAATACATAGAACCAAAATTTGATATCAAATTCGGTATCAGCATACTCAGAAACCATATGATTGATTAATATAAGGAATAAAAATTACAAACGAGTAACGAATCGAATCGCGCATGCGCGATCGAAAATCTGATATCTAATTCGGAATCATCATCCTCAGAAACCATTCTGAAATTTCTTCCACACGGACGGAAGAATTTTCCCGCAATATAAATTTCATATGCTCATATTGCGGGAAATCGTTTAATAGAAAGAATGATCGTATAAGACATGAACTTTCGTGTAAACACCTGTCTGAAGTCGAAGATTTTAATAAAAAGTGTGATGTTGTTTTTAGTAAATGAGGACAGGTGTTTACACTAAAAGATAACAGGTTAAGGCATGAAATTAAGTGCAAAGTTGAGTTTAGCAGGTCCTGCCGTTTTTGTCAAACAAATTTCACAAATATACACAACTATTTTAGACATCAACAATTTTGTAAAAATGAACCTCCTCTAAAAAAATTTACATGCTGTATCTATCTATTTAATTATCTACTATTTATTTATCTATCTATACATAAGTATATTTAAATTATTCTAAATATTAAACACATTTAAATCAATTTTTTAATTGAGGAATCACCAGGCATTGAATCAGAACAGGGTTTGTTTAATCATTAACATTTATTCACCTATTTGACGTGGTAAATCATTAGTATTTTCTTCATTTAACCATGTTTAACACAATGATTCATTAAATCGTGCTATTTATTTGGTTTTAACAACATAATCAACCTATCATTAGAATCCACTTAGGCCAAGTGCACGATCAGCTGATTGAACATTGTAGCAATCATGAACGATCGTTCACTACCAAAGAGTTGTACCTAGACGTGCGCGCCGCCGCCGCCGGATGATTTTAACTGCGCCGAGCCGCCGCCGGATGATTTTAACTGCGCCGAGCCGCCGCCGATGAAGGTGGCGCGCCGCATGTACAGCACTCTCAGAGCAGGGTGTTTTTGTGCTTGGCGTTGATATTATTGGCAACAGAGTTTTTCTTTAAGGCCTATTTGCAGACCTTCATAAAGCTACTAGAAAAATTGATCAGCGGATATGAAACGTTGTTAGGACATATCAAGTCATTCCTCAACCGCCGCATCGTACCGGCAAGAATTGGTTGCAACAAGTTGTTTCTATTTTTCTGCGGTATAATTACCCTAATCTAATTATTACCAGTCCTTGTTATTGTTTAAAGGACTGATAAAGAATTCCATTATTTCTTTTATCTTCATTCATTTTCCCCCTCAAAATATAGTAAAACTTTGATTTTATTTATTACTAGCTAAGGTGCCCGGCTTCGCTCCGGTAGTTGTGTGGTAGTTTTAATAACAGAAAAACTTTAAAATTAATGGAAATATTGAACAAAATTAGCAATTCCTCGAAACTTCGGTTTTAACTTGGTATCAATATTAAAATTCAAGATCTACAGAGTCCACCCAAATAAGGAACCCTATATATATACTTTAGAGAGAGATTGAAAATAGTGAATGAACAATCAATTTTGCTGCAACTTAGTCGAGTTATGGATCGTTTTTTATGGTTTCTGTGATTCTGAATCCTATAAGCCCATTCCAAGCAGTCAGCAGATAATAAGTTATTAGATAATAGTTGAAAAATTATATTTCCAGTACACCTAAGCGCCGATTACAGTGATGGTCCTATTATATCCAGAAGTATAGAAACTATCGAAGATTCATAGAAACTTTTTTTTAAATACCTTTCTTCCATTTAAACCTCCCTTAAGTTATCCCCCCGTAATTTGGGCGGACTCTGCAGATGTCGAATCTTACTGCTATCACAAAGTGAAAATCAAAATTTCATGAAGTCACAATTTTTTCACCATATTTCTTTTTATCCTGAACTATGAGGGGTGATAAAATCTTATTGAAAAAAATGGTGTAATTGGAGTTAGTCATTTTGTCAACTGGAATCCTCATCATACAGTAATATAATAAACTTTTTTTTCATAATTACATACAATAAGAACATTTAAAACTTTTTATTTTCAATTTATATTTAGTCAATTCATCTCTTTTTTTATGTTTTTATTCGCTCACTGTACAACTAAAACATAAACATCCAGTTCACTCATACTGCATTAAATTTACTTAAGTATATGTTATATATTGATTAAATGTAATGCGTTAATCAATTAACCTTCTTATGAGAAAATTAATTTTGTAAGGTATCCAGGCGGTTTTCTAATGATTGCAGAGATGTAAAATCATTTTTTTATTTTGAACGCAAAAGTTGAAATTAATTATTTTCACTTGATGTTTTAGTAATTTAAAAAGAACAGCTGTAAAATATATAACCTTTACAATTTGAACGGAATGAATGAACAATAAACATTGAGTGAAATGCACCCTAGCGCTTCCTGGTAGTCTGCAGCTCGAACTAAATTTTTCATTCATAAACTCGTACGTCATTCTCAGGTAGGCTAATTACACGGTGCGAGAGGCTTAAAATTCCAGTCCTTTTCTCTTCAATTTTACACCCTTAAGAGAAAAACAGAAACCTTCTTCTCCGTTAGGGGTTGTATAGCAACACGCTGACGTAACTTTATTAAACACAGGTTGAGTGGTTTTTGAGCCTTATCGGCACGCACATTGTACACTTTGCTTTATAATATATATTGATTAATTTTTTAACGACTGTTACCACTTATTATGCTTTCTACTTAAACAATCTTTCTATTTCATCAGTGCTGTTGTATTCCATCTCAGTGATCCAGTATGTTTCAGATGAATCCTATAATACTCCACCATTTAACCACTTCCCTTCTTTCCCCCACTTCCCTTTCCCCGCACATTGAATACCTGTTTGCTGAAATATCCACCTCCCCACATCCGTACTCTTTGGTTTCATCGACCTGCCTCCGAAAGTTACCTTTGATGAAACATTCGAAGCCATCCATTACAACACGATCCCTTCATATTTTAACATTGTTCTCTCCGGAGACCTCAACAACAATCTCAAGATACCTTCTCCTAACCATCCCTATCTTTCAGATATCCTCTATTCCCTTAATTTATTTATAGTCCCTTACGACCCGATTCTTAACACCCAGAATTCCATCACTTGGCTTGTCTTTTATGATCTCGATTCCCTAAAAAACTCCTCGCCTTATCACAGCACCCGGTTCCTTTACAGTCTTCCCACGACCTCATACAATTATATAACCTTCCCATCCTGCTGTATTCCCCCACAACTAAATCCTTTCGAAACCTTGATTCCCTATCACCTGCAATCCTTGCGCCTGATCTTGAGATGATCCAATGGGACCCCATATACACCTCAAACGCCATTGACTCTATGGTGGAAACCCTTACCACTTAACTTTATACCATCCTAGACCGTCACACTCTTCTCAAGTTCAAGACAGTTAAGCATCCTCGAGCACCCTGGCTAACACCTACGCTAAGGAATTTTATGAAACTAAAAGACGCAGCTAGAAGAAGATTTTAGGGCACCTGACTTTCTGAAGATTACCATCAAGTTCCTCCGAAATAGCACTCAATCCTTAATATACCGCGCCAAATCCAACTACTTCCAGCAATCCTTATCCAGTACCCCTGACTCCAAAGCAAAATAGGTAATTCTCAGCAAACTGTCCATAGGTAAACCCACTCAAAACCAATCAATTCCATTTTCAGCCGATGCACTCAATTTCTCTCTAACATCTCCAATCTAAAGGTGTTCCTCTGTGTCCCCCATGCTTTTTTCTATCTGTATCAATGATGGTAATCTTCATCCTCCACCCATCGCTGTCAATACCATCTGTATGCCGATGACGCCCAGCTTTATCTCTCCTTTGCCCCGCTGATTCCTCCGACGATATCCTAAAATTATACGTTAAAATATATAAAGTAAAAATATAAATTATACGACAGAATATGTGCTTTACTCTGAACGCGATGCAGACGAAGCCACCTTGATTGGATCTCCCTTTCTCCTCAAATCAACTCCTGTCGCTCCAAATCTAGTCCTGAACAACTCATCTATCTCATTCCACAATTCTGTCAAAAACCTTGGCGTTACCTTCGATCAATCCCCCTCTTGGAAACCACATATCTCACAAATTTCCCGTCGCACTATCTCTACCCGGAAACAGTTCAACCGTCCTCTCTCATCTCTCCCCACTTTGACTACGGCTGTATGGTGTACAGCGGACTGTCTGAGGCACTCGAAGCCAAACTTAAACGCCTAATGAAATATTCAATACGTTTTGTCTTTAGGATCCCAAGAAATACGCATATAACCCAGTACTATGCCGAGATGCAGTGGGTTTGCCAGTCCTACCGCTGTCGGTATCTACTGGCTTTCTTCTTATACTAGACCATCAGAACTCAACGACCCTCCTATATCTTACAGAGCCTACAACTTAAATCCTCCATCCAATCCCGCCAAACCAGATCCCGTACGTCCGATATATATCCTCCACCCCATCGAACTTATACATGAACAAATCCTTCGTAATGCAAGCAACATCCCTCTGGAACTCTATTCTCTCCGTTATCCGACACGCTCCATTAACTTCCACTTTCAAATCACTCCTCTTCGAGATCCTATTCAACTTTCAATTCAACTGATCACTGAAGGAACACGATGGATCTTTAGAAGTACGAGGGAGGTAAAGAAAGTTCTAAGCCTGATATACGTATATATAAAAATATATTTTCAACTTACATATTTTTATTTTTCAATATAGTCCCCCACAACAGCAACGCACTTATTCCACCGCTTCCCTAACATCTGTAACCCGGCCAAATTTTTTTTTTTCGAAACCTTCCAAAACTACTTTGAGAGCTGAGATCACCTCATCGTCTGACGAAAACACTCTCCCACACAAATGTTTTTTCATATTAGGGAAGAGGTAGAAGTCTGATGGGGCCAGGTCTGGCGAGTAGGGTGGGTGCGGGAGCAGCTTGGCCGTCTCCGTGGTAACTCTTGATTTGTGGAGGGGAGTGTTGACCTGCAGTAGCAGCACACCTTTGGTGATCTTTCCTCGGCGTTTCTCTTTGATGGCCTCTCGCAGTTTCACGAGAAGGTCTGCATAGTATTGCCCTGTTATTGTCATGCCATGCTGCAGAAAATCGACCAGCAAAACTCCTTCCGAGACTAACGTCACCCAGATCGGTCATCATCTTCGAGGTTTCCTCCGCCAGCTTTGAAGAGTGCGGTCCA
Organism: Aelia acuminata; assembly: GCA_911387785.2. Classification (NCBI taxonomy): domain Eukaryota; kingdom Metazoa; phylum Arthropoda; class Insecta; order Hemiptera; family Pentatomidae; genus Aelia; species Aelia acuminata. The sequence continues at coordinate 69,366,231 of OU426980.1, read as the reverse complement.
CCTTTTGATAGTGGCATACGATGGGGCAGAGTCCCACAAAGTTGCAAATATTTCGGCCCCATTCCATTTTTTACAAAATATTTTATCACTGCACGGTGATCAAAATTAGACATTTTTAAATCGACCAATAACTCACAACAGTCGGAAAGAAACTGACCTGAATTGAAAGGTGGAATTAGAGAGATGAGAACTTGTTATAAGTAAACAATGACCTTTAACCCCATTCAGCTTATCTTTTTTCATTTCAAAAACTAGTTATCTATGTCACAAGACTGTAAAGTATGTTTTTTACAAGTGAAACTTCTTTAATGTACGGCCTTAACATTAACAATCCAATTCAACAAATAAAATAATAAACGAGTACTCCCAGGTGCGTCCGCAGGATTACCTCTGGGGGGAGGGCAGGCTGATAAAATTTTCGAAAGGGTCGAGGTATTCTGACCTTGTAAGGCTCAATTAATTGTCAAAATAAAACTTACTGATATTTAAATGTTATTATAAGTGTTTATGTAATGCTTTATAAACATATTAAATGAATATGAATTTATTTATTGGTTGTTTTTGTTTCTCAGAATTTGTAGAGGGGGCAGCTGCCTTCGCCTGCGTACGCCCATGATACAAAAATCTCGCGAGCATCGGCGCGCCGGTATGCGCCGCCGCCGCCGGTTAAAAATCATCGGCGGCCCGCCGCCGAAGATTTTTCTGTGGCGCGCATGTCTAGTTGTACCACATTCACCTCTTAGTATGTTAGCTAACCTTCGTAAAACACAGCACATACTTTTGCAACATCGTTCTTTGTTTTATTTTCTCACAATTTTAAAACAAATAAAAATTTTATTCACCTCAAAGCGTGAATTTATTTAATGAAAGCACATATCAATCTTTATTGCCTCCAATGGTAATTAAATTATTGTTGTTAATAATTAAATCATTAAGCCAATAGCACATAGTATTATTATGGTATCTTGTACTTTCCGCCTTTGCTCTAGAAAAGCATTTTTATCAACTTTATCGATGCCTGTGATTCTGATTTTTTTATAGGTCTCCTCATCTCCACTATTTCTCTCTTGTTTGGTCCTCTCTTCTTTCATTTCTTGTCTCCATTAGTTCTCCCATGTCTCAATCATCGTTGTTTGTTGGTCGGTTTCTTCCTCGGGTCTTTTCTACTTTACTCCCCCTATGATTACTTGTATGGAACAGTTACCTTGGAGGTTTCTTTCAAATTATAACACATGATCAATAAATATGAATTCATTGTAAACAAGTTAAAAGTGCATATATTTCTCATTTATTGTTTAAAAGTTAATAATGAACGGATTTGAATTGTATTCATACCTCGGAAATGATTATTAGAAAGCATTGCAAATGTTATAATACATACAATATATAATACATACAGCTAGGAAGTATCAGAACAACCACGACATGAAGGCTCCTTTTAGTGAAAAAAGAGGATTTCGTTGGCGGTGTTATAATTATAAATGTCGTCGTTATAAATTATGTTAATTTTTATGGAGAATGAGAGGGTTTATTCAAGGTTTTGTTAAAAAAAATCAATGAATTTTATACTATTTAGTGTAATTTGTATTTGGTTATGTATTAATTAAATAATTTAAATATACATGTGTTTTTTTATGTATGGTTAATTAAAAAGTTACAGATATATAAAGTAACCATAGGGGGAGTAAAGTAGAAAAGACCCTCTTCCTCTCCTCGTTTACCCCTGGGGTCGGTGTAGCCCTGCATTCAAATTGTAAAGGTCACAATGCCTCAATCTATCCCTGATTTTTCTCCAAAAATTGGAGAAAACTTGGAGCGAAAACTGCGTACCTTGAAACGCAACATTATAGGAACTGCTGCTACCGGCGAAGAAGCAGTAAGCGATCCAAATCAAGTCTCCTTATTTGAGGCCGAGTTAGATGCGGCCATTGGTGAATAGGAGCGTTTTCAGCGCGCTTGGGACGAGCTTGAGAACGTCTATGATAAAGCAAACATGGATTTTCCTTCAAGAAATTTGCAGGAAATGTACGACGCCGTGAGAAAAGAAATAATCAAGGCGAAACTCACCGCATAACAATTTTTTTTTTATTTATTTTTTTTTTTTTTATTTATTTTTTTTTTTTTGTTCGGTACCCCTACCTGGCCATGTGTGGCATACGGGGGGTTACTCTACAGGTGTAACCAACCTATTCTAACCATGGTGGGAGGGTCGAGATTTATTCCGTGGGGCCTCCACGAAATAAAAGTCAACCCTCCCAGGGCGGATTCGAGAGCTTCGTCGTTTCTGCCAGGGGACATTTACCAAAGATCCCTCTACCGCAATTTTCTGGGGATTCGTTAAAGTGGCTGCACTTCAAAGATACATTCATCTCAATGGTGCATAATGAACCAACGTTATCAAACGTTGAAAAATTTCATTATCTTCTCGGAGCCTTACGTGGTGAAGCTGCAACGCTCATTTCAAGATTTCCGGTTGAAGATAAAAGCTATCCCCATGCGTGGAGGAAGCTGTTAGAGAATTACGACAACCCACGAGTGCTGGCGTCTCTCTTCATCCAGAAAATCATCGATTGCGATCTGAAAGGAACAAAGAATGAAATGCATTGATATGAAAGGTTCTTGGTTGAGGCGGCCGATAGCATTGAAGGGTTCAAGTCTCTAGCTTTGCAAGATGCAGTGGAATTCATCCTCGCCTCCCTCGCTCTCAGAGCGCTTGACGCAAGCACCCGAAGAAATTTTGAGATAAGCAGAACATCCAGCAGCATTTTTCCAACAGCGGATGAGGTGATCACTTTTGTTAGGCCGCGCAAGACGGCTATAACCATGTCTAGGGACTTACTCTCATCTTCAAATTCTACTGAAGAATTACCACGTATAAGTCAAAAATCTCGATTTCCGTCCGGAACCGCTTACAAATACAACTCAGTTGCCCCCCATTCATCAAGAAGTGCAACCAAGAAATTTAATGGCCGACGATCTCCGCCACCACGCACCAATATTTCCACTTGTTCGCAGGCAAACGGTGACCGTCAGGCGGCTGAAAATCGGAAACCACCGACTTGCCCGTTCTGCCAGGATGTTCATCTCCTCCCGCATTGCTTTAAGTTTAGCAACTTACCCTTGAACGAAAGACAAGCATTCGTCCAAAGCATCAAGTGTTGCCGAAACTGTTTGCACGATGGCCATTCAATGAGCGGTTGTAGATCAAAATGGAGATGCAGATTCTGCAAAGAAAGGCACCACAGTCTCATTCACGACGAACCACCCTCCGAACAAGGCTGCGCACTTAGGTATTTCTGTTACCTGGATTTCCGATATCGGGATTAGCGGGTAGACTACCGCTCAGTTGAGTCACTATGAAGCATTGGGACTCCGAGAAATTCTTCATCCTGGGGGCATGTGGGAAGGCTTCCACTCGACCCATTATGACTGATCCAAACACCGTGGGTTGGATAAACAACTCACTGATTCCTGATTTGTAAGGAGCTCCGGTGATTACTAAAGGAAACAAGTCCAGTCCGATCAACATGTCGATATTCCCTGGTGTATGGAAGCGCTGGTCTACAAGGCGATGTTGTGAAAGCTTGCTGCATAAGTCTCCAGGCAGTGATACGCTGGGTATAGCGGGAGCTATTGTTTCCACCACAAGGGCTTCGGTTGATAGCCCATCTTGCGTGTAGATTGGCTTGTTGGTAAATTCTATGTAGCCTGACGGACTATTACTGGGGAGGCTCCTAATCCTTTAATACGTCCGTTGAACCTATGAAGTTTGGAACCGGATTTATTAGCTAATGAGGAAGTCACGAATATGTGTTGACTTCCGGAATCAAAAACTGCCCTGAATGGTATGTGGTGACCTTGTTTGCCAACAATATGACCCTGAACAGTTCCCAAAATAATGTGCTGCAAAAGGTGTGCATCCAAATTCAATAAAGGTATCTGCATCGTCTTTCTGAGAAGAATTGATGCTGGTACGTGCGCAGCCTTGTTCGGAGGGTGGTTCGTCGTGAATGAGACTGTGGTGCCTTTCTTTGCAGAATCTGCATCTCCATTTTGATCTACAACCGCTCATTGAATGGCCATCGTGCAAACAGTTTCGGCAACACTTGATGCTTTGGACGAATGCTTGTCTTTCGTTCAAGGGTAAGTTGCTAAACTTAAAGCAATGCGGGAGGAGATGAACATCCTGGCAGAACGGGCAAGTCGGTGGTTTCCGATTTTCAGCCGCCTGACGGTCACCGTTTGCCTGCGAACAAGAGGAAATATTGGTGCGTGGTGGCGGAGATCGTCGGCCATTAAATTTCTTGGTTGCACTTCTTGATGAATGGGGGGCAACTGAGTTGTATTTGTAAGCGGTTCCGGACGGAAATCGAGATTTTTGACTTATACGTGGTAATTCTTCAGTAGAATTTGAAGATGAGAGTAAGTCCCTAGACATGGTTATAGCCGTCTTGCGCTGCCTAACAAAAGTGATCACCTCATCCGCTGTTGGAAAAATGCTGCTGGATGTTCTGCTTATCTCAAAATTTCTTCGGGTGCTTGCGTCAAGCGCTCTGAGAGCGAGGGAGGCGAGGATGAATTCCACTGCATCTTGCAAAGCTAGAGACTTGAACCCTTCAATGCTATCGGCCGCCTCAACCAAGAACCTTTCATATCAATGCATTTCATTCTTTGTTCCTTTCAGATCGCAATCGATGATTTTCTGGATGAAGAGAGACGCCAGCACTCGTGGGTTGTCGTAATTCTCTAACAGCTTCCTCCACGCATGGGGATAGCTTTTATCTTCAACCGGAAATCTTGAAATGAGCGTTGCAGCTTCACCACGTAAGGCTCCGAGAAGATAATGAAATTTTTCAACGTTTGATAACGTTGGTTCATTATGCACCATTGAGATGAATGTATCTTTGAAGTGCAGCCACTTTAACGAATCCCCAGAAAATTGCGGTAGAGGGATCTTTGGTAAATGTCCCCTGGCAGAAACGACGAAGCTCTCGAATCCGCCCTGGGAGGGTTGACTTTTATTTCGTGGAGGCCCCACGGAATAAATCTCGACCCTCCCACCATGGTTAGAATAGGTTGGTTACACCTGTAGAGTAACCCCCCGTATGCCACACATGGCCAGGTAGGGGTACCGAACAAAAAAAAAAAAATAAATAAAAAAAAAAAAATAAATAAAAAAAAAATTGTTATGCGGTGAGTTTCGCCTTGATTATTTCTTTTCTCACGGCGTCGTACATTTCCTGCAAATTTCTTGAAGGAAAATCCATGTTTGCTTTATCATAGACGTTCTCAAGCTCGTCCCAAGCGCGCTGAAAACGCTCCTATTCACCAATGGCCGCATCTAACTCGGCCTCAAATAAGGAGACTTGATTTGGATCGCTTACTGCTTCTTCGCCGGTAGCAGCAGTTCCTATAATGTTGCGTTTCAAGGTACGCAGTTTTCGCTCCAAGTTTTCTCCAATTTTTGGAGAAAAATCAGGGATAGATTGAGGCATTGTGACCTTTACAATTTGAATGCAGGGCTACACCGACCCCAGGGGTAAACGAGGAGAGGAAGAGGGTCTTTTCTACTTTACTCCCCCTATGGTTACTTTATATATCTGTAACTTTTTAATTAACCATACATAAAAAAACACATGTATATTTAAATTATTTAATTAATACATAACCAAATACAAATTACACTAAATAGTATAAAATTCATTGATTTTTTTTAACAAAACCTTGAATAAACCCTCTCATTCTCCATAAAAATTAACATAATTTATAACGACGACATTTATAATTATAACACCGCCAACGAAATCCTCTTTTTTCACTAAAAGGAGCCTTCATGTCGTGGTTGTTCTGATACTTCCTAGCTGTATGTATTATATATTGTATGTATTATAACATTTGCAATGCTTTCTAATAATCATTTCCGAGGTATGAATACAATTCAAATCCGTTCATTATTAACTTTTAAACAATAAATGAGAAATATATGCACTTTTAACTTGTTTACTATTATTATCACTGGCGCAACAACCCACTTAGTGAGTCAAGGCCTCCTTAAGAAGATTGCCCCATCGCTCTCTATCCTGCGCAGTCGCAGTCCAATTCCGAGCACCTAGAAGATGTCTTGAATCCTTTGCGACTCCATCTGTCCACCGAAGTTTCGGTCTTCCGACACCTCTCAACCCATAGATTTTGTCGGACATCATTTTCCTTGGAATGCTCTGTTCCGGCATTCTGGCAACGTGGCCGGCCCATCTAAGCCTTCCCACGCGGATGACTCTAATAATGTCTGGTTGCCCATAGAGCATTTGAAGCTCCAAGTTGTTTCGCGATCTCCAATTTCCGCCTACTTTTTTTGGACCGTAGATTCGGCGCAGAATTTTTCTCTCGAAAACAAGGAGCCTCTGCTGGTCAGAACTCGAGATGGTCCAAGTCTCAGAGCCATACATCAAAACGGGGCGAATCAGGGTTTTATACAACCTTACTTTCGTTATTTTCGTGAGATAGGGACTTCGGAAGAGGTGGCCCAATCCGAAGAAGCTTCTGTTCGCCAGCATTATCCTCCTTTTAATCTCTGCTGACGTATCGTTATTCACATTAACCTGTGAGCCGAGATAGACAAATTCCTCTACCTTTTCGAAGTGGTAGGTTCCTATAGTAACCCATTCCTTCTGATAGACCCTCTCGCCTGATACCATGAACTTGGTCTTTTCCGGATTTATTCCTAGACCCAGTCTCCTAGCTGAAGCCTCTAGAGCCATAAATGCTTCCTTGACTGCCTGAAAGGACCGTCCCACGATATCGATGTCGTCGGCATAGGCCAGGATCTGGACAGTTCTATTAAAGATAGTGCCTGCTGTCTGAATGCCGGATTCTCTAACCACTTTCTCCAAAGCAAGGTTAAACAGGAGGCATGCCAAGGCATCACCCTGCCTCACCCCTTTTCCGGAAACAAAAACTTCCGAGAGTCCTCCCTGGATACAAACCATGCATTCCACGCCCATCATAGTTAATTGTATGAGACGTATTAGCTTCCTTGGAATGTTGAGCTCTTCCATTGCCTTATATAGTGCTGGCCTATCGAGACTGTCATAAGCCGCTTTAAAATCGACAAAAAGATGGTATGTTTGCATCTGATATTCTCTACCTTTCTCAAGAATTTGCCTTAGAGAGAATATTTGGTCTGAGGTAGATTTACCACCGCGAAAGCCGCACTGATAGGGACCAAGTTCACGTTCTGCGTAGGGTTTTAGCCTCTGAAACAAGATATTGGATAGAATTTTGTAGGCACAAGGGAGAAGTGAAATGCCTCTGTAGTTATCGCACTCCAATTGGCTTCCTTTCTTGTGTAAAGGGCAGATAACATTCTTGCGCCAATCCCTAGGCATTATTTCCTCTATCCATATATCAATTATGAGGTCATGCATAACTTTCTGGAGCACCTCACCACCGGACTTGAAGAGCTCTGAAGGCAACCCATCATGGCCTGGTGCCTTATTATTTTTTAGATTCAGAATTGCCTCTGTAATTTCGTCTTCATCTGGAGGTTCAATCTCATCCTCTGCAGAAAGTGATATCACCGCATCGCGTGAACCATCTGTATGTTGGCCACCACCAAGCAGGTTACTAAAATGTCGACTCCATCTAGCAAGTACCTGAGACTTCTCATTAAGGAGTGTTCCACTTTCATCATTGCAGGCACTTGCCTTAGGCTTAAATTGTTTTCTACCTTTATTGATCTGCTGGTAGAACTTTCGGCTTTGCTCTGCACTTCTCAGTCTCTCAAGTTCTTCCAGATTTTCATTTTGCCACTTTCTCTTTTTTTGGCGATGTAGGTGCTTTTCTTCTCGTCGTTTTTGGCGGTACTCTACCGTAGCTCCACGCGTACGCCTCTGCAACATGGCTTTATATGCTTCATTTTTTCGCTTTGTGGCCTCTGCACATTGTTCGTCATACCAGGAGGATTGATTATCTTTCTGTTGTTGTCCCAGTGTTTTTTCAGCAGCTTGATGAATTGAGTCCCTATATTTATTCCACCTATCGTCAATGGAGCATCCTTCCGTTATTTCTAGTCGGTGAATTCTTTGTTCCAAATCAGCCATATATGATGCACTAATTCCATCTTCCTTAAGTTTCGGGATGCAGTATCTCTTGGTTTTTGGCCCTTTTATGTTCTTTACCAGGGAGATCCTTTCCCTAAGGCGTGCAATGACTAGATAATGGTCAGAGTCGACGTTAGCTCCCCTATAGGATCTGACGTCCAGTAGATTAGATCTGTGCCTGGAGCTGATCAGCATGTGGTCAATCTGATTTACTGTTGTTCCATCTGGGGATCGCCAAGTGCCCTTGTGAATTCTTTTATGAGGGTACATTGTGCTTCCGATCACAAGGTCATGTGTGGTTGCGAAGTTTATTAGCCTATGCCCATTATCATTACTATGTTCATGTAAGCTATGCTGACCTATGGTTGGAATATAAATCCTTTCTCTCCCAATCTTTGCATTCATATCTCCAGCAATAATTTTAATGTCATACTTGGGGCACTGGTTAAAGGTTGCTTCAAGTTGGTCCATGAATTCCTCTTTATCAGACTCATCTGCCATCTCTGTCGGTGCATGGATACTGAATAGGCTATAGTTCTTGAATTTTCCCTTGATGCGTAATACACATATTCTGGGACTGACTGCTTTGAAGCCTATCACCAGTTGTCTGAATCTTCTAGTAACAATAAATCCTGTGCCAAAAAGGTGGGGTTTCTCGTGACAGCTATAGTAGAAGGTATGGTTTCCTTTTTCCAGAGTGCCCTGGCCAGTCCACCTTACTTCTTGTATTGCAGCAATATCAACTCTATATTGATCTAGCTGATCCAGCAGCGCCTGTAGAGCGCCAGCTCTAAAAAGTGTTAATACATTCCAAAATCCAAATGTGAAATCCATAAGACGGTCCGTGTGTCGTACCTTTTTGGGATGTCCGGCTATTCTTCTGTTCGGTTCCGTAATAGTAAAAGTTTCGGGGAGGAGGGTTATTGGCCCTCCGTACCCTAGTCTTGTGGTGGGGCTGCCACCTTCGAGCCTTCAGACTTGCTCCCCCGTCCGGGGCGGCTACCTAGGGAAGGTGGCCCTAGGGTGTGTAGTGTAGGTGTCCTTAGTCTGTAGTGTGGGGGTGTATGTAGTGTACTGTAGTTGGTGTACTGTGTGCGTGTCAGTGTAATGTTCCTCCAACCTGGGGGGCCAGTGGCTATCTGCGGTACTATGACCGGGCGATGGGGTCGCCAATTCCCTACGCCAATAACTTGTTTACAATGAATTCATATTTATTGATCATGTGTTATAATTTGAAAGAAACCTCCAAGGTAACTGTTCCATACAAGTAATCATAGGGGGAGTAAAGTAGAAAAGACCCGAGGAAGAAACCGACCAACAAACAACGATGATTGAGACATGGGAGAACTAATGGTGACAAGAAATGAAAGAAGAGAGGACCAAACAAGAGAGAAATAATGGAGATGAGGAGACCTATAAAAAAATCAGAATCACAGGCATCGATAAAGTTGATAAAAATGCTTTCCTAGAGCAAAGGCGGAAAGTACAAGATACCATAATAATACTATGTGCTATTGGCTTAATGATTTAATTATTAACAACAATAATTTAATTACCATTGGAGGCAATAAAGATTGATATGTGCTTTTATTAAATAAATTCACGCTTTGAGGTGAATAAAATTTTTATTTGTTTTAAAATTGTGAGAAAATAAAACAAAGAACGATGTTGCAAAAGTATGTGCTGTGTTTTACGAAGGTTAGCTAACATACTAAGAGGTGAATGTGGTACAACTCTTTGGTAGTGAACGATCGTTCATGATTGCTACAATGTTCAATCAGCTGATCGTGCACTTGGCCTAAGTGGATTCTAATGATAGGTTGATTATGTTGTTAAAACCAAATAAATAGCACGATTTAATGAATCATTGTGTTAAACATGGTTAAATGAAGAAAATACTAATGATTTACCACGTCAAATAGGTGAATAAATGTTAATGATTAAACAAACCCTGTTCTGATTCAATGCCTGGTGATTCCTCAATTAAAAAATTGATTTAAATGTGGTTAATATTTAGAATAATTTAAATATACTTATGTATAGATAGATAAATAAATAGTAGATAATTAAATAGATAGATACAGCATGTACTATACTTATGTGTGATTTGTGATAATCATAGTAGTTAACTACATAACTCAGTATTTAATTTCTTACACAAGTGATTTATTATTACTACTAATTTAATGAATTTAAATAATTGGTCTGAGATAACAAATTAATCATAATTTAAACATTAAAATTTAATTTTAGTTTAACTCTATTGACCTGAATTGCATATCCAAGCTTGGCTCGAAACTCTGCTTTATTGAATGAAATGAAAAAATCATTTAGAATTTTTGTCTGAGTGTAATATGCAAGCCTGGTTAAATCAGAGTGTTTTATGTGATTATGGTATATATCCAAGCCCTTGGACCACTTGTTTTATGACCCATGGTTTGGGATGCAAAGAACGTGGGTCATGGTGTTTATTTTAATTTAGGGCTGGTGATTAATATATATGAATTGTGGTGAAATGGACTTTATTTAATATGGTTATTACAAAACTGGTTTGTTTGCCTAAAGGGACACAATATTATTAGTGTGTTAATTATGATTTTGGTAAGTTTACAGTAAAATGCGGCTACTCCATTATTATGTGATAAACTTATATCAACTTTTTAGTGCACCTAGGCCTAGTACTTTCCTCCTCTATCTGGCTTAATACCTGCACTTTTCTGCTCCTTCCTGCATAGCTGGCCAAGGGGTTCAGCCCTTCATCGAGAGATGGCGCCACTGGAGTGCCTGTGTTCAGAAGGGTTCTTTGAACAGTAATGCTCTACACCTTCTTTTTCTATTAATAAAATGTCTCTATGATCATCTAATTCTTTTTTTACAATTTTTAATGGATAAACAATATTTTTTCGTCCAGACCGAAAACATTTATCGATATATTATTTGATGTTTCAAACATTTTTATTTCATGGAGTGGGGTACGAAAACTAATACAGGAAAAGTCGTACCTATTCGAGGGCGCAATCGACTATAGGGTGCGCTAGTAGTTTTGCAAAATGTCGGAAAGTACGGGGATAGACATAGTTGATGTGATAGAGATAATTGGTAATTTTAAAAGACCATTAATTGAAGGGCAGGCTATCCTTGATGCAAACCACATAATTACATGTGGAATAATATCTAGAAGTAAAACAACAGTTATTTTACTAGCCTTGTGCCTTCAAACTAGCACTCTTAAAGGACTGCCCCATCAAATAAAAGTGGAAATCAAATTTATTAATAATAATAAGCAATTTTCTTGTCATTGTTCGTGTAAAGCTGGTAGTTCTGGTAAATGCAAACACACCATTGTAACTTTACTCAACGTTTTTCGGTTAGTAATAACATTAATTACCTATTCATTCAATCATGTATTTATTTATGGTCTTTTGGTTAAATATTTAATTTATAATTTTTAAATTATTTTATTAGAAGATAAAAGATTCGACCACGGCCGGGAATCTTTTATCTTCTAATAAAATAATTTAAAAATTATATTCATACAATCATTGTTATGGCAGTTGTCATTTTCATGACAGCTTAGTTTCTTTGTCATATTATTTATTAATTTGTCAAAACTTTCAGGCATCGCATTGAAAACTCGGAACAAGTAAGCACAACGGATGTAATACAAAAATGGGGAAAATTAAAAAAGAAAAACAAATCTATGACACTATGGTCCCAATGCTAAAATTGATGCTCTGCAACTTTTATCTATAACATTTTTCATTTAAACTAGATGTTTTTGAGTTAGAGGCGTTGGAACACGGTTTCCACCAAAATCGTAAAAATTACAGATTTTTGATGTATCGAATCCGGCTAAACCACTGAACCGATTTTAACTTCAAATATATCATTCTATTCGCAATAGTTTAACCTCTTATGCTAAGAAGAAAGCAATACTATTTGATCTGTATTTGCCGAATTATATGCGAAAAACTGAAAAAAAATCCCCAAAAAATTCACGAATTTTAGACCACAAGGCGCAAAATACGTCCACGTTTTAATTACTTTGTCTTCACGGGAGTAGGCCAATTTTAAAATTAATGAGATCGTTTTACACAGAATTCGATATTCTACAACTATTATAAGTAACATTTTTTATTTGGAGTAACCCTATTTAAATTGCAGGCTTTGGAACATGAGCGTAATTCATTTTTTCGCTGAAGTGGCTGAATTGACAAATCGGTTTTGGCGAAATGATTTACCCGATTTTAACTATAAGGACCTCATTCGACGCGAAATTTAATGCCCTCTTATTTTAGAAAGAACACAATTTCTTCTGCGATAAACCGTTTTCGAGTTATTAGCGAAAAATTGAAAAAAGTTCGAAAATATCGATTTTGTTCGCCTATAAAATTTGATGGCAACCGATCTGAGGTGGCAGACTTCACATTCGTTGTCTATGAAATGAGTACTTTCAGCCTATATGATCAAAAATTTTCTTCAAATCAGGCACCTTTTTTGCCCTCAGCTCCCGGACTATATCCTCTTCCCTCAGTCCATGACCGGTTATTCTTTCCTTGACTTTATATGTGGTCTTCTCCTTTTTCTTCTTCCATCTGCCTCCCATTCCAATATCATTCTTGGTATTGACTCGAACCTATTCTTTTCACATGGCCATACCATTTTAGTTTTCCTTTTTCTATTACTTCCAGTTTATTTCCTTTAACATTCATTTTTTCTCCGACCTCCTCCAAAAATCCATTTAGGATTTTTCATTTTCCATCAAGTCAAAAGTCTTTTATACTGTGCTCTAGAGAGTCCATGTCTTGGAGCCATACAAATCGCAAAATGCTTTTGTTAATCACCGTTCAGGCTCTCAGTTAACTTCTACTATCATTACCCAGTCTCATCCTTATCCATTTACAACTAATACCATAATACTATCAATACTAAATACTATACTATCATACTACTATACTATCATTACTATCATACTAAATACTATCATTACCCATATCATACTAAATATTAACTTATTAAATCATATATTTACTAAATTCTACCATTACCCAGTCTCATCCTTCTGGGAGTATTGCAATTCCAGTAGAAACTTCCAGTACGTCGTTGAATTGTGGAGCTACAGCCCACCCGGAAACTCCTATTCTATCACCCAAGGTTAATAGGTCACTTTCAGACAACCTAAAACGTTGCTAGCAAAACACCATCATGAGAAATACTCTCACCAAAATAGGGGATTTTCCAGGTGGTCGGCAGATGGGACCGAAACAATGCTCTCCTTGAAGCAGTTTCATCAAAATCGACCCCTGCCTTTTTGTAACGAAGAGGGCTGTGTACCCTATTGGAAAAATAGACGCAAGATCTCGAATGCCCCATCAAGGAAGCTATCATTCGCATGCTCCTAATAGATCCTTACGTTATTTAATCCATGATTCAAAGGGCAATCCTTGATTCTTATCATTTTCATCCTTTCGTTGTTTTTCTTTTTTTTCTTGTTCGTTTTATAATTATATTGTATATATCTTGATATATTTAATCTTTAATATTTATCAATCATACTTAATATATAATATTTAATATTTAACTTATATAATGTTTAATCCATGTGATTAATCATAAGATAACTTGATGAAATCAATCTTAATATCATTTTTTTTGCCATTAAATCAGTTGGCTGTTGTTGAACGATTATTAGTATGGTCTAAGCTTGGTTTAATAACTCACATCACTTATTACAATCCTAAACTAAACAGGCACTAATGTAACATCGCCATCAATGTCATTTTGCACATTCCTATGCAAAAGTACCTGTTTGAACATTGAACATCGTGAAGAGTCAAGCTGTCATAAATTGGCTCACCCAAGCTCAATTTAGGTGGGCGGTTTGTTCAAAGAACCCCTCTGAACACAGGCGCTCAAGTGGCGCCATCTCTCGATGAAGGGCTGAACCCCTTGGCCTGCCATGCAGGAAGGAGCAGAAAAGTCCAGGTATTAAGCCAGATAGAGAAGGAAATACTAGGCCTAGGTGCACTAAAAAGTTGATATAAGTTTATCACATATTAATGGAGTAGCCGCATAAGGGATTGCTGGCCACCGGGGGAGGATAGGAGGAGGACCACCAACGATGTGAGAACAACTACAGCCCCAATAAATATTACCATAAAGCAGATTGAGGGAGATACAGATTGAAGGGAGAAGCAACGAACAACAAGTCAACAGGTACCATCCACACCATCAAAGCCAAATAATAATTTTACCGCAAACTTACCAAAATCATAATTAACACACTAATAATATTGTGTCCCTTTTGGCAAACAAACCAGTTTTGTAATAACCATATTAAATACAGTCCATTTCACCACAATTCATTTCTTTGCATCCCAAACCGTGGGTCATAAAACAATTACGTTTATATAAAAATGTTTAATAAATTAGTTACATCCCAAATAACGCTTAATGTACATGGAATAAATATATGTAAAACATGTTTCATCCATTTTTATTCCATGGAGAAATACGCCGAGCATTTAGCTCAATGCTCTGAAAATAAACCTGCGAGGATCGAATTGCCGGGGGAAAATAATTTTATTTATTTTAAAAATGTAGAAAAAACCCTAAAAGTTTCCTATGTTTTGCATACGTAGATTTCTAGTGCTACCTCGAACCAGTTTCATCATGCCAGCCGAACACGAGCAATAAATATACTCTTACCAAAGCAATCCATAAACCAATTTCCTACTGTATCTACATAAAAAAAGACGAAAGTTTAAAAGATATCGATGATTCGCTTAGCTCGAATCCAATAATTTATAGAGGTGTCGACGCCGCATCGCATTTTGTGCACACTCTAAAAGACATTGCCGTCAAAGTTGAAAACGTTTATAAAGGAAATATACCAATGAATCCCCTAACTGATTCGGAGATGGAAGCGTTTAACCAGTCCTCCGACTGTTATATATGTAATCGTCCGATGAACGGAGATAAAGTAAGGGACCATTGTCACTTAACGGGGAAGTATAGGGGGGCTGCACATTCAAGTTGTAATTTAAGATTCCAAAATCCCAACTTCCTCCCTGTATTAAGTGGTTGGGGGTTCACCTGAAAGCACCGGTTGCATTTCGCTGGGCGATGGCGAACGACGTTCTTTCCGTCCAAAATCCAAAACCTCTGGCGAATGAATGAATGAGTAGCAGACGGACCGGCGTGTAGGTTGGTAATATGAGCATTATCAATAATTAGGTGAGTCAGGGGGTGATCCTTTGGGAGTAAGGCGGGGTGTTTAACATCAAACGGTCGGGGAGCAAGACGAAGACGACCGCCCACGCGAAGAAGGCCGTGGGAATCAATGGACAGTTGTAAGGTCGTTTAAGGCGCAGCTTGGAGGCGGGTTCTGACGCGGCTTTATATTCTTCTGCTAGCGCGACTTGCTGGACTCCCTGGACTAAGGTATCAAGTGCTATGTTTAGTTCAGCGGCGGAGAGAAACCCGGTGTATCGGCGTTCAGGATTCTTACAATTGTGGGCGAAACGAAGGCACCAGACCTCTGGAGTTGAGTCAGGGAGGAATATCGACTTTCCAAGTTGAGGGATGTCAGGGCGACACAAGTGAGGATCTTTTTAGAGGTTCGACGCTCTTTGTTAACGGTGTCAGGCGGGAAATCTATGAGTGATTTAGGCCATTGGTTTGGCGGTGTTGATAGCCAGGAGGGACCTGTCCACCACAAGGAATGACGGGCGAATTCATTGGGAAATAACCCACGAGAGGCACAATCGGCGGGATTTTCCTTGCCGTCGATGTGAACCCATTGAGAAGGAGGAACGACCTTTTGAATTTCAGTGACTCGATTGTTCACGAACGTCTTCCATCGGTGCAGTTCGCCGCGAATCCAGGTGAGGGCTACCGCGAATATGAGAAGGCAATCAAATCTTCAAAAGGCTGTGGAAACATGCTGAGGATCTTGGTGGTTAATTTTGCTAAAAGGTGAGCACCGCATAATTCTCATCGGGGAAGGGATACCTTCTTAAGGGGGGCTACTCGAGATTTTGCAATGAGTAGATGCACCGCGATTTCACCGGCGGATGAGGTGGAATGCAGGTCGGTGAACAGGATGGTGAGGAAGGTAATAGACCACACTGCGGGCGTCATCATGCTCTGGAACTAAGGAAATATGGCCGAGGTCAAGATATTCGCGCATAGGCCTCCCGGAGAATGGGCTCCCGTTGAAGGCGAGCTTCGAGTCGGTGAAATTGTTTAAGAGCCCGGTAGTAAGAATCCCCTATGTCAACGGATTTTAATGGCAACGCAGTGATGTAGCGACCATCAGGGTCGCGGGAGACGGACTTCTGGAACAGATCCTCACATAACTGCTCTTCGGCAGAGAACCTAGCGGGAATTGCGGACACTTCCTCGAGATCCCAGAATCTTTTGATTCTGAAGAAAGATCTCTATTGAGTTTGAGGTTGGTGAGAGCTGTTAGGGTTTCTTGAGGAGTGGGGACTGTTGGAGGTGACTCTTGAAATTGGGGCGATCAGGCCATCAGCACTTTGTTCAGACTTAGGCGGAGGATTATGAGAGCCGCGGCGAGAAGGTGGGTGGTAAGTCTTTTCTTCATTGTCAATTACTTCATTAGCCCAGGAGATACGGCGTTTGTTGGCGGGGGGGGGGCGACAACTACCCGTGATGCAACAGCCAAATACAGTTTCGAGGGCGATGGTTCCGCCCTGAGATGCGGGAGCAATCCCCAGGATGATGAGGGGGAGAATATTTATCCCAAACAGAAGGTCAACCTAGCCTGGTTGACATAGATATGGGTCGGCGAGTGGTTATTGGGTAATATGCGGCCAGGGAGATAAATCCACATAGGATATGGGAAGAGCATCAGTGATTTTCTTGATTAAAAATAGTCATACCCTAAGTGACGCAGAGTTCGGAACTTCTATAGAAACGGTGGTATACCCCGGGCAGGAAATATTTGAAGGTCTCCCAAGAACATTGACTCCGACGGGCGAGGGTGTGATAGGTAGACCTAGGCGAGAGGCGGAATCGGCGGTGATAAAACTTACCTGGCTTCCGGAGTCAAGAAGAGCGCGAAGAAGCTTGGGTGGATAGATAGGCCGTCGAACAGAGACCTGCGCAGTGGGAAGAAGGGCAGGAGACAAATTCCCAAAAGAACCTAATAAGGTTAGCGGCGGATAAGATTTTGTAATTACATCATGGGGAGGCGAGCAGAACTGGTGATGAGAACGGCGAGAGTGCGACGGCGAAGAAATATGGTGATCAAATGGTACATCACTCCTACTCGATGAGCGGTGAACAGGGTTAACAACGGTTATCGGCGAGCGTTGAGAAGCTGGGCGAGTAGGAGCGGGAGCGGCGACGACGGTAGCTAGTCAATGATCACGATCGGCGGCATCTAAAGTTGGTGATCGGCGAGCAGAACAGGCTCCATGCGGCGTAGAGGGTCTCCGTGGGGAATCATTGCGATAAGGGCAAAAGGACCCCCCCCCCCCCGGAGGGTGATAAGAAACTGGGGCATTGAAGGCAGAGGGCGGCGAAGGCGGCGAATTTTTGCGAGACCTCGACGAAAACCCATGGTGTGGAGGGGGACTACACGGTGAAACGTCGGCATAGGCGGTAAGGAACGAGGTCTTTGAGCACCAACCGGAGGACGTTGAGCAGAGTAGCGGCGCGGCTGGAAAGGCCGGACGGTGGGAGAGGCTGGCCGGGGTCAGCTTGGAGGAGAACACGGAACCGGCTCCGAGCCCGAGGATTCCGAAAAACCTCGATGTAACAACCTGTGGTGGAAACCGCGGAAGGTATGGCACCGCTGACCGGATTGACATTGATTTTGCGGGTGTGCCCCCATACAATTATAACACAGCCCGGATTGTTTAATAAATTGCAATCGATCCCGACCAGATAGATCTTTAAACTCTCGACAATGATATATGTTGTGATCCTTGCGACAATAGGGACAATGAATGGCGGAGGCAAACACGCGCGCCACGCGATTGATGGAGCGAGGTGACTGGCGCATAGGGGAGGCGTCACGTTTTCTAGGAGGCGGCGTTGCGGAAACGGAGGTAGAGGCAACTCTCAAACGGCTAACATAACCCACCAAGTCACTCAAAGTAGGAAAAGGTTCCGGGTGATGAAATTTAAATTTCCTTTGGGTCGTTGGGTCGAGACTGCGGAAGGCCATGAAATAGAGGAGGTAATCACTGAGATCAGGGATAGCCATTGTCTTCAACTGTTGCCCTAACTCGGAGTATATTTTTAGAAAATTCTCAAGAGCCTCGGGAGACTGGCGAGCGATCGGCGGGAAACCTAACATATCAGTCAGGATTCGGGCGGCGAGAGTTGATGCGTCATCATATCGCTTAGTTAATGCGTCCCAAGCAAGGGCATAATTTGAATCTAAATTTTCTAAATGACCAATCACCGTCAATGCCTCGCCCGACAGGCAACTCTTGAGGTAGGCGAGTTTGACAACGTCACTCAGACTTTGGTTGTGATGAATCAGAGGGAGATAGATGGATTTAAAAATCTGAAATGTCGATATATCCCCATGAAATTTGGGTAGGTCCAAGGTAGGGAGTCGAGTTTCCGAAATGTTTGGTGAATTGGAACCCCCCTATTAGGCAATTGTACTTGTAATGCTATGGCTTCTATTTGGGCATGGAGAACCCTCTTTTCTAACCCTTCAGGAAGGGGTCGGTTGTTATTAAAGCAATCGGTTACAAGCGCATTCAGGGATGTTCGTTCACTAACTGATTTAAATTTTTAACAAAAGTTCTCGCTAGCTGACCCGACCCTCCAGGGCGCCCTTACAATTTTCAGAAAGTGTTAGGAACTGATCTAACAATAATTGGAGTACTGCCTTATGGGCATTTTCCCCCGAGTCGTTTGAGAATCTGCCTGATGGGCTTCCCTCTTGATTTGGACTAGCCATGTTGTTACCTAGAAATCCCGAAGAATTCCTAATAACGAAGAGTTGCCCGTAAGTTCAGTGGAGAAGGGTGGGTTGCAGGTTAACGTGTGGGCAATGCGGCTCGTGAAGGGGATTCCGAAGGAAAGAAAAAAAAAGCAAAACCCCAAGCCAGCCAAAACAAATTATAGATATAGGAAATCAAGACCAATATTACTATAATTTGGCCAATAAACAGGTAAAAAAAAAAGGTAGGTTGTTCATTTTAATTTTTTTTTTTTCCTTACTATTTTTCATTTCCATATATTAATATATTCCATTTCATATTAATAAAGTTTCATTTTCATTACTGAAAAATTATAATTTAATTTTTAATAGAAAGTAAAAATTAATGAATCAGATTTTATTATATGTTTTATTTTCAGCCTGAGATTTTTGCTATTTTTCTCAAGCCTTGTCTTATACATCAAGTTATTATTTTTTTATTATTATAAATAGCGTGGCGTCCAAATAAATTAGATTGTTTTTTTTTTTCATGCTGCTGGTAATTTTTAGTCTATGACACTTATCGTGATAATTTTGTTTATTGGCCTAATTATAGTAATATTGGTCTTGATTTCCTATATCTATAATTTGTTTTGGCTGGCTTGGGGTTTTCCTTTTTTTTTCTTTCCTTCGGAATCCCCTTCACGAGCCGCATTGCCCACACGTTAACCTGCAACCCACCCTTCTCCACTGAACTTACGGGCAACTCTTCGTTATTAGGAATTCTTCGGGATTTCTACGTAACATTTTGGAGCCCAAAGAGGGACCTTTATTTGAGATAACGTGGTGGAACATTTTTGGGAAA
The DNA here is from genome assembly GCA_911387785.2 of Aelia acuminata. NCBI lineage: Eukaryota > Metazoa > Arthropoda > Insecta > Hemiptera > Pentatomidae > Aelia > Aelia acuminata. The sequence goes on along the minus strand of OU426980.1, from coordinate 69,346,358 downwards.
TCATTTTTGGAATAATTTTTTTTTTTGTTTTTTTGATTCGGGGATTTATTTAAAATGAAGGTTGAACGGTTGTTGAAAGATGAATTGGAGTATGAACTTAGAGTCAGAGGGGTTACTGGTATTAGCAAGACAGAGGAGATGCGGAAGAGGCTTAGGATTCTTTTAAAATTGGAAAAAGCTGGGAAATTAGTAGCTACTGGCCCGACCTTAGTAGCAGTGGATGAGTTGAAAACGTGTGAGGAAAAAACCAAAGGGGTAGAGGTAAAAGTAAAGGGTTTAACCAAAAGCTCACCTCGCATCGATATTGAAGCAATCGAGACCACCCTCGAACATATTATTAACCGGTTGGGTCGGATCACTGCTGGTGACGCAAATGAGGAAGGGCGGAAGTCCTTAGCCATCGAAAAATGTTTGGAATTATGGGATGAAGTTGAGAAGTTTCACGAGCTCTGGGAAAGAAGAGAGCGATGCTACTAGTGATGAAGCTTTGGAAAATGCAAGCAGGAGTACGAAAACTCAGCCAGAACTCTCCGTTAATAATCCGACGACTTCATCGTTTACGCCATCGGAAACTCCGAGTACGGTTATTCGGAAGACACAGATTCCAATTAGGGAATGGGGAATCTATTTTTCTGGCGACGGGGAAGGACTAAGTGTGCACGCGTTCCTTGAAATTGTGGAAGATATGTGCGTGGCCCGTCACACTTCACACCGCGATCTCTTTCTTTCAGCATACGATTTATTTCGTGGTCCAGCTCTAATATGGTTTAGAGCTATGAAAAGAGAGGTTCATGACTGGAATGGTCTCGTTGATGAACTCAAGGCCGAATTCGCTCCTAGGGACTACACAGCACGGTTTTGGGAAGAAATGCGGAAGCGTACCCAGGGTCCAACCGAAAGTATGGGCATGTTCATTGCGTGCGTGAAAAATTACTTTTTTCGCCTTCCCAACTTGCCTTCAGAACAGGAGATGTTGGAAATATTGATGAGGAACATCATCCATACTATCAGGACCGACTCGCGCTTCGATCCATTACCTCGGTTCAGGAGCTGTTGGATCTAAGTCGAAAATTGGAGGAGGCATACAGAATGGAGCTGCATCGACCACCACCGACGAACAAAGGACTTTTGGAGCCCGATTTGGCTTACCGACCGACACCTAATAAGACAAGGGTTATGGTCAACGAAGTAGGTTGTCAACCTCTACGGGTTTCAGATTCAACCGACTTTAGACAGTTTAAGTGTTGGAATTGTGATGAGTCTAATCACTCGTTCAGAAAGTGTCCTAAACTCCTAAGCCTGCGAGGGATGCGGAAGGAAAGAAGTGGATCGCAAATCTTGCCGGAATTGTAATAAGCAGAGAAATAAACCGCAGGGAAACGGGGGAGAGGGGCAGGCTTAGCTGGACGGGAGCCTGGTTATTACCCCAAGTCCACGACACGAGCCGAATGGGAAGAATGGCTCTCTATAGTTAAGGAAGTTTATTCTGGGAAACCGCTTCGATCACTTCAACACCACGTGCGTTCCTATGACAAAAGGCCTTATCTAAGAGTAAATATTCTAGGTATAGAAATTATTGGCCTGTTAGACTCAGGTGCTTCAAGATCCATAATGAGTGCTGCTTGTTGGTCACGGCTCGCGTTACTTGGAATGGAACTTGAAAACGAATCGATTAATGTCACGACCGCTGATGGGAAAAGAATGGACGTTTTAGGAGCAGTTAGATTGCCAATTGCACTTGAAGGAAGAGTGAAGATTTTGAAGGTTCTAGTTGTGCCATCGCTTACCTCCGATGACCTAATATTAGGCATAGATTTCTGGCACAAAATGAGGATAGTTCCCAATGTCGTTGGGAATGGCTGGGCATTTGTTGAAGAGGGTTGATTTGAGACTATTGAAGAACCGAAATTATTATCAAGGTCGGACCTTTTAGATGAACAAGCCGTCGAGCTCGACTTATTAATTAATAAATGGCGAACAGTGAGGCCAGAGTCCTTAGGATGCACGAGCAAAGTTCACCATGAGATCGACACGGGTGACGCAAAACCGATTAAACAACGGTACTACCCAGTGTCCCCAAGCATTCAAGCCGTCCTAGACAAGGAGTTAGACGAAATGTTAGCCGAGGGAGTGGTAGAGCCATCAAGAAGCAGTTGGTCATCCCCGGTGGTCTTGGTGAAGAAGCTTTTGTGTCGACCATAGGAAGCTGAACGAGGTGACTAAACGTGACGCGTACCCTCTGCCATATGTATCTCATATATTAGACCGATTGCGAGATGCAAAGGTATTATCATCTATAGATATTAAAAGCGTCTATTGGCAGATACCAGTAGCTGAGGACAGCAAGGAAAAAATAGCGTTTACGGTGCCGAATCGAGGGCTGTTCTAGTTTTGTTGAATGCCATTTGGGCTACATAATGCCCCTGCAACTTGGCAGAGATTGATCGACGATGTCTTAGGTGCAGACCTTCAGCCAAACGTCTTCGTACATTTAGACGACGTCGTAGTTATTTCTCCCGACGTTTCCAGCCATTTGAAGATCTTGGATGAAGTTCTCAGGCGTATTTCAGAGGTGAATCTCTCAGTGAACTGGGAGAAAAGTTGTTTTTGTCGAGCTGAATTAAGATTTCTTGGCTATATAGTCAACCGTAATGGCCTACAAGTGGATCCAGAGAAAGTCGACGCGATAATGAATTATCCACGTCCTAAAACCGTGCGACAAATTATACAATTTGTGGGCCTCGCTTCTTGGTATAGAAGGTTTGTGCCGAATTTTTCGTCTTTAATTGCGCCTCTAACTCAATTGCTTAAAAATAAAAAGAAATGGACGTGGTCTGACGAGCAAGAGGGAGCATTTGAATTAATTAAAGAGAGGCTCGTCTCTGCACCGATTCTAACTTGCCCAGATTTCGCTAAAGAATTCTTCCTTCAGACGGATGCTTCTTCGACGGGTTTGGGAGCAATCCTATTTCAAAAATTCGATGACCAGGAAAAGGTCATAGCGTATGCCAGCAGATCGTTGACACCAGCAGAACAAAAGTACAGCGTGACGGAGCAGGAGTGCTAAATTATTTATATATTTAAATAAAATTTCCGTCACAATGTTTTACAGATAATTACAATTATAGGGGGTATCTGAAAATAAATTTACAATAGAAAATGATATAAACAAATATTACGAATATTGATGCACAAATTATTGAATATTGATAAGAACAAATATTGAATATTAAAAAGAATGTTGAATATTGATAAGAACAAATTATTAGTAAATATTAACACAAAGAAATTAACCAATGAATATAAAACAAATTATTGAACATAACCAAGGAAAACGAATCTGAGAAAGTTACCAGAACTTCGCTTAATGTTCCTCAATATGGCGCTTCCACGAACTATGAGTCATCATGGCGTCTATCAGCAATCGTTGTATTTAATATTCCCGGGTTTCGGCACCAAAATGTTTAATCACTGATTAATATATGAATAATATTGGGGAACAAGGAATAACAAAAGGTTAAGAGAATAATATTCGGTGATATTAAACGACACGATTTTTGATAAACAAAGAAACAAAACATTTAATCATTTCCATAAAAGAGTAGAACAACATTGAATAATTCTAAAGGCTAAATTACTAGAAAGAAAATAAAAGAAAACATATAGCTAAATTAAAAAAAATATATGTAACAGAACACATCTTACATATACTATGCTTACTGAAAAAAAAGGCCTTTAGGTTAATTAGATAACAAAACAAACGAAATGAACAGAATCAGTGGCCACCACAATATGAATTAGGCTTGCTAATTTTGCGAAGGATTGAATTAATTGTAAAATACAATCAGGTGAATTATATTTTTCATTTAATTGTCTTTATCTACTAAATTTCTCTTAGTTGGCGAACTACACAGAACCTTCTCTAACTGATTACACACCTGGTGAACTGTACACTCATCATAGACAATGGCGAACTGGAAGTCTATTGAGTCATCGACTAACTGGAACACTGAGCAACGCTCACAACTCTCCCTCAGCTGGTAGGAAGAAATTAAAAGAGTACTCACAGTCTAGCTGATCGTCAAGTCAACTCTGAGGATCCATAACCCTTTTACATAAGTCCGTGGTAAGAGAGCGAGACCTGCGTCCGCTGCCAGATTATAGAGCAGAAGAGACCTGAGACTGGAGGCGTAATATCAGCCTGCGATGTTAGCGGGGCCAGAGCTCTAGATTAGTGATGGTTCGGAAATACTCGACCTGTTATTTTGTAACAGGTATGTGCAAACTCAACCTTGTACGTGTTATCGATTTTCAAAAATAACAGGTATGGCTTATATGCCAAACGATATAGACTTATCTACTGGCCACCACGCGGGGACAAGACTACTATATGAGTATTTTGTACCTGATAACTAATATCTGTTATCACACATCTCTTATTTCACACCAGACCTGTTATATCCTACTTCTTCACTAGTACTGCGTATCGCCGCAAGGCAGCGCTGGACCAGTATGAGTATTTTATACCTGTTATTTCGTACTTCTTCACTAGTACTGCATATCGCCGCCAGGCAGCGCTGGACCACTACGAGTATTTTGGACCTGTTATTTCGTACTTGTTCACACCTAGACGTGCGCGCCGCCGCCGCAGGATGATTTTAAGTGCGCCGAGCCGCCGCCGATGAAGTTGGCGCGCCGCATGTACAACACTCTCAGAGCAGGGTGTTTTTGTGCTTGGCGTTGATATTATTGGCAACAGAGTTTTTCTTTAAGTCCTATTTGCAGACCTTCATAAAGCTACGAGAAAAATTGATCAGCGGATATGAAACGTTGTTAGGACATATCAAGTCATTCCTCAACCGCCGCATCGTACCAGCAAGAATTGGTTGCAACAAGTTGTTTCTATTTTTCTGCGGTATAATTACCCTAATCGAATTATAACCAGTCCTTGTTATTGTTTAAAGGACTGATAAAGAATTCCATTATTTCTTTTATCTTCATTCATTTTCCCCCTCATAATATAGTAAAACTTTGATTTTATTTATTATTAATTTTTTAACGACTATCACCACTTATTATACTTTCTACTTAAACAATCTTTCTATTTCATCAGTGCTGTTGTATTCCATCTCAGTGATCCAGTATGTTTAAGATGAATCCTATAATACTCCACCATTTAACCATTGGGTGGTGTGTGTGTGTTAGAAGAAGGAAGGTCAATTACAACTCCTTGCCGGTTTTTTTTTTTTTTTTTTCTTTTTTTTTTTTCCTGTTCCCTCTAAAACAGAAAAACAGGATTAAAATGTGAAATTCGAACCATTAATACTAATGGAACGATGCTGATTTACCTCATTACCTTATACTACCTGTGGTATTTGAAGGTGCGTTGAGTTGTTAATTTATGTTATTTTCGCTGTGGTGCAGCTCATCGTGATGTGCTAGGAGTTGAGGGGCCTCCGCGTGTTATTATTCCTTGCCGGCCTGGACCTCTCTCGCTTATATTGCCGTGAGTCCCCCCACTTTACCCTCTCCACTTCCTCCACCTTGAGGATGAATGTTTACGGGACTAGTCGTTGACAAGTTTGATTGCGTGGTGAGATGACTATTAATTTTTCCATTTCTGCTATTCCGTTAGTTGCTTAATAAATAAAATTGTATTGTTTATTTTGGATGTATAGATACGTATTCGATGAATTGTTATATGACATCGTTTTTACGTATCCAAGTTTTTTCATTTAATCCTTACCATTTGACATATAATTTATCTCCTTTCTTTTTTAATACTTTTTCTACTAAATGAATGTTAATGGTAAGATAGGTGTTAATAAAAACATGATCTACTAACTGAATATATATTTTTTTCTATCAACATCTAATAGAAATATTTTTAACTTCCTGTCGATCCAAAACCTCCTTCTGTTCTTCTATTGTTCGGCTTGTTGAATATTGCATCCAGGTCTGGTGGTAATTTAGTGTTGTAGTCTATATGATGCACTTGCATATGAGAGTAACATTTTTGCAAAATAAGTTGAGCGATTTTGTCTCCTCGTTTAATGTGATAATCTTCGTTTGAATGATTATGTAAAATAACCTTAATTGTACTTCGATAATCAGGGTCTATTACACCACCTATTAATAAGTATAAATTCAACAGGTTATCAGAAGGGGACCAAATTAGTCTCAACAATAAAGTTTTTTATTTAAAAGACTTTTCGGCTCTTTTGAGCCATCTTCAGTTCTAAAACATTTAATAATACAATTAATAAATAATAAATATTTGTAATACAGTCATTTAGTCATCTGTATTTAATATATACAGACCAGCAAAACAGGTAGACAAAATCATTTGAAGTCACACAGGGCAGATACAACTCTCAACCAATGTTCCCTAACCCCAAGACACCCAAAACACTCAGGGTGAGCAAAGTCCAATTCATATTAGTACACCCTCCAGCAAAGGCCTATTATTTAGAAAAACCCAAAACTATATGATGTACATCAGCTGTATACTTCCAAAATAAAAATGATTGTAAAAAAAGTGAAGAGAACAGGAAAAAGTCAGCACTAGTTCAGCACCACCATATAAGCAAGCACGAATTTTACTTTGAGGGGGCCCACATTTTACATAAAGAAAGCAATAACAAAAAGAGGAAGCTATTAGAAGCAATGTATATTGCAGAAAATATTGACAAGTCTGTCAATTTTAAAACAGACACTAAATAAAGGTCTCAATATGCAATATGGGGAAATATTAAGAAACATTAATACTTAAGTTTATATGGATTGCATGGGTCTTTAATTTTTATTTTGGAAGTATACAGCTGATGTACATCATATAGTTTTGGGTTTTTCTAAATAATAGGCCTTTGCTGGAGGGTGTACTAATATGAATTGGACTTTGCTCACCCTGAGTGTTTTGGGTGTCTTGGGGTTAGGGAACATTGGTTGAAAGTTGTATCTGCCCTGTGTGACTTCAAATGATTTTGTCTACCTGTTTTGCTGGTCTGTATATATTAAATACAGATGACTAAATGACTGTATTACAAATATTTATTATTTATTAATTGTATTATTAAATGTTTTAGAACTGAAGATGGCTCAAAAGAGCCGAAACGTCTTTTAAATAAAAAACTTTATTGTTGAGACTAATTTGGTCCCCTTCTGATAACCTGTTGAAAAATACAGTCTCAAGAACTTAATATCTTATAAGTGAATAAGTATAAAGTTAATATAAAAAAAAAGAATAAGAAAACACTTAGATAAGAAAAATTACCCATAACACTTATGAAGTTTTTCCATGCCATACTTGATCGGTCCGCTAATCTTCCATAATATCCTTCAGGAAATATAACAGTTAAATATGTATCAACAAGCACCTTGCCTCTAGCTGTTATTGTATAATCATGAGGACTAATTAAAAAAAATAAATTATATAAATGTTAATTAAAAAATGATCTTTATTAAATATAACGAAGTAAATGATATACCTGCTTAAGTCATAACCGACTGAATCAGAAACTTCAAGTCTAATTTCAAACTTTCGATAACATATATGTTTTGTTTTTAAGAGAATAATTTGTATAATGTAAAAAATTATGATTTTATGCTGTAATGATAGTACGGTAATGAAGAAATTAAATCTTGAAGAAAAACCCTTTTATCATCATTGTTTGATAGTGCCTTTTTATTTATTTGTATTGAGCTTATCAAATGATTTTTTGAGCGAATCATATTCATTGGTACTCTTAGGACAGATGTATCATGATCTTCATCTTTGTCATCATTATCAGATATTATTTGATTGCAAAATAAAATATTTTTATAAGATTCGTGATTTATCAATTTATTTAAAGAGTGTTTGGAAACCCCTTTAGCCCTCTTTATTTCATTAAGACTTGAACTTTTCTCATCTTCATATTTCAATGAGTACATTTTAGGTCTTAAGGCGATAAATTCTGTAATTATTTGTCCACTACATTCGTCTTTAAAGGCTCCAAGTTTATTTTTGTTTGTTTCAGAATAGCATTCGTGATTTTTAGGATAATTCGAAGTGTCGAAATAATTAAGCATTTTTTTCATATCTTTATAAAAATCTACAGTTTTTATGTGATATATAAGAGAATCTGTGTCTGTATATAATAATTGTAAAATTTTATTGTATTTCTTAAGCATTATGTTATAATGAAAATCGTAAATAAATGTTTTAGAAATATCTAAAATAGACATACCGACATAAATTGGTTTATTAAAAAATAATTTGGTTTTGGCCATATGAACGGCGACTAAATTTTCATTAATTATTGTGAAGTCTAAAAAATTGGGTTGAGCTACAAGTTTCTTTAATTTATGTTTATCACTGACTAATTGAATGTTTATTCGATTTCTGATGTTTTCCATAGTTTTTCCAAAGACAGCATTATACATCAATTTGTAAAAATCTTTTTCGAAAGGATTTTTTGCTTCCTTTCGTAAATTCGTATTGAAAGAAATGTACTTTTCCAACCATTTTGACTGATGAAATTGTAATACCCTGTGTACCTTTTCAATTTCGATTCCGTTTTCTAGCGCTAGTTTTAGAGCGAGATAATGGACTACATATCTTTTTCTATCCCCTAAATGAGGAATTAGTTTCTTATGTGGTGAATGGTGAGTGGGGGGAGTAATAACTTCTGGTAGAAAAGGTAAATCACGATGAGCGTCATGAAGATTTTTAGGATAAGTAAGGTCCACCTCTAATATGTAACCAATGTCATCAGTCTCGGATAATTTTATAATGGAGTCCCGATTCATTGTCTCAGGTCTGGGAAGCCATTCAATGTTTCCATAGGGTAGAGGCATAGACATTGCAGTGGCATATAATCCGTTAGCATCAAGATATGCAATAAAGGATGAAGGTTTATCCGAATCGTAATTTGTAAACTTCATATAATTATTATTTGCTTGGGCAAACTTTTTGCTAACTTGACACAGGCCTCCTCGAATACCTCTTTCGATAAATAAAATTTGATTATAATCAGTGAGTAATTTCAAACGGATTCCGGTAAATTTTAACATGATATCCCAAGCCATACCAGGTGTGGTGAAAAAATGTGCTGGATCTATCGAATAATTACTTAGAGTTATGTCTCGGAAGGCCTCGAAACAATCGCATAAAAGTAATACATCAATTTTTAAATATAGATCGCTATAATCCCCCAACGTCAAACAGTGAAAGGGTTTCCATGCCCTTTGCGCATGCTTATATTCATCATCAGTAATATTACTACCGGTTAATTGGCTGTAAAAGGCTTCTTTATTAGGAAGGCATTTTTCATTCAGTTTTTCCCAGTCATCTAAGAATTCATACGGAAATACACCTTTTCGCTTAACCAAATTTATCAAAGATGACGAAAAATGTTGTGAAATTGTAGTAAATTTGGAATCGGGTAGATTAGAAGCCATTACAGCTAAACTTCTGTCTATAAACCGATAACTATCGATGAAACGAAATTTTAATCCTAATATATTTTTTGTGAAAGAAATATATTTTTCCTGAGTATTGGGGATAACATTTATATCACCTGGAGTCTCACCTAGTAGACGAATTATAAAGTGAGCATCGTACGAAGATAAATTATGAAAGAAAACAGGGACAAAAAGTTGTTGTTTCTGTTTCAGTAACCAATATGAATAATTATTGATATTTGCATTGTCAGTAGACTGGTTAGTATGTTGAAATAAATGTTTTTTGTAATATTTTAAAATTTTTGTAGCTAACGATTCCAACGTTTTGATGAAATGGGATTCGACGTCTTGACCCCTGTAAATGTATACCTTGTTGAAATGTAAAGAGGGATCATTATCATCTTCATCTTCTATAATGGGTCAATCGGTCTTAACAATTAAACCGTATGACATGAGATCGTGTTTTTGATATGCCACAGTCCAGGAAACGTGGGGTGAAGGTCTATTTCCCGAAATTGGTGTTAGTATGGTTTCAAAATCACCGTAAATGACAAACTTTACTCTCGATCCACGTTCTGGATTTTTGAATCGTACGTACGGTTCATCCGTAGGTAGCACGATTCGAGCTGGACTGTTGGTGTTGCTTAGAAACGTGTGATTTTCTAACTGCGTTTCCCCATCACCTTTTCGACTGTCAAATTTTGAAAAACATCTTTTACAGATTATAATTTTTTTTTCATGATAATTTACTTGTTTACTAATGAGTCGAGACAATGATATTATATACACATAATGATTATCATGAATTTGTTTGTCTTTACCTTTTAAAAATAATAAATCTCGATGATCGGGTAGTATTTGTTTTGCAACTTTTAATGGATAGACCTCTGTATCATTTTTTTCATCTAAAGCGTACACATTTATTCAAATTGTATTAATTCTTTCAAACCGTTTAATGTCCTTTAAGTGTACTGTATAATTTAAACATGAAAAATCGTATTTTGAAATTAAGTTACGATATTTCGACAATCTTTGTGGATTTTTTGAAACAAATTTAGCCAATATTGCATACATAAAACACTTATTGTCATTATTATTGACATTTATACAACATTTTTTTTATGCTAATCGACTTTGGTAAAATTATGTGACATCCACGTGATGCTGATAATAGTGAGAATTTATTAATTTTGAGCCTAAGACCGTCTATAGCATTTAAACTCTACCCAGATTTTTTTAATTGTGATTCTTCGAATTCGGCGGTAAGCTTGTCAATGACGCTATCGATGTACTCATCTAAATCATTCCAATTATAAAGCCCTTTGTTTTTAGTTTTAAAGGCTCTATCACACATCTCACCCCTAACATTTATAAACTGGGTTTCTAGTACGAAATTTACCTTAATACTTTTAAAAGAGTTTAAATAATGATTTAAATTTTTTTTTTATTTTATTCCTTAAATGTTCCATAAATTGGAACATTTAATCATTCAAATCCATAATTTTTTTTAATTTGTTTTGACGATCGTATGTAAAAGGAGACTATTCGGTTTTCAAAAGCCGTTTCGTAACTAACTACGTTTTCATCCTCATCATCTAAAAAAGAAAAAAGTTTTAAAAGGTCTTTTTTTGATGGTTCAGATGAAAAAAAATTGTTTTTGCCCTTTTATTGATTGGCGGAGAAAGATTCTGCTCCAATGTACTCTTATTCCTACTAAATGTAATAGAGTAGAACAGTTACTTGTTCGGTTTGAACTTGGTGCAATGAAGTATATTATTGGAACTGCTTATATTCCTAGTCAGCCTTGTGATACTTATCAACTACTCTGCGATGAGATTGAAGCAACATTACAACTCTATTCTAGTCATGAATTCATCTTCTGTGTAGGGAGGTTACGGAACGTTTAAATGACGTATTAGCTCCAACCGTTCCAGTTCCGACTGCGTATTAGGTTCCCTTAACCGTTCCAGTTCCACCTATCGTACACGGTGGGCCAGACCCCCCTACCGTGCACCCCCCCCACATCCCTATAAATTGCATATCGTTGTGTTCCTTGTGATAAAAGATTAAGAAAAAGCCAATGTTCCCAGAAAAAAAAGTGGCCGCACTAACCGAAAATGGCGTTCAAACATGGCGGAATGACGATTTTGATTTTAGTTAGTTTTTTGATTACTGACGTTCACCATTATGCTTAATTTCGCCAAAACTGGTATTTTATTAAAGCTAGACAGTTCTAGATTCATAATAAATAAAGAAACGTTCAAAAATAATTAGTCTTGACAACATAAAATACATTTAAAGTCAATTTTTTCAAGTCACTCGCGTAAAAGTTAAAATTCCAAGTTAATTTGTGATTAAACGGCTATCGTTAACGAAAAACACCCTGAAATAAACCATCTGGAGCAATTATTCTTCTTTAGAAATCAGTGGTCAAATTTCAAAATATAACAACTAGTTTTATAGAAAACGGACCTACAAGGCGAAAAGGCGCCGGTGACTCGGGCGCATCCAGTCCTCTGCCACATCGTTCAGTTCTCATATATCATATATTTACAGCGGGCTTAGGATATTATTTTGAATGAATAATCGAGCCTATGTCACTGCAAAGTATTGATTATTTACAGATTTAAAAACAATCAAAATAAAAAAGATAAATAAAAAGTTCTGTTTGTTCGTTGATATGTAGAAATAATTCGTTATACAATTTAGGAAGTATATTTAATGTATATATTTACTTTTGTATGTATATTATAATTATATATTTACTCACAACAATTAATGAATAATATATATATATATATATATATATATTATGATTAATTTAAAATTAAACCACTACTGGAGAGGAAAACCAATTAAACCATCTAAGTATTCATGCATCTAATGATCTATAATCCACGAAGTTGTGGCCTTTTTCGGTTTCTGGCATATAACTACACATCAAAAAGTTTACTTTCTATTTTTTTCGAAAAAAGGGTATACTAATACAAATAAAATGAAATATTTGAAGTTGAAATCGGATTAGTTATTTAGCCAAATTCGAACATGAGAGATCGGTAATTTTTATCATTTTGGTGAAAACTCATATTGCAACGCCTATAACTCGACAATATGTACTCTAAATGAAAATTGTCACTGATAAAAGTTTTATGACATTAAATTTAGCATAAAATAAGCCCATTTATTTGGAAATTAACTTATTCCTGCGTAGAGATACAAATGAAAAAGTGAAAGTATTTGTAGCGCTTACTTCATTCTTTTAACTATATCTTCTTTCCTTCATATAACTACTCATCAAAAAGTTTACTTTCTCTTTTTTTCGAAAAAAAGGGTATACTAATACAAATAAAATGAAATATTTGAAGTTGATATCGGATTAGTTATTTAGCCAAATTCGAACATCAAAGAACGGTAATTTTTACTATTTCGGTGAAAACTCATATTCCAACGCCTATAATTCGACAATATGTACTCTATATGAAAAATGTTACATATACAAGTTTAAGGACATTAAATTTAGCATAAAATAAGCCCCCCTAAATAGTTACTTCTGTGAATATTTTATCATATCCCATTAGGTTTCACAAAAAGAATGAATCAAACGCTACGAATACTTTCACGTTTTCATTTGTATCTCTACTTTGTAATAAGTTAATTTAAAAATAAATGGGCTAGTTTTATGCTAAATTTAATGTCCTAAAACTTTTATCTGTGACATTTTTCATTTAGAGTAAATATTGTCGAGTGATAGACGTTGGAATATGAGTTTTCACCAAAATGATAAAAATTACCGATCTTTCATGATCGAGTTTGGCTAAATAACTAATCCGTTTTCAACTTCAAATATTTCATTTTATTTGTATTAGTATACCCTTTTTTCGAAAAAAAGAGAAAGTAAACTTTTTGATGTGTAGTTATATGCCAGAAACCGAAAAAAACCACAACTTCGTGGATTATAGATCAATAGATGCATAAATACTTAGATGGTTTAATTGGTTTTCCTCTCCAGTAGTGGTTTACTTTTAAATTAATCATAATATGTATATATATATATATATATATATATATATATATATATATATATTTATATATAATTCATTAATTGTTGTGAGCTATTAAATTGTGTTATGTATATACTTCCTAAATTGTATTACGAATTATTTCTACATATCAACGAACAAACAGAACTTTTTATTTATCTTTTTTATTTTGATTGTTTTTAAATCTGTAAATAATCAATACTCTGCAAAAATGCATTTATTTCAAATTTCACGAACGATCAGAAGCCAGTGTCTGTAACCCAACTACTACTATGAAAACATTATTATTTAATTTCAACATAACCAGTTTATGTCAATATAAGTGAGGTTTAGATAATGTGCAATCTGCGACTAATTCAGTATTATTTAGCAGATTTATATCCTTTATTAATCAGACCTATAAAAAAAAAAAAAAAAAAAAAAAAAAAAAAAAAAAAAAAAAAAAAAAAAAAAAAAAAAAAAAAAAAAAAAAAAAAATGGTTATGTTAATTATTTCTGTAAATAAAAAACTTGCAGTGACATAGGCTCGATTATTCAGTCAAAATAATATCCTAAACCCGCTGTAAATATATGATATATGAGAACTGAACTATGTGGCAGAGGACTGGATGCGCCCGAGTCACCGGCGCCTTTTTGCCTTGTAGGTCCGTTTTCTATAAAACTAGTTGATATATTTTGAAATTTTACCATTGATTTCTAAAGAAGAATAATTGCTCCAGATGGTTTATTTCAGGGTGTTTTTCGTTAACGATAGCCGTTTAATCACAAATTAACTTGGAATTTTAACTTTTACGCGAGTGACTTGAAAAAATTGACTTTAAATGTATTTTATGTTGTCAAGACTAATTATTTTAGAACGTTTGTTTATTTATTCTGAATCTAGAACTATCTAGCTTTAATAAAATACCAGTTTTGGCGAAATTAAGCATAATGGTGAACGTCAGTAATCAAAAAACTAACTAAAATCAAAATCGTCATTCCGCCATGTTTGAACGCCATTTTCGGTTAGTGCGGCCACTTTTTTTTCTGGGAACATTGGCTTTTTCTTAATCTTTTATCACAAGGAACACAACGATATGCAATTTATAGGGATGTGGGGGGGGGGGGGGGTGCACGGTAGGGGGGTCTGGCCCACGTACTATCGGTTCCGAGAGTAAATTCCACCAGTGTAGGTAGACCTCTATCTCCACCTTTTCACAAGTTAAACTACTCTCCAAGGAACATAAATAGGAAAGGAATCCAGGGGATAATTTAATATTATAATAATATAATATAGTGTCATATAATATAATATTATTTAAATAATAATGATATTTAAAAAATATGAATGTAATGAATAACAAGTTATCAAGTAAACATTTTTATTATTTCTAATTTTTACAAATAAAATTAAATCGTTATTTATAATCTTTAATTATATAATTTATAATTAGATTTTTCAATTTATAATTTAAATAAATAATTGTGTGCCAATAAACATAACAAGCAGATAACAAAATAAAGTATGTAGATATAAACATGTATATTTATTTTATACATTGTATCTCTCTCACTGTATATTATATGTATGGATGTGAATAAAATTCATTTAAACAAAAAATTACGATTTTTTGTTAGCGTTTACTATTAAAAATTAAAAAAAATTAAAAAAAATTAAAATAAAAATCCAAGTAAGCCAGGTTAAAAAAAAATGAAAATGATGACATCTTAAAATGAAATGAAAACCCGTTTGCTAGTAAAAATAAAAAAGTATATTGTACATAAAACTTATTGTTCTTCAAGTCATGACTCCATGTTAGCATTTAAAAATAAAAGCATTTTTATTTTTACAGTTAAGAAAAAAGAAAACATTTTATTTTTAATTTGACTAAATATTTTTACAGCTTAATTAATTAGAGTGAAATTGCTACAATGCTAATGTTAAGAAGAATTTAGGATTTTAATAAATAATGCCTTTATCGAGTTATAACTTCCCTATCCATTTAATGGTTTATCTAAAAAAATGTTAACATATTAATTTTTTTAAAGATCATATATTAGAAAAAATTGAAATTTTGTTTATTTTATTTTAAATAAATAAAGAAATGAAAGACGGTGATGTTACAAAAACAAAGATAAATAGAAATTGCTTCTTAGATAACCATAATATGCTGGCTTAAAAATTAGTTGCAATGTCAAATCAAGAATTCCAAACTAATTTCATGAACATTTGCACTCAGGCTCCATTCCGAAGAGAGCCTCGGAACTAATAAGCTAACAGCTCCGTTAGAATCAATGGGCGAGGAAAGGTTAAACAGCTCCGACCAGCCTCGGAACTAATAAGCTAACAGCTCCGAGTCGGAGCTAGTCTCGGAACTAATAAGCTAACAGCTCCGAGTCGGAGCTAGTCTCAGAACTAATAAGCTAACAGCTCCGAGTCGGAGCTAGTCTCGGAACTAATATGCTAACAGCTCCGACTCCAGCTCCGTTAGAACCAATGGGTGGGGAGAGATTAAACAGCTCCGACGAGCCTCGGAACTAATATGCTAACAGCTCCGAGTCGGAGCTAGTATAGTACACTAACAGCTCCGGTTCCAGCTCCCAAGAGTCTAGTGAAGGAAGGAGAAAGCAGACAGCTCCGAACGGAGCCGTTAAGGCATCCATGTTGGAACTGTTCCTAACAGCTCCGGGCACGTATTAGGTTCCGTGGAGCCGTTCCGGCAATTTCGCACCATCCCTACTTCTGTGGTGACTTAAACCTACCTGAATGGCAAGACTCAGACTCTTTATTGTCTTCATCCTCATCTACTACTTTAGTTTTCAACTCGTTTATAAACTTTTTAGGGTTAAAACAGGTGAAAAATGTTAATAATAGTTTATATAGAAGACTTGATTTAGTTTTTACAAATTGTGCTGAATTAGAGGTGAGTCATTCTAATGTTAGTGTAGTCGATGAGGACAAACATCACCCTGTTTTACTCATTGATATAAAACAATGTTCAAATAATATACCATCTATCTTAAAATTCAATCAGGTTGAATATAATTTTTCTAATGGTGATTATGACTCAATGCAAGCTTTCTTGTCATGCACTGACTGGTATAAATTAGTAGAATTCACTGATAATAACGATGGTTTAATGTATTTTTATTATATTCTATCACTAGCTATTGAACAATGTGTTCCTATCAGCAAAACTTGCAATACGCAAAGATATCCCAAATGGTTCAATTCCGATCTTATTGAGAAAATCAAACAAAAAAAATGTATCACAAACTTTATAAACTAACTGGTAGTTCTTGCTACCATAACAAATTTTCTGCTCTTAGAGCTCAGTGTAAATCTCTTTCTAGTCTCTGTTATAAGAATTACATGTCTGAAATCGAAAACTCTATTCAGTCTAACATTAAAAACTTCTGGTGCTACATTAACTCTACAAGGAAGTTTTCTTCTAACTATAACAACAATTCTTCAACTGATGGTACTACTATTGCCAACCTTTTTGCTCTACATTTTTCTGAGGTTTATGAGTGCTCAAATAATTCTAACGTCAATTATGCTAACTCTCCTTGTTCCAACTCTTCTACCCACATACACAGTTACTTTATATCTATTGATGAAATTGAACAAGCTATTTTATCTCTTGATGTCAGAAAATCATCCGGACCAGATAATATTCCTCCGCTCCTCATTAAAAACTGCCTGTATTCTCTTCTTCTTTACACTATATTTTTAATGCGTCTCTTAATACAGGTGTTTTTCCACAATTATGGAAATCCTCTTTTGTAATTCCTCTTTTTAAGGCGGGAGATAAATCTAATGTCTGCAATTACAGGCCCATTTCTATTCAATCTGTTCTACCAAAACTTTTTGAGTCAATTATAAGTAACAAGTTAAAAAATGATCTTAGAACCTCTATTATTCCCCAACAACATGGTTTCTGCTCAGGTAGATCAACGGTTACTAATCTGTTAACTTACCAAACTTTTATTGTCAATACGATATCTGATAGCCACCAAGTCGACTCAGTATACGCAGATTTCTCAAAGGCCTTTGATAAAATCAATCATAGTATACTATGCAAAAAGTTAAAAAATATTGGCATCTCTGGAAATCTCTTGGTCTGGCTCGAAAGCTATTTAACTGGTCGTTCTCAGACCGTCAAATCAAATCCTATCGTTCTCTTCCTATTCCTGTCCTGTCCGGTGTGCCTTAGGGCTCCCATCTTGGTCCTTTCCTCTTCCTCATTTTCATCAATGATATCCATCTTGCTCTATCTGATTCTGAATTTCTTTTGTTTGCTGATGACCTGAAAATTTACTCAAAAATTGAATCTACCCCCGACTGTAATCGCTTACAAGCCACTCTTAATAATCTTTCCGATTGGTGTCAATCCAACAAATTATACCTAAACAAATCAAAATGTTACTGTTTATGTTTCTCTCATAAAAAATCCCCACTAGATCATTCATATACCATAGACCACAGCCCTGTAACTAGAGTCTTTAGTATCAGAGATCTAGGAGTGATCTTCGATTCCAATCTTACTTTTAAAACTACACGTTGAACATATTAAAAATAGCTCATATAAAATGCTTGGTTTCGTCATCCGTAATTGCAGTCAATTTAATAATCCGTTATGTTTTCTTCATTTGTATAAATCGTTGGTAAGACCCATCCTGGAATACGCCTCAGTGATTTGGGATCCCAAATATTCTGTCGACATAAAATTTCTACAATCTGTTCAAAATAAATTTTTAAAAATTATCTCTTTCAAACTAGGTACTTACAACTCTCTTTCAGATTCTACTCACACCTCTTTTAATCTTCCCGAACTTATTGACAGACGAAATTACTATGATTTAATATTTGTTTTTAAATTAGCCAATAACTTCTTTGACTGCTCTGACCTTCTCTCCAATCTTCAGTTTAATGTTCCTTCCAGCCATCTCAGACATCCTAAATTATTCTTCATTGAATTTAAGAGAACAAATTTTGCCATACACTCTCCTCTGCATCGTATGATGCTAAAATGGAACAAGTTACCTATTAACATAGACATTTTCCACTCTTCTTTACCTGCATTAAAACATATTCTTAATCTCCGGACATAATTGATAATTTTTCTATAGGTGCTATTTTTATAAGTGTTTTTTTCTTTTTTTTTCTTCCCTTCTTCTTCTTTCCTATTAATTTATTCTATTTTATATTAATTTTCCATATTTTATATAAATGTTTTATTTTTTTTCCTATAAATTTATTTTTTATAAATGTTATATTTTTTTCCTATAAATGTATTTTTCTATAAATGTTATATTTTCATAAGTTTTCCTTTATATTATTAGTTTATCTTATCTTTTATCTTAGTTTTATTAGTTTATATTATCTTTTTCTCCTATCAATGTATACTATTTTCTATTTAATTAAATAATTAAACGACTTATGTACATTATATATATGTTAGTGCTTACTTACTTGTTTTATGTACTGTACTGTTCATGTGTATTCTTGTAAAAATTGGGTTTTGACCCGTATATTGTAAAAATAAATAAAATAATAAATAAAATGAGCTACTACTACAGCTGGGAACAGTATTTAAATTTTTGTTCTCGGTCACATCATGTCCTTGTGTGAAACTATGATAAACATCAGAAAAGGTACGTTTAGCTAATTTACTTATTTTGGGAGATTTTTTAAAATTTCTACAGTATTCTTCATGCGTGTATAGACTCGAAATTGTACCGAAGCATTTACCACATATTCTACAAATGTTACGGGGTGGAATTTTGTGATCAATTGTTAAATGAATGTTAAAATCTCTCTCATAATCAAAGCTAGACTTACACATATCACAGTAGAACATTATCAAAGATATAAAAATTAATTCTCTTAAAAACAATAAATGTATGTTAAAAAACTTACGCTATTTGTTCGTATGGCCAGTACAGAAAGAAATGAATAAAGTTACAAAATGTAAATGTATATATATTGTCGACCTTTTACATCTGCTATCAAAAAAAAAATGTTGCAATGTTTCTTCTTTTACCTGCATTTCAATTAAAAAAATAAAAATCTAAAGTGCAAGGATACTTTGAAAGTGCAAGGATACTTCGAAAGTGCAAGGGAATCAAGTTTAAAAAAAGCTTGCCGAATTACGTTTTATATTGAAATGAGGGAGGGGGGAGTTAAATATATAAGCCGAACGAAACAGCATTATTGCACAGTGTTTTTTACATCTACTACACCCCATCAACAACAAATGTAAGTATTATTCTTTAATAATGGTTTAAAGTTTTAAACATTTTATAAATATAAACTTTCTTTCATTTAGATGTCTTTCAACGACATCACCAACCATTTAGTGCAAAAATTTAACTGTGCAGCAGTGAAGGAGTTTAATAGCATAGATGAACTGAACGTTGGAAACAAGTATAGAATCATTAGTTTAAAAAAAGTGGAAACAAAGTATGGGCCCACTTTATTGGCAACCATCGAGGATTGGGCAGATGCTCATTCCCATCCTACGCTTGCGGAAACGTATGCGGTATTCCTACCGCAACGCTATGCTAAAATAGCGGATGATAAGGACCTCGAAAATTACAATGGTAATTATAAATTTCAAATAAATTTTATTTTTCATTATAAAACGATCATGTTTTTAACTTTTCTTATTTTTTTTTTTTTTTTTAGGAAACGTTGTAATGACCTATGAGGGGCGAGGAGCCCGAAACTCGTTTAAATTAAAATTTGAAAGTATTGAAATTTGGTAAAATAAAATATTTTAATGATGTTTTTTTTTTTCTCCCCCTTCTTCTGTCTATCAATTATATAAAACATAATCCTACTTCCTTTTTAATGCATTGTGTCTCTAACCATGGACTTGTTAAGAAGTTTAGAGGATTGTTCTTACTATAAACGTTATGTTCTTGAATATCCTTATATCACTCTAGACAATCAAAATGTTTTAACATTCGTGAAGATTCGAAGACTTATAGAAGAACTGAACCATTATGCAAAGTGTATTGGAACAGATAAACAATCAAACGGACATTACATCACTTGTCATTGGAGTGATCCTGAAGCTAGAGATGGGCCTGACACATGTCAATGCTTTATGATAGGTTCAAGTATTTTTGATATAAAAAAACTGTTGAGGAAACTGTATCATGTAAGAGATATCACTGATAGTGAAGAAAAAAAATGATAAAAGTTATAGAGATGAATCAGAGATTGGTTCCTAACACAAAAAAAAAAAACAACGAACCCTCCCCCACTTTTTAACATTATAAAAAATATTTTAATTGTGAATAATAATCAGTTGTACCACGATGATGGCCCGAACCACAACAGAGTTAGCATTAGTAACTGTCTACCCACTCAATAATTCATTAAAAAAGTGTATAAAAGTGGGGCTCTGTGCTGATGTGCCAATGGTTGCTCTGGTCTAAAAATCTACAATTTACCTAAACAAGGAAGAATGGGGTGAATTTAGAGCCAGGTCTTCAATCATTTTGGGTCATTTCAAGATGAAAAAAGTGATAAAAACTGATGTTACGAGCGACCCAGAAGAAGAAAATGATCAGATTCAATTAAAAAAGAATATCAACATCTCACTAACGAAAAGAGGTACAATAAGATGTTTGAAAATTAAACATGTTTATCTCTGGACAATATTGTTGAATGAAAACGTTACACCATATATAAAGTTAATATCACCAAATATTATTTTGAAAAAATGTGAATGTATCAAATTGTGTGAACTGTTTGATTCTGTTTCAAAATCTTTGGATTTTTTGTACAATGTTATTGAAAAATGCAAGTACAACCAATAAAAAATAATTATTCACAACAAATTGTTTTATTTTTTTAATCCCATTTTTTTTTTAAATTTTATTTATTAATTTAAGGTTAGTAAAAACTTACAATACAATAAATAATACATTATAAAAACATTATTTCACATTATCCAAAAACCACTGACATTGGGGATTATTAGTTTTATGAGAACTGTAAGGAGAAATTGCACATGTTGATAAAGTTTTAAATTTCAAATTACAAAAGTAGCAAGTAGCAGTGTTTTTCCATCCTCTGATAAAACCGTTGAAGGCCAGCAGCATATGTTCAGGTTTCATACTTATTGTCTTGTTAGTGAATGTATTACGCCTTACTGATTCGATAGAAAGATCCACATTTTTCGGATTCATTTTCATCCAGTGAGCCAAATTGTGAGCTTGATTGAGGGAACATACATATTTGTTCCAGGATCTGTCGCGATGATATCGTCATTTAATCGAGGTATCTGCTAATTTCTTTAGAGATGGACAGGAAAAGTTGTGAAGGTCATAGACAGGTCTCTTCAATATATCTTCTAAAAATATACACTTTTCACAACCCTTGGCGTATAAAAAGTCATATTGTTCTGTTGCTGTTGTAATAGTGATCATCAACTTGTCATATTCTATTTCACCATAATCCCAGGAAATCCCATGAAGATTTTGCATCGCCCATAGATTTTCAGATAATTGATTATCTTGATGGGGAGGTTTGAAGAACCAGTGTTGTGCCGTCGATTGTTTTACATCTACTATCGAAAGCTCTTTTATTATAAAATCACGATGTCCGTTAACCACATCGATGTAAGCTTGAAAATCGATGACTGCAACGCGATGAGTGGCAGGCTTAGACATGGTGTTCGCCATCTATCGTTTCAACTCGGATACTGAAGACAATTCTGTACTTGTCCGGGTATTTAATACAACTTTCTTACCAATCCAGTCCCCGCCTCGTATTCCACGATTCTGTCGTGTATCGTGAGACAGTAGGCTCTCGCATCGCTAACAAAGTTTTTATTCATTTCGAATTCGAGTCTCATGTCTACTGTTGCATTTTTAATTGCTTCGCTTTGTTTAGAACAATCGATGACTATGATGGGGGAGGGCTCCATAAAATCTTGTCTATTCAATAGCGGTTCAGGATTGTCTTTTCCGTAATAGCTGACTTGAAACCTGCAATACATTTCGTAGAGAAGAGCCGTTTTTCCCTTGTCCCAATCCAAGTTTAGATTGTCATAAGGATACTGTTCCGAATTGAGGAATAGCTTTACATTTCTTAAATCGCAGTGATCAAAGTTACTACAATCCTCATCTCTTCGTTGAGCCTGGAAGGCGACGATGACGTAACGTGGTTTTTCCAATTGCGATGATGTTTTTACAGCCCAAGTTTCGTTTGACGTTCCTGTTGGTAGGGCTGGGTGCTCATTCAAATCCCACGATCTGAAGGATATCGGAAGTTTCTGATTCTTGTCTATTAATTCTTAAGAATTCTTAATCTCTGCTAATCGGAAAGCTTGACATGCGGTACTTTCCATATCACCTTATCTAATTTAATATCCACATTGTCGGTGTTGTTACTTCCAAGAACGGAGTTGTAATCAGTATTCGATCTGATGAGTATCAATTCCTGCTTTACGTTTAGAAGTATGCGTTTGAAATCTTCAGCAAATCCGAGAAGGGCGTGAAGAGGTAGACAAACGTTAAAATGCCCATTTTTTACAATAAATGGCGTTTTGTTTTTGCTAGGCATAATCCATCCTCCATTTTCTAATCCTTTGATGGTGTAGGGAGTTTGCGATACATAGCCTTTTAATGTGCTGGTTATTCCAGGATTGCGAACTTTATCTATCTCTATACCGTTTAATTCGTAGCGTATCTCATCAAAGAGAAATGCAAAACCGTTGTTCGATATAGAAGTTTCGGTACTAGGAGTCCCATCAGCTTTCGTCACTGAGATCGATCCTTCTAAATAGATAAAACTGTGAGCCGGTAGGGTGTATAGGTCTTGTTGTTGAATCGGGATTCTTATTTCATCCGATTTGTTCAGTGTCGATGAGGCGTAGGGTTGGAGCGTATGATACTCGAAAGTACTTATGGTCTCATCGAAAAGAATATCGGAAGAAATATTTAAAATATTATACATTTTTTTTTCAACCGAAATCCTAAGCGTTGTAAAAATAATTTGTTCTGTGGTGTTAACCCTATCAAACGTTTCTTTAAACTAGTCGAGTAGGAAGGTCTTTCTTCTCTTTTATAGATACAAATCTTCTTGGAAAAACTGTGATTAATAAAATCGATAGCCATGTTGTTTTCTTATATGCAATCTTGCTGTTATGGTCTCTCCGCGAAAATTTATCAGTTGAGCGTTTTGGTCTATTATCCTCAGAGTGATGTTTCAATCGTTCTCACGTTGATCGGGTGATAAATGACCGGAGAAGGACTTTCAACGATCTTACTATATATCCAGGATCTACGGTCGGAAAGAATTGATGAATGATGTGATTCGGTTCACCGTTCAGATAAGAACCAGCAGCTATGTTGCAGTGTATAGATATTACGTTAAGCTTCATAATTTCCACAATATCATCAGAGACGTGATAACCCTGTTTAGGTTCTAATATAGTAGTAGTATTCGGTCTATTGAATCCCAAAAGCCGTCCAATAGAATTCGGCTTGCCGGGAACATTGAAGTATACCTTTTGAGTTGAGCGTAATTCCGTCTTTAGAGTATTGTTATTTCCTCTGAGAATAATAGCATCGTTTTCTTGAATATTTTCTTCGAGATATGTGGAAATAGACTCGATGTCATAAGATCCTTCAGGTATCTGAATCTTTTGATCGCCAAAGTAAAACCTATCACATTCATTTTTAATTATGTTTGGTATAATGTTGTAAGTTTCAAAAGAGAGGAGACCTATCTCGTAATCATCGTCACTCAAATCTATAAATGGAAAAAAGTTTGCGGATAAAACGTTTGATTTACCCGACAGCGTAACCGTCAGACTCATTTTTGATATCTTTTATAAATTTTCACCCGTATTTATACAGAAATTGAAGACACAAATGTCCGAAGAATGGTGTGTTCCATTTTTGATAATTAGTTCTGTTATAATATATCCTAGTGTTGGAGGTGATACCTTTCAAATAATTCAACAACTCGGGCTGGGGTTTCAAATTACCGAATGGATCGAAATATAAAACATTATCACCTTTCTTGACGTAACATACCCAATGAGTGCCGGAACGGTCACTCGTATCGAGATTAACAATTGCACTTTCATTGAGTCTGATTTTGTTTGGTAGCGTATCAATCATGAACACTCCTCTAAAATGAGGAACTCCTATCGCATATTTTTCAACTCTACATCCGTTAAAGCCCTTGGAGGTAATGAGGATAGTCAAATACCCTCCTCTTTTAGATATAATCCGTAACCTTTTCGATAAGGTTTTAAGTATAAGCCACTATCTATTTTCTGGTCTTCCATTTTGAGGTTATGTCTTTTCATCTCTTCGAGTCTTTCTTTCGCATCTTTTGCTTCGTTTACCGCTTTGGCTATAGCAGACGCGCCTCCGGCCAGGGAGCCGATCGCCGATAGCCCCGCCATTATGGGCACCAGAAGTGGTAAGAATCCTCCGCTCTTTGGTAATGGTAAAATTCTAGGTGAGCGAGGAATGGCACCGTATTTTTTCAAAAAACGTTTGGCTCTTGTCAGGGCTAATCGCGATGCTCTGCTTAGAGACGATACATCCTTTACACGCGCAGCATCGATTATATTTCTAAATTTAAGACTCTTTTTTCTTTTCAGCAAGACATCTGACTCTTTTTTTCTTCATTTGTTATTGCCCAGGCGGCTGCTTTTTCACTTAAACTCGAATCTTTGGCTCGTACTCTTTGCCAAGCCTTTTCAGCGAGTATCCGATCTGCCACAAACCTTCTATCACTATCAGTGAATTTATGATAAGCAAGATCGTGTTCTTTGCACGCTTCGTCCAAAAGATTGATTCCTTCGTCTCCTCTAGCTAGGCGTATTTTTTAATTTCGTACCAGGACCGCAGAAATGATAACCAGGTAGGTGAGCTTCAAAGGGGAGTCAATCTATAAGTCTATTAATTAAACCTCTTCCTCTTTTAATCGCTTTAGTCAAACTGAAGTGAGCTTTTCATCGTCCGCTACTATTTATACCGTGGACTTGAGCTCTTTTTGACACTAAAGAAAAAGAAACGATGCGATTAGAACAGCAAAAAGAAAAAATTCAAATACTAGACGTCGTCCCAAAAGATTTGATAAAACGAAACGAGACTAAACGTCATGGACCTTTATTACCCGATATTATAAGGGCGATCATTTGTGGACCGAGCGGATGTGGAAAAACCAATCTTATGGTAAGCCTTTTATTAGACACGAAAGGACTCAAATTTGAAAATATTTACTTATACGGTAAAATGTTGGATCAACCCAAATATGATTATCTACGTTTAGTAGTGGAAAGAGTACCGCAGATCGGTTATAATACTTTCACCGCTAATGAGCATGTAATCGACCCTGAAGAAGCGAATGAGAATTCCATCTTTATTTTTGATGATGTCGCTTTGGAGAATCAGGATATTATACGCAAGTTTTTCTGCATGGGAAGACACAAACACCTCGATTGTTTTTATCTTACACAAACGTATACGAGAATACCAAAACATCTCATTAGGGATAACGTTAATCTTGTTATACTTTTTAATCAAGACGATCTTAATTTAAAACACGTTTATAACAATGTTCTAAGCTCACCTGATACTCCATTCCAGACATTTAAAGACATGTGTTACATGTGTTGGAAGGATGATCCTCACGGATTCATTGTAATAGATAAGACATCACCTAGTTCTTCAGGACGATACAGAAAGGGTTTCGATACGTTTATAATTTAAAAAAAAGAAGAGTGACATTAGGATAAAACTCAGTTATTATTATTATTATTATTAGTCAATATTATTCCAGGGTGCCCGACAGTGAAAAGCTTAGTGATAAATCGGAGCGCCACCAATACCCCAGTCAAAATTTTAAGCATAAAAATAGGTACTACTTTGGTACTTATAATGTCAACTCATTAATTCAAGTAGGGAAACTAAGGCAATTAACTTCCGAACTTAGTAGGTTGAAAATTTCAGTCATGGCCCTGCAAGAAACCAGGTTTTCTGATGAAACTGTTGTGGAATCAGATGGATTCAGAATTTTCAAAAGTCCACCGGGAAAAAAGATTATGGGGGGGATGCCTCATTTAGGGGTGGCTTTTATGGTTAATAATAGGTTTTTAAAATCTGTAGTAGGATTTAAGGGAATAAATTCTAGGCTGGCAATTCTTACCTTAAAATCCAGTAACAAAAAGTATACGATAATTAATGCACACGCTCCCATCAATGAAGATAATAGAAGAAATCCAGAGAAAGTTGAGGAGTTCTGGGATCTGCTGGGAAAAGAAATAGTCAATATCCCTCACAATCATGTCAAAGTACTTTTAGGGGATTTCAATGCACAATTAGGGAGGGAAAAAAGAAACAGGGAAATAGTAGGGGAATATCCTGCTCATAGGTGGACCAATAAGAATGGAGAGAGATTGGTTCACTTGTGCAAAAATACTGGTTTAAAAATAATGTCCACTAATTTCAAGGCAAAATCTAGTAAGAAAAAGACGTGGGTCTCTCCCAATCATAAATTGGGTGAATTTCAGTTGGATCATGTTGCCATCTCTAGGAGGAATTCTAAGGAAATTCAAAATGTTAGGGTTAAAAGAGCAATTAATGTCGTTTCAGATCATTTCCCTTCTCAAATTAAGATGAATTTTATTGCGAAAAAGAATAAATGTGAGTTAAGCAGGAAAATTAAGTCAATAGATAGAGATTTTTTCGTAAAGGAGAAAGGCAGGGAATTTCAAGCCAAAGTTAAAGAACCAGAAAATTGGGATGATTTAACTAAAAATTTAGTAGAGGCTGCGGGAAATTTGGCCTCACAGGATTTCAGGAAGAAAAGGGAGTGGTGGAATTTAGAGTGTGAAGAGGCTGTCAGGAAAAGACTGGAAACCTGGAAAATGTGGAATCAGAATAAAACGGTGGAAAACCTGAAGAATTATCATGAGGAAAGAAGGTCCACTCATAAAATCTTGAGGAATGCAAGAAGAAAATTCCTTAACAATCAAATCTCGGAAATGGAAGAGAGTTTTAAGAAGAATGAAACAAGAATTTTTTACCGGGCTTTCAAAAATAAAATCAAAGGTTATTCTCCACCAGAATTGGTACTTCAGAAAGAAGATGGAAATTTGGCTCTGAATAATGAGGAAAATTGTGAAATTTTGGCGAGATATTTTGAAAAATTGTTAAATTGTGAAGAACCGAGAGAGAAACTAAAAATAAGAGAAAACACTCCACAAGGTACCGAGTCAGATCCTCCGGATGATGAGGAGTTAGAAGAAGTGATTAATTCACTTAAAAACAATAAGGCCTCGGGTGAGGACGGAGTTCTGGCTGAGATGTGGAAATTAACTAGTGAGAAATTCAGGAGGAAAGTAGTGGAAATGTTTATGGATGTTTGGGAGAAAGAGGAAATTCCGAAGGATTGGAAATCTGCCTTGATTCATCCTTTATATAAAAAAGGTTCTAAAACGGATGTTAATAACTACAGGGGAATTTCTCTGTTATCGGTCACTTATAAAATTTTCTCAAAATTGTTGTTAAATAGATTGGAGCCACAAATAGATCATAAAATTGGGGAATACCAAGGGGGTTTTAGAAAGGGAAGATCCTGTCAAGAACAAATTTTAAGTCTAAAATTACTCATAAAATATTATATCTCAAGAAGAAAAAGTCTTTTTATTTCCTTTGTAGATTTTAAAAAAGCGTACGACTCGGTTGATAGGGGAACTCTGTTGAAGATTCTAAGGGAATACGGAGTGGATCAGAAAACAATTAATTTAATTAAGGCAACTTTAACAGAAACTGAATCTAAAGTGAAATTTAGGGGTTTAATTAGTAAACCTTTTCAGATAAAAACTGGTCTCAGGCAAGGAGATGGTCTGTCTCCCATACTTTTTAATATAGTTTTGGATAAAGTAATGAGTGAATTTTGGAAGAAAAATAGTTCAGGAGCTCGGGTGGGGACCAAACACATGCATATTAAAGTGAGGTGCTTGGCTTTTGCTGATGATCTAGCATTATTGGCTGAATCTGAAGAAGAGTCCATTGAACAGATAAATTGCCTGAAGGAAATTGCTGAGAAAACCGGGTTACAAATATCTTTTGAGAAAACGGAGTTAATGACCACGGAGGTAGGATATCAGAAAAAATCAGTCAAAACCAAATATGGGAAGATTTCGGTTGTTAGGAAATTCAAGTATTTGGGTGAAGTTTTGTGCTGCAATGGATCGGAAAAAGAGAGTTTCAAGGGAAAAATTAAAAAATTAGAGGATTTGTGCTTTAAAGTGGGAAAAATTTACAATAAAAAAAATCTTTCGATAAAGGCAAAATTAAGGCATTATAATACTGTGGTAAAACCTGTGATTCTTTATGGAGTAGAAACGGCTTGTTTTCCCAGTTTAGATAAGTTGAACAAAATAGAGAGGAAAATTTTGAGGAAGATTTATGGACCAAGGAAAACATTAGAAGGATTCAGGAGGAGGTCTAATGAGGAAATTTACAGGCAAATTAATGATTTAGAAACTGATATGAGAATTAGGAGGTTAAGGTTCTTTGGGCACATGGAGAGAATGAGTGAAAAAAGATTATGTAAAGAAATTTTTAGTAAAATTTTAAAGTACAAAAATTTGGGAGGATATCCTAGGCAAATTAAAGAAGAATTGGAAACATTGGGGATATCAAAAGAACTTTGTCATGACAGGGATCTTTTCAAGAAAGTAATTAACAATGAAGTCAGATTAAAGAAGAGAGTGAAGGGTATTGGGTGGTCAAAGGAGAGAAGAGAGGAGCAGTCGAGAATGATGAAGCTGCGCTGGGAAGTGAGAAGGAGGAAGAAAGAAGATTCTTCAGTGATATCGCGTGGTCCTCAAAGTGGCCGTTTCGTGTAAAAAAAAAAAAAAAAAAAAAAAAAAAAAAAAAAAAAAAAAAAAACTCAGTTTTAAATATGAAGCGTTCGATACTACAAGATATCGTTACAACAAGTAAACATTTAAGAAAAAAATTCAAAAATCTCCGCGAAGAACTCAATCGATCTGACGAAGAGCTCAAGAGGACTTTGAAACCCATAACTGAACCTCTTTATCAGTTAACTTCTCATTTAATGAAACCTACGACACAAGAGGAGGATTTCACTAGCAAAAGTGTAAAAAAAGAATATGAAGATAAATTCACAAACGGAACTGATGAAACTTCTTACGTCGAACTGGAGGAAGGGCCTTCTTCATCTACTCCTCTTCGTCATAAACAACCTTCAATAGAAAAAAAATTTGAATCAGATGACACTGATGATGATAGCGAAGAATCAAAAGAGGAGAAAACAAAGTTAACTACCTCTCGAATGCAGGAAATATTAAAATCAACTCCAGAAGGTAGGAGAATATTACAATCGCGATTACAACTCTTCCAGTTAGGCTCACTGATATCTCCTTATATGGAAAAATATATTACCGGTGATACCGAGGATATGGATACCAGGTATGGTATCAGGATGCTACCTCAAGGCGGTATGGCCATCGGAAATTCAAAAGTAACTGTTACAAAAGACGTCATCACTATTGGTGGTGAAAAAAAGAAACAGTATAAGGATACCCCAGGTCTATACCAATTATTATTTATGAAAGAACCAAAAGGTTATAATCAGAAGGATTTAGACGATTATAAGGAAATTGTAGATTTGACGAATACTCACAGACAACATTACAGCAAAGAAAAACCTTTAGCAGGTAATCGAGGAATAAAATACAAGAATATCATATCTCCATTATTTAAACCTAAGGAATCATTATCATCTGGAGAAAAATCGGGAAAAGGTTACAACTCAATGGTAGAAGGTGAAACTGTGTACGAACATTGGGATGATCCGAACGAATTAGTGGATCGTCAGAGACTTTTGGTTGCATCCACATCAAGCGATCACGGGGGATATCAGAATGAGATAAATTCTATAATAGAGGAGCTCAGAGAAGCTGATATAATTTACTAGCATTTAGATTATACGCAATAGTAACGCTATGTCCACTAACAAGTTCGGATCTCACATTCAGAAAAAACAACACGTCCGACTTAAAAAAATCGAAGAAAATTTGAATCTTTTGAAGGGGGAAGCAAGATTTCAATTACTTCTCAAGGACTCTAATACTCTAGATGTAGGAAAAAGACGGATCGTTAATATATCAACAGGTGTAGCGGGGATTGAAAAAAAATTGAATCTTTTGAAAAAATTGAATCAATTGAAAAATTGAAAAATTGAATCTTTTGAAGGGGGAAGCAAGATTTCAATTACTTCTCAAGGACTCTAATACTCTAGATGTAGGAAAAAGACGGATCGTTAATATATCAACAGGTGTAGCGGGGAACGATGTGCCCAGTAAATTTTATGTCGACACACTCGCAGCGTTTTATACAGATTTAAAAAACTGGCCTGGGAACTGGATTAATGGTAATCGTAAGCGATTAGTGAATCCAGTTGATGACAGAGACTTGGCAACTAGAGGATTTGTCGAAAATACAGCACTGTGCATCCCCAAAAACAAATTTGGTGAAATAATACACAATAAATACGATGCTGAATGTAGAACTATTTCAAACGTATCAGATCCTAAAGAGGAACAGGATGTCGTCACTTTGGCCTACGCTCTGAAAAATTTTATACCAAAGGATGGAAGGAGTAAAGGAAGCGATAGTAACTAAGTTACATAAACCGACTCGTAAAAATTATCCCAGAAGAAAAACAATCTTAAAAGGTATCGATGATTTATGGCAAATCGATTTGGTAGAAGTTCAACCATTATCAAGATTCAATAGAGGTTTCAAATACCTATTAACAGTCATCGATGGTTTTTCGAAATACGCTTGGGTTGTACCGGTAAAAAACAAAACCGGACAATCCGTTTCCACAGCTTTGAATAACATTTTCAAAAAGAGTTCCAGAAGTCCGAAAAATATTCAAAGCGATAACGGAAAAGAGTTTTATAATTCATTTTTTCAAAATCTTATGAAAAAACGAGGTATTAATCACTACAGTACCTATACAACAAAAAAAGCTGCTATAGTCGAACGATTTAATCGTACTCTCAAAACAATGATGTGGCGTATATGTGGAAATTACAAATACCTAGATATCTCACCGAATATTTTAGAAAAGTACAATCATTCGGTTCACAAGACAACAGGTTACAGACCAATTGACGTCAAGTCTTCACAAGATGAGAAGATAATTACAGATAAATTATATTCTTCAAATATTATTATAAATATGAAAAAACATAAATATAAGGTTGGGGACTTTGTAAGAATATCAAAACATAAAAGTATATTTGCGAAAGGCTACACACCCAACTGGTCTGCCGAAATATTTAAAATTGTAAAGGTTAATAAGACAAGATCTGTCACTTACATTCTTGAAGACATGAAAGGTCAACTTATTTTAGGATCCTTTTATGAACAGGAAATTAGTAAAACAAAACATCCTAACATTTATTTAGTAGAAAAAGTATTAAAAAAGAAAGGAGATAAATTATATGTCAAATGGTTAGGATTAAATGAAAAAACTTGGATACGTAAAAACGTGATCATATAACAATTCATCGAATACGTATCTATACATCCAAAATAAACAATACAATTTTATTTATTAAGCAACTAACGGAATAGCAGAAATGGAAAAATTAATAGTCATCTCACCACGCAATCAAACTTGTCAACGACTAATCCCGTAAACATTCATCCTCAAGGTGGAGGAAGTGGAGAGAGTAAAGTGGGGGGACTCACGGCAATATAAGCGAGAGGGGTCCAGGCCGGCATGGAGTTGGAATTGACCTTCCTTCTTCTAACACACACACCACCCACTTTGCACGTATGCACTGTCTGCACACACTCACTGATTGCACGCACTCACTGATTGCACGCACTCACTGATTACACGCACTCACTGATTACACGCATTTACTGATTACACGCATTTTACTGATCTGCCCGATAGCGACCCCGCCTGCCGGTCTCGATTTAAATCACCATTTAAGATTTAATGTTAGAATTAAAGAAAGGGCCGGGTCTGGGGGCACGTAGGGGGCCCAAAGGGCCCCCTAGTGTGCCAGAACCTGCCATTCTATACTACTCGTACTCTTTCGTTTCATCTTCCTGCCTCCGAAAGTTACCTTTGATGAAACATTCGAAGCCATCCATTACAACACGATCCCTTCATATTCCAACATTATTTTTTCCGGAGACCTCAACAACAATCTCCAGATACCTTCTCCTAACCAAGCCTATCTTTCAAATATCCTCTATTCCCTTAATTTATTTATAGTCCCGACTCTTAACACCCAGCATTCCATCACTTGGCTTGTCTTTTATGATCTCGATTCCCTAAAAAACTCCTCGCCTTATCACAGCATCCGGTCCCTTTACAGTCTTCCCACGACCTCATACAATTATATAACCTTCCCATCCTGCTGTATTCCCCCACAACTAAATCCTTTCGAAACCTTGATTCCCTATCACCTGCAATCCTAGCGCCTGATCTTGAGATGATCCAATGGGACCCCATATACACCTCAAACGCCATTGACTTAACTTCATACCATCCTAGATCGTCACGCTCTTCTCAAGTTCAAGACAGTTAAGCATCCTCGAGCACCCGGGCTAACACCTACGCTAAGGAATTTTATGAAACTAAGAGACGCAGCTAGAAGAAGATTTTAGGGCACCTGACTTTCTGAAGATTACCATCAAGCTCCTCCGAAATAGCACTCAATCCTTAATATACCGCGCCAAATCCAACTACTTCCAGCAATCCTTATCCAGTACTCCCGACTCCAAAGCAAAATAGGTAATTCTAAACTGTCCATAGGTAAACCCACTCAAAACCAATCAATTCCATTTTCAGCCGATGCACTCAATTTGTCTCTAGCATCTCCAATCTAAAGGTGTTCCTCTTTGTCCCCCACGCTTTTTTCTATCTGTATCAATGAACTTCCATCCTCCACCCATCGCTGTCAATACCATCTGTATGCCGGTAACGCCCAGCTTTATCTCTCCTTTGCCCCGCTGATTCCTCCGACGATATCCTAACTAAAATTATAGGAAGATATCGACAAAATATGTGCTTGGGCTAACCTCAACGAATTTACTCTGAACGCGAAGCAGACGAAAGCCATCATGATTGGATCTCCCTTTCTCCTCAAATCAACTCCTGTCGCTCCAAATCTAGTCCTAAACAACTCATCTATCTCATTCCACAATTCTGTCAAAAACCTTGGCGTTACTTTCGATCAATCCCCCTCTTGGAAACCACATATCTCACAAATTTACCGTCGCTCTATCTCTACCTGGAAACAGTTCAACCTTTTTTTTTTTTTTTTTTTTTTTTTTTTTTTTTTTTTTTCCCCTTCCTGGCCGTTTCCGGCATACGGGGTGCGGTAGCGGTGGGTTGATACGTTGGGTATACGTACGCCCACCGCCACCAATAAAACACTCTTTATT
Source organism: Aelia acuminata (assembly GCA_911387785.2). Classification (NCBI taxonomy): domain Eukaryota; kingdom Metazoa; phylum Arthropoda; class Insecta; order Hemiptera; family Pentatomidae; genus Aelia; species Aelia acuminata. The sequence goes on along the minus strand of OU426980.1, from coordinate 69,312,402 downwards.
TTTTTTATTTTCTTATTTACATTATTATGGGATCATTTAATTTTTGGGAACAATTTTCTAAGGTTACTGCTACTATGGTACAGCCCAGTGCACGGTTGTGCACCTTAAGATGGGGCTGCACCTTGTCTCCTTCGCCGGGTGGTCCAGCCCTCCTGGTACTCTCCATCCGGCTATTCCTCTCCATCCGTCCGGTCCTGTCCAGCGCTCCCGGTCAGTATCCGTCCGGATGGTCCCTCCTCCTTCGTCTGGCTGGTCCAGCCTTGGTGCTCTCCTTCCTTAGTCTTCTGGTGTCTCGCCGAGACCGGGTGGCGGGCCTCTTCCGATATTGAAGTGCGTGGGACCCACCACCTGTTTCCACCCGTAGATGAATTCCTTAAAGGCGGGGTACACGTCTTCATCTACGAGGCGTGGGAGGTCGGTCTCGGCGAGGGCGAACAACCCGATCCTCCTCGACAACCTGGCACGGTGTCCATCCATGGCAGTGCAATCTACAACGATGTGCTCGGCGGTCTCGGGTACGCCACACGTGGGGCACCGGGGGTCAATATTCTTTCCATGACTTTGTAGCTTCCCCCGGAACCCACCGTGTCCCGTCAGGATCTGTGAGACCCAATAGTCCGGGAGGACCCACTTTGCCTTTAGTCTTGACTGGACGGTGGGGAAGAACTTCCTCAACGTGGAGCCTTTTTGGCTATTAACCCACCGTCCGTTCCATTCATCTATGAGGTCCTCCCTCAGCATCTTCTTCCAGGCGTTGGGGGTCTCATCGATCCTCCGCCGCAGCCCGTCAGGGAGCGCATCTAGCCCCTGCCTCTTCACATCATATCTCATAACGTCTTCTTTATAAATGAGGTCCAGGGCATCGCTCCCGCCAGCACCTGCACTGCCTCATGAGACACCGTCCTGTATGCCTTAGTGACCCTCAGCAGAGCCCTCCTCTGTATGGTGGCCAGCCTCCTCTTCTGTTGCTGCGTGAGGTTACGGCTCCACGCCGGGGATGCATACCTCAGGATACCCAGCACCACTCCTTTGTATATCGTCATCGTCGCGGGGTACCTGAGGCCCCAGAATGCACCCCCGATCCTACTCAACCCGTTTATGGTCAGGGTCACCCTATCTTCTAGGTACGCTAGGTGAGGGGTTACGTCAAACCCTTTCCTGAATCTTACTCCAAGATAAGTCACCTCCTCACCTAAACGTACCCTTTCTCCTTGGATCTGCAGTGTTATAGGGTGAGCCCTGTCCGTGGAGCCTCTGATGAGCATGGCCTGGGTCTTAGCTGCTGCCATGCTCAACTTCCTCCTCACGCACCATGCTGCAACGAGACTGGCGCACCTCTCGGCTTCCGTCTTCACTCTGGCTCTGCTGTTCGCGGCCACTATAACTGCCAGGTCGTCGACGTAGGCCGTGGCAAGGAACCCTCTGTCTTCTAGCTCCCCCAGCAACTGGTCGAAAACTAACTTCCACAGGGCCGGGCCAAGTACCGAACCCTGTGGACATCCTCTCTGAATATTATTCTCTACCTCGTAGTAGCTACCCCTTATCTTGACTTTTCTTCCACTGAGGTAGCTACTCACGAGGCAGTACAGGTTGCTGGGGGTGTCGAACTCTTGCAACCGCTGGAGTACGGAGGGCCACCAAACGCTATCGAAGGCGGAGGATATGTCGAACAATATTAGCATTACATATTTCTCCGCCCTCTCCTCTACATCCCTCCGCACTCTCAGCAGCGCATCTCCGGTTCCCTTGCCACGGGTCGAGCCGAACTGCCGTGGATGGCTAGCTGCATCGAGGACCGGTCTTAGTCTTGATACCATCAGGCACTCCAGGACCTTACTCATCACTGGGAGGAGGCAGATTGGTCGATAGGCCTTAGGACTCTCCTTGTCCTTGCCCCCTCCCTTGTAGAGCAGTCTCAGGTCTGCAATCCTCCAGTTGCTTGGGAAGCACCCCTTATCCAGGCACTCGTTGAAGATGTCCAGAAGTTCTTCCTCAATATAAGGGGTGCTCCTCTTGAGGATTGCAGCATCTATTGCATCTAGTCCTGGAGCCCTACCAGTCCTCTGCCTATCCACGGCCAGACGCAGGTCCCATATGTCCCATGGTGGGCACAGGTCGGTACCCGGCGGGTACACCGTGGTGCGTCTAACCACTTCATCTTCCTCGTTATCCTGGGATGGATCATCCCTGGGGTAAGTATATTCGATGTACATTCTTGCAGCTTCGTCCAGGGTGGCTGCCTGGGAAGTTCCTATTTTGATAGCCGCCATTGTTTGTAGCGGCTTTACCTTTCCCAGTGCCACCCTATACGGGATTCCCCAGGGATTCTTCTCAGTTTCTTCTACTATGAAGTTGTCCCAGGACCTCTTCTTGTGGTGACGCACTCCGTTTCGGTATACCCTGTACCTGTGCTTGGCCTCTTCACGGAGTGCAGGCCTCCTCTCCTCGTCCCTGCACTCCTGGTACCTACGCCGAGCCCTGTAATAATCCTTCTTTAGCTGTGTGAGGGCTGGCGTCTACCATGGGACCGGACGTGCTCTCGCCCTTCGGCGCTGGAGGGTGAGGTCCGCCGCTTGGGTGATGGCGCCCGTCAGCATTGCTATTCTACTATCAATGTCTGACTCGCCTTCCATCGGCGCCATCTCATCCCACTCCTTATCGACCATCATCCCCTCCAGTTCACTGGAGAAAGCTCTCCAGTCCGCCGTTCGGGTCACAAATCCCCTCTCAATGGGTCGGGGAATGCCTTCCTCCTTGCCCACACTGAAGGCTATGACCCTGTGGTCGGAGCTCGTGTCAGACCGTAAGGTCCAGCCCGCAATTCTTTTCGCCATGGTGGCCGTGGCGAGTGTCACATCTATCCAACTCTGGCCCCTTGCTCCCACAAACGTGGGGCCAGAGTGCTCGTTCATGACCACTAGTTGACACCTCGCCACGCCATCCTCCACCACTCTTCCTCTGGCATCTGTGCGGACTGAACCCCAGGCCGTGCTCCACGAATTGGTGTCGGAGCAGACTATCGCATTCCGGTAGCTTCTTGCGACAGCCTCCACAGCAGCCATGTTCTCATCTATTTTCTGTTTCGGCGGCATGTATGATGATGCTAGGGCGAATGTCATTTCACCCCATCTGACGTAACATGCCGCCTGGTCTGCCGTGGTGAATTGCTTCAACTCCATAACGTCAAGGTTCGGGTTGACTATCACTATAGCCGCTCTAGGCCTCCTCTCACCACTGCCTGCTGCGACTACCCTTGACGTTACACCAAATCCTGCGACCACATTACCGTGGCACCATGGCTCCTGGACCGCCATGATGTCAACTGTTCGGGCGAGAGCTCTCAATTCGTCCGCTACCACGCGTCTTCGGCCCATATTGACCTGCAGTACATGCAGCCTACGCATATCGGGTTTTTTTCGCCTGCCTGACCATCATCTCCAGGTGCAACGGGCACTCCCTGCTTCCCGCGCAGTGCCTGGCTTCCTTCCCCTCTCTGCCTCTCTGGGAACAATTCTTGCAGCATGGTGGCGCACCTTTCCTCTGCTCCGGACACTCCTTGACCTTGTGACCGGTTGCTGTGCACCACCTGCAGGCCACCTCCTTCGTGCATGACTTAGCTGGGTGGCCGTATTCCTGGCATTTGAGACAGAGTAGGGGGTCGAGGTAATCTCTGATGGTCAGGCAACACCATCCTGTAGTCAGTTGATCCTGTGACAGTCCCATCAGCGTCTGCCTCACGGTCTGGTGCACCTCAACAACCCAGTTGACGGTGAGGCCTCCTCTGGACGGAGTGGAAAAGCAGGGCCTGATCCACTCCCTCTTCTTTTCTTCCGTGCTGGGGGCCTCCCCGCATTTGCCCCACAGGTACCTCTCAAATGTTCCCCCATCCCAGTGCTTTGGCACGCCTCTAACCTCGAGCCGTGGTCTTCTTGCCGAGGCCAACTTGGCTTCGAGGCCTCCTTCCTGGAGTTTAGTCCACTCTAGGAGTCGCCTTGCTTGGTCTGCACCTTCCGTTCTTACCAACACCGCCTTGCCGGTGCCAGTTACCCTTACCATTTTGGCGACGACTCCTAGTTTCCTCAGCTCTTCCTGGGATGGGAGCTGCTCATGTATTCTGCTGGGAGACCAACCTTCCGTCTTCCCAGTCAATGTAACGTACGTAGGGGTCTCCTCGGCCTTCGATGGTACCTGTGGGACGCTAGCCAGTACCCCAGCGAAGGTAAGCCTCTTCTCCTGGTTTTTATTTTTCTGCTCCGGGACCTCCTTTTCCTCCTCCACGGTCTTCTTCTTCTTCCTCCTCCTCGTTCTCACGGCTCAACGCAAAAGTTTCACAATTTTGGTTTTTCAAAATTTCTTTTGATTACACCTTTCTCTATTAGGTATTTAACTAATTTCTGTGTAAGAAAATTTTAAAAATGTCTATCCGTTTAAAAGTTTTTACGTGTTTTAATTTTCAAAAAAACTTTTTTGGGTTCAACTTTTCTTGGGTTTTTTCCTTCTTAAGTTCAGCACAGCACTATTTAACTATACACTATTTACAAAACACCTGTCCTCCGGTCATTAAAATAGCAAAATAAACAAAACCTTCTATTAAAAAAAAAAAAAAAAAAAAAAACCCAAAAGGTACCACTTAATAACAAAATAAAAGGGGGTTACTTACTTTCTCCTGTCCTGGTGGGAGTCCCGAATCGCCTCTAAGTGTCCCTCGGGTCTCAACCACCGTCACTACCACTACACATACACTTTTCCGAAGACACCTCCAAAAACACGTCCACCCTCTGCCGTGTCCTGGGGTTGACTGACCAAATCAGCGTCCTGGATGGGGATAATCCTCAGGAGCAATTTGCCGTGCGTCCTTCCTCCTCAACTGCCGGAGCAAGACTGGGAAACAGTTCAACCGTCCTCTCTCATCTCTCCCCACTTTGACTACGGCTGTATGGTGTACAGCGGACTGTCTGAGGCACTCGAAGCCAAACTTAAACGCCTAATGAAATATTCAATACGTTTTGTCTTTAGGATCCCAAGAAATACGCATATAACCCAGTACTATGCCGAGATGAAGTGGGTTTGCCAGTCCTACCGCTGTCGGTATCTACTGGCTTTCTTCTTATACTAGACCATCAGAACTCAACGACCCTCCTATATCTTACAGAGCCTACAATTTAAATCCTCCATCCAATCCCGCCAAACCAGATCCCGTACGTCCGATATATATCCTCCACCCCATCGAACTTATACATGAACAAATCCTTCGTAATGCAAGCAAAATCCCTCTGGAACTCTATTCTCTCCGTTATCCGACACGCTCCATTAACTTCCACTTTCAAATCACTCCTCTTCGAGATCCTATTCAACTTTCAATTCAACTGATCACTGAAGGAACACGATGGATCTTTAGAAGTACGAGGGAGGTAAAGATAGTTCTAAGCCTGATATACATATATATATATATATATATATATATATATATATATATATATATATATATATATATATATATATATATAAATATATTTTCCACTTACTTATTTTTATTTTTCAATATAGTCCCCCACAACAGCAACGCACTTATTCCACCGCTTCCCTAACATCTGTAACCCGGCCAAAAATTTTTTTTTCGAAACCTTCCAAAACGACTTTGTGAGCTGAGATCACCTCATCGTCTGACGAAAACACTCTCCCACACAAATGTTTTTTCATATTAGGGAAGAGGTAGAAGTCTGAGGGGGCCAGGTCTGACGAGTAGGGTGGGTGCGGGAGCAGCTTGGCCGTAACTCTTTATTTGTGGAGGGGAGTGTTGTCCTGCAGTAGCAGCACACCTTTGGTGACCTTTCCTCGGCGTTTCTCTTTGATGGCCTCTCGCAGTTTCACGAGAAGGTCTGCCCTGTTATTGTCATGCCTTGCTGCAGAAAATCGACCAGCAAAACTCCTTCCGAGACTAACGTCACCCAGATCGGTCATCATCTTCGAGGTTTCCTCGGCCAGCTTTGAAGAGTGCGGTCCACCTTTTGATAGTGGCATACGATGGGGCAGAGTCCCACAAAGTTGCAAATATGTCTTCAAATATTTCCTTCGGCCCCATCCCATTTTTTACAAAATATTTTATCACTGCACGGTGCTCAAAATTAGACATTTTTAAATCGACCAATAACTCACAACAGTCGGAAAGAAACTGACCTGAATTGAAAGGTGGAATTAGAGAGATAAGAACTTGTTATAAGTAAACAATGACCTTTAACCCCATTAAGCTTATCTGTTTTCATTTCAAAAACTAGTTATTTATGTCACAAGACTGTAAAGTATGTTTTTTGCAAGTGAAACTCCTTTAATGTACGGCCTTAACATTAACAATCCAATTCAACAAATAAAATAATAAACGAGTATTGCCAGGTGCGTCCGCAGGATTTCCTCTGGGGGGGTGGCAGGCTGATAAAATTTTCGAAAGGGTCGAGGTAATCTGACCTTGTAAGGCTCAATTAATTGTCAAAATAAAACTTACTGATATTTAAATGTTATAATACCATAAGTGTTTATGTAATGCTTTATAAATATATTAAATGAATACGAATTTATTTATTGGTTGTTTTTGTTTCTCAAAATTTGTAGAGGGGGCAGCTGCCTTCGCCTGCGTACGCCCATGTTACAAAAATCTCGCGAGCATCGGCGCGCCGGTATGCGCCGCCGCCGCCGGTTAAAAATTATCGGCGGCCCGCCGCCGAAGATTTTTCTGTGGCTCGCATGTCTATTCACACCAGATCGAGTATTTCGGGCCAGATCGAGTACGAGTATTTCGTACTTGTTGACATCAGATCGATTATTTCGATCTAGTCGATTATATCGACTATTTAAGCTTGCTTGCATTTAGTAAATTTAAATGCCGTCGTTAAATAATAAAACAATCCCTTCCCCTGGATCCGCTTATGATATAAATCAGAGTATTTCTTTTTATTCAGATGTTTCCCATCTCTTTATCAGATAATATTTGTTTACTAATTATTTCACCCTAGCTAATAACAATAACTTTCCAATAACATTGAGTTAAACTAAATTCTATTGGACATATTCTTACTTACTTCTTCATTTTAATTCATTATTATTATTATTATTATTATTATTATTAAATACACTCAAATACCTTTATAAAAATATACTTTCATTTGTTTTGAATTATTGTAATAACATAATTTTTTAAGGTTAATTTTGTTTGTAAAATCCACTGATTATTCATTACAATATTGTGTTTTGTGAAATATTATGAAAGATGTAAAAATTGTATTCATTCACTTGTCAAGATTTTGTGGATTAAATGGTGATAACATGTGGATTTGGAAAAAACATGTATATTTTTGAGAAATCATGAGAAAGTATGTATATTTTATATAAATATTATTTTTATACTCAGATTTTAGGGTGAATATATACATTTTTTCTTGTGAATATATTTTTGTTAATAGGAAAAATTGTACTCGCATTTACTAATAATGTCATGTGAGCAATTTGTTTCATATTCACATAAAAATCATTTAATAATAAATTCTTATTCCTATTTATAAAAACAAATATATCCTACACATGGGCGGATCCAGTCGACTGTAAAGGGGGGGGGGGCTGCAGCCTCTCAGCCCTTCATTTGGATCTGCCAATCAGCTTTTTTACCTTTATGTATCTTTCCCACAACTAAAATTCTACTTGTACTGCATATTATTTGTTCTTTAACTTACTTCCTTACTTCAAGAAAGGTCAAATTCTATCTTTTAATAACGAAAAATTTTCCAAAGGGAAGGGCTGCAGCCCCCACAGCCCCCCCCCCCCCCTGGATCCGCCAATGATCCTACACAGCTGTGAACACTCGGTAAATGAGTATCTAGAGGAGAAAAATTAAATGGTATTAGTAACAGGTATTTTGTAACAGGTATTTGGAACAGGTATTTCTTTGGAACAGGTCTGGTTGTACCTGTTATTGTAAAATACTAGTTTTTGGCATCACTACTCTAGACCGAATGCCAGAAGCGGTGATGAGAAAAGGCGGGCGGAGTCTTCCTCAGCTGTTTCCTTTAGCACGGTTGTATGACTTGATCTTAACCTATCATATATACACTTGGAAAGGGCGGGAGCCCTGGATAGGCGGGAATTCCATCTAACAAGGGGAGGCTACGGACGTGGGGTCACCGATTACAATGAAACTTTTTTTCGAGTTTCTATATCCAAAAATATTAGATACGTGTCCGAGGGTTCTTGCCAATGGGCCTTCTGAGCCGAGAAAAAAAAATTCTTAGGAACGAAAATAGCCAAAAATTGCATCAACAAAGTTGCCGCTGCTCAAAGCTCCTTCAACCAATTTCAATGAAATTTTCAGGCATGTCAGAGTATTAAAAAATATTAGACACGTGTATAGGGGATTGGCGAAATTAGCCTCTGGAAGCCCAGAATAAATCATTCAATTTTGTGTTATATTAGCGCTCTCGGTAACGTTAAAAATCAATTCCATTACTTTGTAAATTGAATAAACTACGTTTTTTCAGCTTCTTACTTCAAAAACTAAATATTTATATTTAAAAACAAATTATTTTGAGACGAAGTTTTTTTTTTCTCTCTTTTTTTTTCTTTTTTTTATCTTCTAAATTTATATTTAAATATTATAAATATTTAACAGGAAATATTTTTCATAACAAAATTTCCTTGCTTGGAGGAGATTGTCCCCAAAAATATTTAAGACCTTGTTTCACGATGTTCTTATCATAACAAAGACGACTAAAACAGTCGTCCAAATTTTGACCGTTCATATTGTTTAACAATGAAAAAAAAGAAGATTTAATTAGTGACAGAGAAATGTCGATTGATCAAAATCCAAAAAAGATGCCCAAGAGATGCCAAATAAATCAAAAGCTAGATAATCCAATTAATATGTTTAAGAACAAACTTTTCGCAGTAGATACGTACGGGACGAATACCAATGGGAGAGTGATGTTATTTTCCACAAACCTGAGAGAAGGAATTACCTACCTAATCAGTTTGTCATGTTTATTTATATTACATGTCGTTGACCCTGTTTTTTGTATTTAGAAGTTCATAATGTGTTTATAACTGCAATCCGTTAATTCAATAAAAACAGTTGTCGTCTTCCAAAGATTTATTATTCTTAATTTGTAACAAACGTTTTCAATCATAAAATAATTCCTTAATTCTTTGGGCAAGGGAAAATAACAACGGAAATACTTTCAGATTCAAAATTCAAACTTTCGAATTCAATTTTTCGCAAAATTATCTTAAATATTTTTTTAATTAACTATGAAATTGTGTTTTTTACATAAAAACTGGAACATATTTCAAATAGTAATTTTTTTTTTTTTTGGTTGAAAATTTTTGTTCAGTCTAAGCAAAAAATGCTTTTTCATGAAAAATATTTCCAGTTAAATATTTAATAATATTTAAATACAAATATTTTGTTTTTGACCTAAAAAGCTGAAAAACGTAATTTATTCAATTTACAAAGTAATGGAATTGATTTTTAACGTTACCCAGAGCACGAATATACCACAATATTGAATGATTTATTCTGGGTTTCCAGAGGCTAATTTCGCCAATCCCCTATACACGTGTCTAATATTTTTCAATACTCTGACATGCCTGAAAATTTCATTGAAATTGGTTGAAGGAGTTTTGAGCAGCGGCAACTTTGTTGATGCAATTTTTGGCTATTTTCGTTCCTAAGAAATTTTTGTTCTCGGCTCAGAAGGCCCATTGGCAAGAACCCTCGGACATGTATCTAATATTTTTGGATATAGAAACTCGAAAAAAAGTTTCATTGTAATCGGTGACCCCACGTCCGTAGCCTCCCCTTGTAAGTTAAATTTTGAAAACTTATGAGTGTTGAGACCAAACACCTTAAAACACGTGCGGTCTTTTTATATTCTTAAATCCCATCCATGTATATTTTAGTTTATTAATACTTTACCGCCGCACAGTGTTTCGATTAATATAAGCTAGGTGGACAAAAGTCATGATTGAAATTCTAAAAATTGGCATTATAAAATGTAAACAATACATCAAAACGTTGCATTGTAATGTTTGTTTATGTCTCATACACTACACCTCGTTAGTAATAGGGTCCAAAGGTGTAAAATCGTGGTGTAATAGAATAAATCAGTTGAATTCCAGGCATCACTTCAATCATAAAAATTACATTGTTCCTAAATTTTTATAGATTGATTGTTAAGGATTAATATTACTTGGAGTAGTGAGTGCTGATTTACTCTAATTCAGTAAATTTATCTGTTATTCAAACTACAATAAAAAAAAAGTTTTTGAGATGATTGAAGGATTTTTTCATCGTTTTGAAACTTCCAAATGATGTTAATGACTTGTACCCATTTGCACCCGGGCTGATTTATCTGTACATAGTAGGGGCACCTTTTAACTTAATAATAATATGTATTATAGCCTGCACACTCGAGTACAACATTCTTTTTTTTTAGTACTTTCTTTCCAAAATGGATATTTTTTTAATAATCGTTGAACCACTCTATAGGAGAAAAATCTCTTTTCTCTTAAAGTTTCTTTCGTCCAAACATAATTTTAAAAACCATGCAGAGAACAGAGGATGAGGTTGTTTAACTATGCCTCCAAATTTATTTAAAGTATTTTTTAAAAATATTATTATTTTAAAGGCACTAATTAAAATTAAAGAAGTTAATGAAAAATATTTTTGATTGATAACGCTGCTGAACGCTATTGATCTAAGTTATAATAATTTCTAAGTTATAATTAAATCTACTTTATTTTTTCAAGTTTCATTCATTTATTATTTCAAGTTTGTGTTTACTGTAAGTTTGGTATGTGTTTATATGTTCGAGTATATGCATTGGCGGATCCAGGGGAGGGGCTGTGGGGGCTGCAGCCCCTCCCCTTGGAAAATTTTTCGTCATTTAAAGATAGAATTTTACTTTCCTTTAAGTAAGGAAGCAAGTTAAAGAACAAATAATGTGCAGAACAAGTAGAATTTTAGTTGTGGGAAAGGAACATAAAGGTAAAAAAGCTGATTAGCAGATCCAAATGAAGGGCTCCGGGGCTGCAGCCCCCCCCCCTTTCCGATCAGCTGGATCCGCCCATGAGTATATGTAGGTATGAATGTATTTATGTAAGTGCTTATCTATGTTTCAGTATATTTAAGTATGAATGTATATACGTAATTTCGTCAATTGAATGTAAAAGGTATTTATTGTGTAGTGCTGAACGCTAAAGTGTTTAAATTAAGTTGCTGAGGCATTTTCTCGGCAGCATATTTATAAGGCCATTTCAATTGATTTCTGGTAGGAATAGTGTCACAGTATTCCTTCCACGATTCCAATTTACTCGCCCGTATAGATTTAGAATATTGACGTTTGAGTGTTAAGTACTCAAGACGCTTCTTGGCTCTTGTAATATCTTCCGATTTGGTTTTCTGGTAAATTCTACGGGCTCTGTTGGTAGATTTCCGCAGAATTTCCAGCTTATCATTCCACCATGGATTTAATCTATGGGTCGAAGTTATTTTTAAAGTGTTACTACTAATGATTTGTTCCATGTTTTAGTCATAAGCCGAAAGAACTTGTTAATGAACGATTTAGAGGATGTATCATATAATTTTAAATTTAATTGATCGTCTAAATTTTCGGTTTCGCGAATGTTAAATCCTAAAGAGAATGTAAATTTTAAGTTATCAACAAAATTTTCCCCAATCTGCTCGTTCAGGTTTATGTAGTTTCCCATAATTTCGGATAATAAAGAATGAGTGTAAATCAAATGACAATTGAATCGTAGAATGATCAGAGAAATTTTCATCTTCTATTATACGCCAGCAATTTATTTTATTAATAGCATGCCTGTTTGTAAAGGTTAAGTCAATATTGCTTTGGCCTCGAGAAGTGAAAAATGTTGGTAAACCAGAATCTATATTACAAATATACATACCATTTTTTAAGATGAAATTTTCAAGAAACCTACCACGATTATTTGTCATGCAATCAAACCACAATCTGGATCGACAGTTAGTATCCGCACCAATGACGATACATCGATCTGGAAATGTATCGATAATGCATTTTAGGTTATCAGTGTCCTCGATAACCTCACGATTGATATCAAAGTAGGCTGAAACAAAAATATACGGAACCTTTCCAATCATAACCTGTACTACTGTAACATCTGGATTAGAGAAATCACGGAGCAAAATAGCATCTATTTGTTTACTATTTACAATGATAAGAGATAGACAATTGGATAGGTTAACAGAAAATTCTCGATATGCTGAATATGTGCGAATCTTACTTCCTAAATAAGGTTCCTGTATTAAAGCAATATGTATATTCTGTTTGTGTATATATTCTTGTAGTCGTATTTTTGATTTGTATGAATGTTGCGTGTTTTGTTGTAGAATGTTTAATTGTCGTGTAGCTGAGTTTACTGCCATTGTGGTAATTGTAATGTGGTTGTGCTGTCATATTTTGTGTTGCAGATTAGATGGTGGATAGCATTTATGTGTGAAGGACACAACTTACTTGTTGCTGAATGCTTAACATCAACGGTGAATTGTGCCTTACAGTGCTTATTATAATTAAGGCAATTAACACATTTAACTTCTTCGGTCCTGGGGCAGTACTTCGTGTAGTGTTCCCCGCAGCAGATGGCGCACGTAAGCTGGCTCTTGCAGTGCTTCTCCGCGTGGTTGAACTTGGAGCACTTTCTGCACTGCCGAACTGATAGGTAGTCCTCTGCAGCACAAATTGTGTAGAATAGCTGTCTGGAACATTTGGAAGGAATATTACGAAGCAGAACATTAATATTACTGAATTCCGGAAAAGATTAGCAGTATTTCTTACAAGTTGTGAAAAAGAAAACATTCAATCGAACAGTATTACAAGAAGATCTTAAAAACAACACAGACTCCAAAGAAAATCTGGAAAAGTCTTTGAAATACGAAAATATTGTAAATTATGTTATGATAAAAATTTAAGAAAATATGGTAGAAAAATGGCAAAGAAAAAGACTAAGCGAGTTGTCACATTTTGTAACACCTGTAAAGGAGAACCGTTCTTATGTTTACTGTGTTTTGATGAAATGCATTGATCCTGTAATGAGTCGAAATTAAGTAAATTTTAAATAAATATTCTGTAATTACTTAAAACAGTGTAAATTTTATAGTTCAATACAGAGTTGGGCATATTTATACTTATAAATACGAATACGAATTTATTTTTATCTTAATCTTAATGTGAATATGAATATCAATTTATCTATATCACAATATTTGTAAATATGAACACAAATAAATTCGTATTTACAAGTGTGAATATAAATAAATTCATATTCACAGGTGTGAATACGAATTTATTCATGTATACAAATTTTTCTGTAAATAAAAATAAATTCGCAGGGAAAATTGTGAATATTCACAAAAAATGTGAATATTTATATCTAAGTCTGTGAATTCGGCCGTATTTACAAATAGAGATGTGAATATGAAAAAATTCACAAATTGAGATGTGAATTTCTACTAATTTCATAATTTCCCAATAAATGTATAAAATTCGGATTTCTCCATATTGGTACACATTATTGAGTTAACCCTTTTTATGGAAATCACATCAGTTATTACCTGATATCGATTACGAGGTTTTCTGGGATGCTGATTATGAAAAAAATGTCGATTTTGAGATTCCACCGTCAGGTATCGATTTATTACAACTTACGCGATATAATCGATCTTGGTATCTGCTATAGGGTTATCTGAGGTGCAGATTACGAAAATGATAACCATTTTGAGATTCCGCCTTCAGGTATCGATTTATTACAACTTACGCGACATAATCGACCTTGGTGTCGGCTATAGGGATAGCTGAGGTACTGATTATGAAAATGATATCGATTTTGAGATTCCGCCGTCAAGTATAGATTTATTACAACTTGCGTGATATAATCGATCTTGGTATCGGCTATAGGGTTATCTGAGGTGCAGATTATGAAAATGATATCGATTTTGAGATTCCACCGTCAGGTATCGATTTATTACAACTTACGCAATATAATCGATCTTGGAATCTGCTATAGGGTTATCTGAGGTGCAGATTATGAAATTGATATAGATTTTGAGATTCCGCCGTCAGGTATCGATTTATTACAACTTACGCGATATAATCGATCTTGGTATCTGCTATAGGGTTATCTGAGGTGCAGGTTATGAAAATTATATTGATTTTGAGATTCCGCCGTCAGATATAGATTTATTACAACTTACGCGATATAATCGATCTTGGTGTCGGCTATATGGTTATCTGAGGTGCAGATTATGAAAATGATATCGATTGTAAGATTCCGCTGTCAGGTATCGTTTCATTACAACTTACGCGATATAATCGATCTTGGTGTCGGCTATATGGTTATCTGAGGTGCTGATTATGAAAATAATATAGGTTTTTTGATTCCGCTGTCAAGTCAACATAAGCGATGTAATCGATATTCGATCGCCTACTAGATTATTGTAGGTGTGATTATGAAAATCGTAACAATTTATTACAACTTACTAAATATAAAGTATACTGGGATTCGCTGTTAGGTTTTCGATTTATTACAAGTAACGTAATATTAAGTTATGTTGTAAGGTAGGTATATTTTTAATTTTAAATACGAATATGAATTTAATCATACTCTGATTTTTATGTCGATATGATAACAAATTTATTTAGATTATATTGATTTAATCATTATTGTAGGTACAATAATGATAATAATAATAATAAAGGCTTAACGAACCCGAAGGTTCGATGCCGACACCACCACTCGCTCCCTGCACACCTCCATCCATCGACCGTCTTCCAGACCTAACTTCGATAGATCGGCCCTAATGCAATCCTCCCACCTCCGTCTCGGCCTGCCCCTCGGACGTTTCCCATTCGGCACCGCGCTTATTAATCTTTTCGGAATTCGTTCACAGCCAAGTTTCGCAATTTTACACGCCCATTTTATTCGTCTTGCTGCAATCACGTCAATTATATTTACTGGGAAAAGTTCACTCAGTTCTGCATTGTGTAAGCGTCTAAATTCTCCGGTTAGTTCATCCCTCTTCGGTCCAAATATTCTACGCAGTACTTTATTTTCAAAAACTCTAAGCCGTTGCTCATCCGTCAATGTCAGCGGCCAAGTTTCGCATCCGTAAAGGACCGTTGGAAGAATAATAGTTTTGTAAATCCTAATTTTTAAGTTTTGGGACAGAAGGCGGGAGCTAAGCAATTTCGCGACTGAAAAGTAGCAAGCATTACCGGCTTTTAATCTAGCCTTAATTTCCTCATCGATTTCGTTTTTTCTAGTTACCATCGCCCCTAAATATCTAAATTTCTCTACGTGTTCAAACGTATTCCCCCCTACATTGATATCAGCGAAATCCTCACCACTTCTGCGACTAACCATATATTTTGTCTTATCCGTATTCATTTCCAGTCCAAGTTCTTGTCCGGCTTTCAACGTTTTTGTGTTCATTTCTATGGTTTCCACGTCCTCCCCAAGCTATACCAAATCATCGGCATATCCGAGCACGGGTATGTTCCCTCCCAAGTTCAAACCCTTTCCGGTTCGTGTCACCTCCCTAATGGCATATTCCAGCGCTAAATTAAATAAAACAGGTGAGAGAGAATCTCCTTGTTTCAAACCAGAGTGGCCCTCGAACTTCTCAGAAAAATAATTACCGATTCTAACTTTATTGAACGTTTCAGTCATACACATTTTTACTAAGTTTACTAATTTTTTTGGTATTCCCTGCTCGACCAAAATGTTATACAACTTTTGGCGGTTAATAGAGTCATATGCCTTTTTGAAATCGATAAAAAGCTGATGTACGATTCCGTTATATTCTAATTTTTTCTCTAATATTTGGCGAAGAGAGAATATTTGGTCTACGGTTGATCGGTTTGGCCTGAAACCACATTGATATTCTCCGATAATGTCCTCGGCGTATTCAGTGATTCGACTAGTTAGGATTAACGTAAATATTTTATAGCAAACCGGAAGGAGTGAGATTCCGCGATAGTTATTGCAATCCGTTTTTGATCCCTTTTTGTGAATCGGAATGAGAATAGATTCTTTCCACTCTTCTGGTATCTTTTCTTGTTCCCAGATCTTTTTAACCAAAAGAAATATTTTTGGTATCCCAGCTTCCCCGCATGCCTTGATTAGTTCGCTAGGGACATTGTCTGTTCCCGCTGCTTTATGAGATTTAAATTTTCCAATAGCTATTTCAACCTCCTCTTTACTCGGTTCTACTACTAACGGCTCAGCACTCTGGTATTCCGAAGAGGAAGATAGATTATTATTTTCCGTATTTAAAATACTATCGAAATAATCCTTGAACTGTCTTAAGATGTCTACCGGATCGGCCAAGATATTGTTATTTTCATCCCTAATTCCAGTTGTAACCGGGCCCGACCGTTTACGAATTCGGTTTATGCCTTCGTACATGGCTTTAACGTTATTCTCGATTTTGATACTTTCGATCGCTATTATTTTATTTTTGAGATATTCTCGCTTTTTAAATTTTAGCAGTTTAGTAGTTTCTTTTCTTGATGCTCGAAAGTTAGCAAGATTGATTTCGTTAGGAATATTCAACGCTTCTAATTTAGCAGCTTTTCTTTTGTCGCACATGTTAATACATTCATCATCGAACCAATGTTTATTTTTATTTTCCCTTTTTCCAAGACACGAGTTACCAACCTCTTTAATACTATCCCTGATACCTTCCCACAACTTATCAATGTCTTCGTTATCCTCGTCAGACGATTCCAACGCCTCAAACCTATCTTTGACTTCCAGTTCGAATTGTTTTCTAACGGTTGGAATTTTTAACTTCTCCACATTATAATTATCATAATTAAAACCAGCCTAATTTTTCCTATGTATTATAAGTCTCTGGCGAATTTTCGCGATTACTAGTTCATGATCCGACCCGCATTCGGCACCACGATATGATCGAATATTAATTACGCTATTTTGCCACCTACGTTGAACCAAGACGTGATCAATTTGATTACGGGTTTGCGAATCCGGTGACGTCCAAGTATATTTATGTATATCTTTATGTTTAAACAGATAATAATAATATCAGAGTGCACAACGGGATTTACTAATAACAAGTAATATATGTTTTAAAAGACGATTTATTCGGATATATACAAAATAGATGTTACCACAAAGGACGCCAGTCTAAGAATGACCGTTACAACATGGCGCTCACAAATGTGATAATTCAATGTCACCTTAATTGTTATGATAACTTAATAATCACATATAAATTCTTATTTAATGTGGAATGTACATTAACACACCCGCCCAATTCCACATTAAATATGGCCAAGATTTAACATTTTACAGCATGTGTCAAATTTACATTGAGTCAAAGCTTTTGTCATTATGTCAGCCAGTTGTTCAGTTGTGCTGATATAATTTAATTTAACTTTACCTGACCTAACTAAATCTCTGACAAAATGACATTTTACATCATAATGTTTTGACCGCTTGGTTTCAAGTGTCTCAGCAATTTTCATTGTTGATAAATTATCTTCATAAATATTTATTAAAAATTCAGAATCAAAAATATCACTTAATAAATTTTTAAGAAAAATGGATTCTAATATACAGGCACTAAGTGCATACAATTCAGCCTCAGTGCTGCTCAATGCAATAACTGATTGCTTCTTTGAGCACCAATGGACTACATTATTATTTAATTTTAAAACAAACCCTGAAACACTTTTTCTGTCATTTACATCATGTGCAAAATCAGCATCAGCATAAGCTTGGATAGTTAAATTTTCAATGTTTGATTTAACAAAGTTTAAGCCAACATTTTCGGTATACCTCAAATATTTTATGACATGTTTTAAATGTTTCCAATGCAAGGTGGTGTAACAATTTTGGAATCTTCCAAAATAGGATACACTATAACACAAGTCAGGTCTAGAACCTAACATTACATACATTAAGCTACCCATAAGTTCTTTATACGGCAATTTACAATCACTTATGTCTGATTTTATCAAGTTAAGTTTGGGTTGAATCGGTATCTTACTAATTTTACATTGTGTCATATTGAATTTGTCAATTATTTTCTTAATCAAACCATTTTGGTTAACAAAAATATTTCCATTTTTACAAAGGATAATGTTCATACCCAAGAACTGAAAATGATTTTGAGAACTCAAATCTTTTATGTCTAATTTACACTTAAGTTTGACCTTAATATCTTCCAAATCCTTTAATGAATCGGAGACTAACAAAAACTCGTCTACCCAAATCAAAATATATGTACCATTTTTGAAATAGACATGGGTCTATTTTAGATCTTACAAAATTAAAACTAATAAATACACTATTAACAAAGTCATTCCAAACTTTGGGGCTCTGTCTTAGACCATAAAGAGCTTTCACTAGTTTTAACACTTTATTATCACTGCACTTACAACCTTCAGGGGGTTTCATGTAGACAGGTTCTGGTAGCACACTATTCAAGAACGCAGAGCGTACATCCAGCTGATGAACCAGAAGCCCTCTTTCGGCAGCCAGGGAAAGCAATACTCGAAGTGACATCATACGAGCAACTGGTGCATAGATATTGTCATTGTCATCAGCAGGTTGCTGAAACCCTCTGGCAACCAATCGAGCCTTCTTCTTCCTAACTCCATCACTACTAGCTTTAGTGGTGAAGATCCATCGGCTGTCGATAATATTACTATCTTGAGGTGGGTCCACTACTTCCCAAGTATTGTTGCTTTCTAAAGCCTTTAGTTCTTCATCAATGGCTTCACACCACCCATAGTCTTTCACAGCTTCTGAGTAGGTTTCTGGTGCATCAATATTGTCAGATGCTGAAAGTGCAAAAACATCAACCGCAAAGTTTGTGATGTAGTCGTCTAAATACTTGGGTCTTCTGATAGTCCTTGAAGAATTTTGAAGGGTACCAACAACTTCTTCTCCTTGTTCAGGAAAACCCAAGAAATCTTCATCTTCAGAAACTGGAGTAACTGGTTCTTCTATATTAACTGGAGTAGCTGGTTCTTCTATATTAATTTCTCTTTCATCAGCTGGTCTAATTTCATGATGATGCATGTCATTACCTTCTGGAGGTAAAATAGTGTGCTGTTGATTTTTATCACAAGCTGAACTAGTGACACCACTTTCATTAAATATGATATTTCGTCCAAATTCAATTTTTTTAGTTATTGGGTTCCACAACCGGTAACCGTTATCACAGTAACCTGCAAGAAAAAGTTTTTTAGAGCGATCATTTAGCTTTCCTTTCCGATCTTCTTTGTGAATCAAAGAGTAGGCAAGACAACCAAAAACTTTTATCTTGTCCAAATCAGGTTTGAACCCATACCATAGTTCTGCAGGGGTCATGTTTTTAGGTAGAACAGAAGTATGCAACCTATTTGTAAGGTAAGTTGCAGTCATAAGCGCTTCACCCCACATATTCTTTTCAAAATTGCTGTCAAGTAAAAGGCATCTTGTTTTTTCCAACAAAGTCCTATTCATACGTTCGGCTTTACCATTTTGTTCTGGATTTCTAGGCATTGTATAACTTAAAGAAATACCCTTAGCATTACAAAAATCAATGAGCCTTTTACACACATATTCACCTCCTCTATCGCAGCGTAAATTTTCTATTCTTGAGCTAAATTTTGCCTCGGCCATTGCAACAAACATTTTGAATTTATCAAAAACTTCAGATTTTTGATGTAATAGATATGTCACACAAAAGTTCGAATAATTGTCAATAAACGTAACAAAATAATTATAGTTATTATAAGTAGCAGGTGATATTTTTCCACAGACATCAGAGGAAATCTGCTGAAGTATCCTACTTGCCTTTCGTTCATTAGGTATATTCTTCATAAATGGTAATTTTGTTTGTTTTCCTCTAATACAAACATCACAGAGTCCCACAGGAAACTGAGATGTATGGCCCATTCTTCTATGTGATAGCATATTACTTATAGAACTAAAGTTTGCACTATCTTTAATTAGATGGAGATTAATTATGTAAAGTTTTCCAAAAAGATGTCCCTTCAGAACTTTATCGCCACAAATAATTTTTACACTTGAGTCTTCAAAAACTATTTTACATCCTCTTTCTTCCAATTTTAAGACTGATAATAAATTAATTGTTAAATTATCACATAACAGTACATCACTAATACTAACTTTATCACCACTGTCTGTCATACATAAAAGTCTACCCTTCTTAGTAGCGCTTACTGTCTCTCCCGCCTTTGCAACAGAGATTTTCAAATCTACTGAAGTTAAGTTGCTTAAAAACTCACAATATTCACTTTTAATGAGATGGCAGGTAGCTCCCGAATCTATGGCAAAACAAATAACATCAGTAAGTTGTTTAGTGACACACTCAGCATTCATAGAGGTTTCACCTGAGTTTTCAACTAATGATGTGAATGAAAACTCCTGATCATTCTTACTATTTGGCATAGCGTTAAAACTTTTGTTTTTTAATTTCGGACAAAAATTTTTAATATGTCCACGGCCTTTACAATAAAAACAAACTATACCTGGAGTTTTCGAAGATTCTCCAAAATCATTAGTACTTCTATAATTATGAAATCGTTTTGATTTCCCTCTATTCTTGAATGCAGTAAATGCATTATGGGATTCATCCTCCTTTTTTTGGTTCCTCTCATATTCAGATAATAAAGAATTTTTCACATATTCTAAAGAAATTGCTGTTTTATCTTTACTAAATAATATGTCCATTGCTGAGACAACTGAGTCAAAATCTGAAGGCATAGACACAAGTAGTTGATTAATAACTTCACTTTCCTCAAGTTTACCCCCAGCTATTTTCACGTCTGATGCCATGGATTCAAATTCTTGAAAAAAATCTTGAAGAGGGCGATCTCCCTTATATTCTAATTTCCTCCAAGCCTTCTGTGCCATTACTAGGGATTTCATTCCTCGCTTTTCATACGTTGTAGCCAGGGCATCCATAATACCTTTAGCAGTTTTCTTGTCCCATATCATGGGTAACATATTGTCAGCAAGGCCTTGAACTATTATATTCCTTGCCTTAATATCTTCTTGATTAAATATTTTCTTTTCAGCAGCATCAATAGGAATTTCTTTGTCCAGGACTTCAAGAACTCCATTATCCTAAAGCTCCAATTACCAAAATTCGTCCCATCAAAAGGTTTAATACCAAAAGGGATGTTTCCAACAGTAGCCATAATGTATATTAAAACTGTAAACAAACTAAGGAACACTTGACTCTAACAACAAAAAGTCCCCAATCCGAATTTACACAAAAATCAAACTTAAAAACACAATTCACTTGCTCAAAACACTCCTGGGCCCATAACCTATCAGAGTGCACAACGGGATTTACTAATAACAAGTAATATATGTTTTAAAAGACGATTTATTCGGATATATACAAAATAGATGTTACCACAAAGGACGCCAGTCTAAGAATGACCGTTACAACATGGCGCTCACAAATGTGAAAATTCAATGTCACCTTAATTGTTATGATAACTTAATAATCACATATAAATTCTTATTTAATGTGGAATGTACATTAACAAATAATAATGATTAAATTTGTTATCATATCGACTAATAATAATAATAATGATTAAATTTGTTATCATATCGACATACAAATCAGAGTATGATTAAATTCATATTCGCATTTGAAATTAAAAATATACCTATAAATATGTTGACTTGACAGCGGAATCAAAAAATCAATATTATATTTATAATCAGCACCTCAGTTAACCCTATGACCGATACCAAGATAGATTATATCGCGCAAATTGTAATAAATCGATACCTGACGGCGGAATCTCAAAATCAATATCGATTATATCGCGTAAGTTGTAATAAATCGATACCTGACGGCGGAATCTCAAAATCGACATTTTTTTCATAATCAGCACTCCAAAAAACCTAGTAATCGATATCAGGTAATATCTGATGTGATTTCCATAAAAAGGGTTAACTCAATAATGTGTACCAATATGGAGAAATACGAAAAGAACTTTATATATTTATTGGGAAATTATGAATTTAGTAGAAATTCACATCTCAATTTGTGAATTTTTCCATATTCACATCGCTATTTGTAAATACGGCCGAATTCACAGACTTGGATATAAATATTCACATTTTTTGTGAATATTCACAATTTCCCTGTGAATTTATTTTTATTTACAGAAAAATTTGTATATATGAATAAATTCGTATTCACACCTGTGAATATGAATTTATTTATATTCACACTTGTAAATACGAATTTATTTGTATTCATATTCACAAATATTGTGATATAAATAAATTTATATTCATATATCCTTCTTATTATTCACTTCAGTTCCGAGGTATACAAAGCTTTCAACTCTCTCAAAGTTAAAAGATCCTACTTCGAACAGAGAGCTCAGATCTACCTCACCACCGACTCTCATCGTTTTTCTTTCATTAACTTCTAAACCAAGACTTCTTGCAGCTGCTTTGAGCGCTGTAAATGCTTCTCTGACAGCCCGTTCAGATCTTCCTATGATATCAATATCGTCTGCATATCCGAGAAGCTGAGTCAGGCGATTGAAGATTGTTCCACTGGTCTGGATACCGGCCTCTTTCACCCCACTGCTTACTTCCAATTCCTCAGAGAAGTCACAACCAACACGTATCAGGCCCTTTGAGCTTTGCATTGTCATCTTGATTAGGCTTATGAGCTTCTGTCGAATGCCTAACTCCTCCAAAGCACTGTAGAGTTGAGTCCTATATACGCTGTCGTACGCAGCTTTAAAATCTACAAATAAATGGTGGGTGACCATCTTGTGCTCAAAGTGTTAATAATGCAAACTTGTCCTGAACACGGTCTATAGTTTTAGATTGACTATTACCATTGAATAGTACCAAAAAAAAAAAAAAAAAAAAAAATTCAATTACTGAGATTAGCACAATAAATTCTTTTATGATTTATAGTAAGTTATTTTCTGATTTGAATATTTGATTACGTGGAGAACACCAACATATGAAAGAATATAATAATAATAAATTCTGTATTTATTCCGGGACTAGTCCCTTAGGAACAAAATTATACAGAACGCTTGGTGGGCTTTGGAGCCTTAGAGTGATATAACAAAAACCAAACCAATTAAAATGAATTAACAGAGTTAATTAACTAATAATGTTAAATGATAAAGTAACCTTCTATATATGCTATGATATAGCATTTCCAAATCAATTTGAACCTATTCCAAGTCACCAATAATTTTTTTAATTTATTAAACACCCTTCTCTGCCCCTCGGCAGCATTAACTTATAACGCTGGATATGCATCAAAATGTAAACTGAAGTTACCAAAGGTATCTTTCTTAAATTTTGCTAAAAAAATCCCAAGGCAAAATTGACTCATCCTACTAAATCCTTTGATCCTGTGGAGAAATTTTATTACTTTGCTTGCCTGCCCTCAGGGTATTATATTTGTAAAAAATAGGGCATTTAAATAAACAAACCACATTGGCACTTTTATCATAGCTCCAGAATATAAGCCATACTTTAATGTAATCAGTTCAGTACAATTCACTAAGCGATCAGTTGTATATAAGCATTTTTAACTATTAACAATTAATTAATTATAAATTATTATCTTTTATAACTATTATAGTCGGTTTCACTTCGAGATGGAAGTATGTGTTTTGCCTAGGGAGTTGTGTTTCTCTTTCTCTTTCTCTCTCTCTCTCTCTGGCACACGCCGCTGTAAATCGCTGTCCTTTTTCCTCCGTGCGACGTTGCCACTGATTTCAACTTCGTCTAATATTTTCGGGAAAAATTCTATAATGTGCAGAATTTGATTCTCTATCAGCCTATTCTAAATATAAAACACAAAAGATAAGTCTACAATCGCAATAAATTATTTTCAGTAATTTTTTTACTTAAAATTTTTAATGGAAATCTTGTTTCTCTCGTCCGTTTCCTTATTTTTAGAGATATTGCTTTGAATTTTTACTTTCACTTACCTATATATGAAATATATAGGGTAATTGTACCAATAGTTGACAGTGCTCCAATAGTTGACATTTTGCACAAAAAGTGTGAATAATAAGATTCAGGGTTGATTATTTTGGTTCAAAATTTGGCAGTAATTTGCTAAGTTATACTAGTTAGATGTGCTGCCATAGACATTAGTGTGATGAAAACTCAAGCTTATTTGTGACAGGTTGTAATGGAAAATATTCTAGTGGCCTGAAAACTTGGTTCTTGCTACCCTGTTTCATTAAGGTGGAAGTCAAGTTAAATAAGCTTTTTGGTTGGTTTATTTATGTTCAATTATTTTTTAACTATGATCATGATATCCATTAAGTTCATGAGAATCATTTGATATCCTTTTCGATTTATTTATACAATTTTTTAGGGCTTAAATGTGGGTGTCAACTATTAGAACAAAAATTAATACTTAATTTCAATAGCTGACATTGATGTCAACTATTGGTGTTTTTTACTCTGATGAAACTGATTGTTTAAAATAATTTGCTTGATTTGAAAAATATCTGGGTTTAATATCGGTGGTGGAATCACTGATCTAGCTCCATCCTAACCAATGTTCGACAGGGGTGTCAACTATCCGTTCAAACGTATCAACTAGTGGAATATTCTGTTTGTATAGTTGACATCGTGTGTGTTTATAGTTTACATCCATGCATAGCCTCAGCCTTATTTGATATAATCTTGTTTTGTTTATTTTTTTAAATTAAGTAACAATTGTAACAGTCGGAAATTATAACAATTTTATTTTATTAGGGAATAAAATATATCGTAAAGTTAAATAGTTGAATGGATTGAATAATACAACTTATTATAAACTTATAATAATTATAGATGTTGTAAATAGTTGTTGTAAATATAATTTAAAAAGAAACGTAAGAAAAATTGAGTTAATCAGGAGATACCTGAAAGTACTGCAGCACTGGAAGTAGAAGAAACCATACTATCCCAACCAGAAGTTTGGGACGAAAAAGAAAATCAGAAAAGCTTACATTCCCAAGAGCAGGAGCAGAGAATTAATGTTGATCAAGGAATATTTATTCAAGAGGAGGAGCAAGGTAGTTTAAGTGTTGATGAAGGAAAATTTATAATAGTTGGGTTCTCAAATAAGAGATTTAAGCATAGAAAATGTCTGGCTCAAGTTACTAAACTTGTCAGTAAATTAGAGATTCTAGGTTTACTTTTACAACCATGCATCGGATGAAAACAACTTTTATTAACACCGATACATGTTGCACAGTCCCATCATGTGATATTATATCCGCGATACATATGCCCAAAGTTATTACCTTTAATGGACAGCAAAGGTACCATTTTAGTTTCCCACTTGAGGTAGATTAATTTAAAATGATTTTTACTTTCACTTACCTATATATGAAATATATAGTAAGTGGAAGTATTGCGATCGTGAAAAATTTCGACTTCCGGTTTTCAACGGAAATACACGTTTTGGGGTCCCCTGAGTCGAAATGACCAAGTCCCGCGAAATGGTCTGTGTGTGTGTGTGTGTGTGTGTGTGTGTGTGTGTGTGTGTGTGTGTGTGTGTGTGTGTGTGTGTGTGTGTGTGTGTGTGTGTGTGTGTGTGTGTGTGTGTGTGTGTGTGTGTGTGAACAGACTAGCTCAAAAACTATAAGCCGTGCGAATCTGAAATTGGGTATTTAGTGTATGTATATGCCCGTGATGTGACAGCAAAAATTTCATCAAAATTGCTCAAAGGGAGGGGGTACTTTACTCAATAACTTTTTAAGTTTTTTTCGATTATCTCAAAAACGGCACTAACGATTTTGATTAAACTGAGTATTTGATCTATTTATATGCCCGAGATATGACTGTATAAATTTCATCAAAATTGATCAACCGGAGGGGGGACTTTACTTGATAAATTTAGTATCATTTTCACGTATTTTTCTATTTACTCAAAAAAAAGCTTTAACGATTTTGATCAAACTGGGTATTTGATGTATGTATATGCCAAAGATGTGATAGCCAACATTTCATCAAAATTGGTTAAACGGAGGGGGCACTTTATTTCATAACTTTTTAACCAATTTTTACCTTTTTTTCGATTATCTCAACAACGGCTTTAACGATTTTCATCAAATTCGTGGTGTTTAATGAAAATTAGGTGTTCTTTAATATCAGGTAAGCTTTATCATTATTAAAATGTTCTGAGGGGGCTTAAATGGGGAAGGGGCCTTTTTTGTTTTCCTATAAAGTACCTTTGTATTTCTTTATATGGAGAAATTATCTGTCTCTCGTTTTTCCTAAAAATAAGAAATTGCTAAATATGAGATATGATAAAAATCAAGGAAACGTATAGAGGAGAAAAAAAGAAAAATATCCAGTCAACTCTTAAAACACGTTGAGCCCACGCATGCGTAGTACGCCTTTAGTGACAGACCTTTATTCATAATTAAAGCCGTTCTGTTCATTCGAGAAGTGGCAATTAACAAAACGCATTAATTTCTAATCTAAGTAAGTTTGTAAGTGAAAGTTGTGTGTTGCGCGCACTCACCAGATTTTTGGTATTTGGTATCTGCATTATTCTTAATTGGCTGATCTCATTTTTCAGTTTAATATTTTTTCTTTTGTCTATTAAGTTTTTGTGTATAAAGTAATTAAATTGTGGAAATTTTATATGTTTCATTTCAATTTTGAATAGTTTATAAATAAAAAATGATTAACTTTTATTGCAGTCCTTATTACCTAATATTTTCCTTGGGAAATTCAAAAATAATGTAAGTGTCAACTATTGGCACAATAAATGTCAACATTCCAAACCTTTACATTTTGATATGTCAACTATTGGCACAATTTAGAAGGTTCAGAGAAATCATTTTTTATAAAAACCGTAAATGTAAACCATAGGATATTGTATTCCCAGTTTTCAAGAGGGATTGGCCTAACTAAATTCATAACAAAGATTAACCTAACATCAATATTTTAGTAAACAGTGTCAATAATCTAATATTTTTTTCTTAACCTGTCAACCATTGGTACAGTTACCCTAGTAAGGGAAAGTATTCGGTGAAGTATCGTGAAAAATTTCGACTTCCGGTTTTCAACGGAAATACACGTTTTGGGGTCCCCTGAGTCCAAATAACCAAGTCCTGCAAAATGGTCTGTGAACAGACTAGCTCAAAAACTATAAACCGTACGAACCTGAAATTGGGTATTTGTTGCATGTATATGCCCGCGATGTGACAGCAAAAATTTCATCAAAATTGGTCAAACGTAGGGGGTACTTTAATTAAAGAATTTTGTCTACTTTTTACGCTTTTCTTGATTTTCTCAAAAACGGCTCTGACGATTTTGATTAAACTCGGTATTTTGTGTTAGTGTATGCCCGCGATGTGACAGTAAAAATTTCATCAAAATTGATCAATTGGAGGGGGCGCTTTACTTAATAAATGCTGTCCCATTTTCTCTTGTTTTTTTATTTACTCTAAAACAGCTTTAATGATTTTGATCAAACTTGGTATTTGGTGTATTTATAAGCCAAAGATGTGACAGCCAAACTTTCATCAAAATTGATCAAACGGAGGGGCACTTTATTTCATAACTTTTTTTTCCAATTTATATCTTTTTTTCGACTATCTCAAAAATGGCTTTAATGATTTTGATCAAATTCGTCATGTTTAATGAAAATCAAGTTTTCTTTAATATCAGGTAAGCTTTATCATTATTAAAATGTTGCGAGGGGCTTAAAAAAATAAGAAATGTATGTGAAAAAATGTGTGACTTTGAGAAATGCCAATTAACGAAACCCGCAATTTCTAATCTAAGTCGGTATGTGAAAGTTGTGTGTTGCGCGCATCGCACCAGATTTTTTTATAAAGACACCAGACGTTGTCTACACTCTTAACAAAGAAAACTAATGGTTTTAATGTTGGTCCTTCCCTATTTTTGGGCAAAATGAAAATAAAAAAAGACAATTTCGATTCTTAAAAAGTAGACTGCGAGGAATTTTCGTACTATAGCAGTCTATGAAGTTTTGGCATAACCCTTATAAAAAGGACAATTCAAATTAATTTTAAGCTATGTCCGACCATTGTGGATAGCATACAGCTGGATTAATAAATTTTTAAATTTAAGGGAGCGGTGCGCCGAGAGCGTGACCCCGGGGAACACTATGTTGTGATTTAAGCAAATAAGAAATAAAGAAATGAGTTATGTTTTGGATACATTTATTAAAACACAGAACAAACTACAAACAACATGGTGGCACCATAGCGTCCTTTCGAATAGGCCTTTGCATAAGGGCTAGGGATGGGTCGGTGGAACTGGATCGGGAACGAGAACCTAATCTCGCTGTGGAACGGTATGGAACTGTTCCAATTGCTGGGATTTACCGATACGGGTGGATCGGTAAGGAGTGGGGAGCGCCCGGATCGGTAAGGAGTGGGGAGTGCCCGGATCGGTAAGGAAAAGTTCCACTGACTGCTCCAAGAGCGTTCCAGTGACGGTTCCACGGACTGCTCCAGTTCCGGTTCCACTGTCTGCTCCACGAGCGTTCCACTGACGGTTCCACGGACTGCTCCAGCTCCGGTTCCACTGTCTGCTCCACGAGCGTTCCACTGACGGTTCCACGGACTGCTCCAGCTCCGGTTCCACTGTCTGCTCCACGACCGTTCCACTGACGGTTCCACGGACTGCTCCAGCTCCGGTTCCACTGTCTGCTCCACGAGCGTTCCACTGACGGTTCCACGGACTGCTCCAGCTCCGGTTCCACTGTCTGCTCCACGAGCGTTCCACTGACGGTTCCACGGACTGCTCCACCGCCGGTTCCACTTACTGCTCCACTAGTTGCTCCAGTACTGCTCCACCGCCGGTTCCATTACCTGCTCCAGGACTGTTCCATTAGCATTCCACTCACGATACTCCCCGATCTTTTGGGAAGATGAGCCCTTTTTTTAGCAAAAGAAATTGTAAAATAAAACAATATTATTTTGGGATTTAATTAAAATTATTAAAGATCATAATATTGGCTTAGGCATTAATGTTGAAAATACCCCAGTATTGTAAAATAATTGGGTAATATAGTAAAACATGTATTAGAGGAAAGTAAAATTATGCAAAATACATACACAAAATAAATTATTTTGAATATATGACAATAGATGGTATAAGATTGATTTTAAAGCTAGATAAGAATCATTTAGACTAAACAATAAAATATACAGAGGAGGGTCCAAAACAACTTTATTTGCTGTGCAGTTGCTAAGAATTAAAAAATAATTTTCATTTTATAGGGGCCTGTCGCATTTCATTGAAATTAAAAAAAAAAAATCATGAAGAAATTTTATACATTGAGAATGTAATAGAGAGGAAGTAAAACTTCCCTGCCTTAGTGAAATAATGTAAATTAGCCTGGCATTATAGAAGTAGATTGGTGAAGGAGTTTAATACGAAATTCATATAATAGATTTGTAATATTTGTTAATTTATTTACCATCACTTTATGCTACTAAGATTGATCAGGCGATGCTACAAAGCTAAATTTTGCCTTTCCAGATATAATTATGATAGAGATCTTTAAAAAGTGCCTGACATCGCACAGGCTATCAACTTTCATTTTACTTTACCTTCTAAGGACAGCATGACCAAGGATTTTTTACTCCCTTTAAAAAATCCTAGGGCAACTTGGTGGGATGAGATCCTGTTACTTGCTATACTAATGAGATCCTGGGATTTGCTATACTAACTACTACACCACCAGTGACAGATGTATTATATATATATAAAATTCATTGATCTCAAAAATCTGTGTTGTGGTGAGATTAATTTATATTCTAATGATTATTAGAAAATGTGGGATTATTTTTATCTTCATATTACCATTTTTGGCACTTTGTACATGGAAGTACAATGTTATGATAAGGATATACAATATATCTTTTTCAGGAAATTGTAAACAGTATCTTAAAATTAATAAGGGCAACTGACAGTCCTAATGACCTATGTCTCAGTAATGTTGTTTGGTTATAGATTATATTTGAATGAGAAGAATATAAAATATTACAATTATTATTAAAGCATCATTTTAGAAAGAAGTTTCAACTAAATGATAATTGTAAGATGAGACAACTAATCTCAGCTATATTTTGAAACAAAATTTGCCTAATTCTAATTACAATTCTTATTTCCCAGTCCTTACCAACATTATTCAAAACAATTTCCAAACAAAACACCAATATTGGTCAATAATGCATACCTATATTCCTAAGTAATGAATGTATAAAAAGTAGAAAGGCTTGATGGAAATAAAATATAACATTTTGAAAAAATTGTACAAAAATAAAAAATTTTATTAATACAATTTTAAGTAATTTAAGTATACATATTAATACTTCAATATATACAAACAAGTTTAAAAGATATATTAATTCATATAGAATTATTATTTACACATTATAAAATTAATATTTATTTATTAAATATAATAATCTTCATTGTTGTTGATGAACAGCAACATCCTGGCATTTAGTGGAGACAGTTGGCTTGGTCTCTTTGAAAGAAACATGCCTGCTTTTGAAAAGAGCTGTTGGCATGGAAAAGATTTAGCTGTTATGCAAAGGTGTTCCTCTGCTACTGGTGAGAGCCATGGAAAGTCTTGCCGATTTGTATACCACCATCTTATTGGGTTTTCGTGCAGTAGAATTGAAGGGTTGGGAGGAAATTAAGTTTTTGGTAATTTAAAAATTCGAACAATTGCTTACTGTTAATGTTGAGAAAACAATAAAGTACTAAACAAATATTAAAAGTCTATATAAAATTTGCATTTTAAAGTTTTGACCTTGCCGATTTGGGAGTTTTTAACCAGTTCTATGTAGAGTATATATTATATTATTGAAAAACTTGTTCCTAACAAATTTAAATTGTTAAAAGGCCTCCCAATAATTAGCTCTATACCTAAATTTATGTATGTAGATATATAGCTCATAATAATTACACACAAAATTTTGTAAGCCAAATGAGCTGCTTGAATGTTGTAAACTGTGGCAAAGGTACATTACAAAAATCACCAAGCACACCAAACATTATAAGAAAAGTATTCCTAAGTATAAAAATAAGGCAGCATTAGTGTAACACTCTAAACAGAAAAAAAATTTGTAGATGATAATAATCAGAATCAATAGCTAATGAAAAAATAAAATTAGCTTTCAATTTTAAATTATACAAAAAGGTTTAACTAATCAACCTGGTCCCCCTGATCAACTAGCGCTAAATACCCCCCCCCCCCCCCCCCCCCCCGTCCCGTCATAATTTTTGAGTTTTTCTATTTCCATGTGTAAAGCAATGGAACAGTGGAACTGTATCGGTAATTTGGAACTGTTCCATTCGTGGAACGGAACGGGTTGGAACAGCTCCATTAAGTATCGGGAACGACCCATCCCTAATAAGGGCAAAACAGGTATAGGACTAAAGCAGTGTTACCACACGCTATTAGTTACAAAAATATTTAAGTACAAATAAAACATATTTCAGTGTTAAACACATGTAAAATAATATCAACAACAATTTTGTCCCAACACTCTCCCTCACTGAATATTTGTTTTAGATTCTTAGTCCAATATCACTAACATGTTTCATAAATTTTGGTTTATGTAAAGCTTTTGTGAAGATATCAGCAAGCTGAAACTCTGTCGAAATTGGTTTAATGTCAAGGATCCCTTCCTTCACTACTTCTCGCACAAAATAATGTCTAAGACGGATATGTTTTGTTCTGCGATGAAACTCTGGGTCCTTCGCGAGCTTTATTGCAGCTTCGTTGTCCACATACAGGTTCGGTTTCTCTTGAAGACCTACAAGCTCGTCTAAGAGTCTTTTCAGCCAAACGAGTTCTCGGGCTCCTTCGCTAGCAGCAACCAACTCTGCCTCTGTAGTAGATATGGCTACACTAGTCTGCCGTTGACTCAGCCAAGAAATCGGTCCACCAGCATATCTGCAAACTAAACCAGTCGTTGATCTTCCTGTCTCGATGTCACCTCCTAGATCAGCATTGCTATACCCTTCCAATATACCTGAATTCTCTTCTTGCTGATAAACAATTCCTAAATTTTCTGTACCTCTCAAATAACGAAAAATTCTTTTCACTTGGGTCACATTTTCGGCAGAAGGGTTTTCAAGACTTCTAGAAACCACTCCAACCGCATATGATATATCAGGTCTTGTTGAAAGCATTAGGTACATTAATGCTCCTACAGCCTAACGTTATGGGAATTTTATATCTTCTTTACCTTAATGTGTTTCTTTCTGTGTTCGTTTGTTTGCAATCATCGGTGTAGACACAGCCTTGGAACTTTCCATATTGAATTTCTTAAGAATACGCCGGGTGTAATTCTTTTGGTCAATATGATTTGAGCCATCTTTTTTCTGTGAGATCTCTAATCCTAAAAAATATGAAAGATGGTTTGGAGTAACCTTGAAATTTGATCTTAACTCTAACAGAAAGTCCTCCAGCTCCCGTTTATCAGTTGATGCGACTATTCCATCAACCACATAAAGAGCAATCATTATTTTTCTCTGGCCCCTTTTTCTTATAAAAAGGATCTGCATCACTGGCAGCAAAACCTAGTTGTGTGAGAAAATTTACAAATCGCTCATACCAAAAGCGAGCAGCCTGTTTCAACCCATATAGACTCTTTTTGAGTCTGCAAACACGACCACTTCCATCATTGTATCCAATGGGTTGTTGCATATAAATTTTATCTGTTTCTTCCAGATCTCCATGAAGAAAAGCAGTCGAAATATCAAATTGAGATAATGACATTTTCTCACTAGCCGTAACACTTAATAGAGTTCTAACAGTTCCCATCTTGGCAACAGGACCGAAAGTTTCATCGTAATTTACACCCTTTTCTTGTAAGAATCCTCTAACCACAAGACGTGCCTTATGGCGTTCAATGGAACCATCTGGATTTTGTTTTATTTTATAAACCCATTTATTTGATAATGTCTTCATTCCTTTAGGCAATTCTTCTTGATAACGTTCTGGAGGTCGTATACTCTCCCTGTTTCTGAGATTCATCTGTTTAGGAATTTCAGAATCTTCCTGTTCTTCTTCGATAATATCTTCAAACCCGTAAAAGTCTTCTTCAGTTTCTCCCTGGTCTCTTAATTCATTCTCAGAGTTTGGTTGTAGGGTTTGCATGCCTTTTTCTTTTTCTTGGTTCTCTTCTTCCAGCAAACGTAGTGATACACTACCTGAAGCGAGCGGTGTTTCCTTGAAAATGACATCCCTTGAACGTATTATTCTTTTTCTTCCGTCCCAAATCCTGTATCCAAAACGTTCATAGCCAACTAACACTCCTTTTACGGCTTTCTTGTCCATTTTCTTCCTATGATTAGGGATATGACCATAGCATTCACTACCTATTATTCTCAAGTGTTTTATACTGGCCTTTTTATTAAACCACATTTCGTGTGGGCTCTTATCAGGACTACCAGACTTTCCTGATCTATTTAAAATATACACAGCAGTATTTGTGAGCTCTGCCCATTAAAACTGTGGAAGATTTCCATGTGCCTGTAGCATCGCTCTTGCTGCTTCAACTACAGTCCTATTATCTTTTTCAATAAATCCGTTCAATTCACTACAATATGGCATAGTTAACAGTTGTTCAATTCCATACTTATCTAGGGTAGTCTTCATCTGCTTGTTGTCAAATTCACCACCATTATCTGACTGAAATGCTTTGACAGTATGACCAACTCGTTTAAATTCTTTCAACATTTGAATAAATTTCTCATGAACTTCGGACTTTTCTTTGATGAAATAAATAAATCTGAAGCGAGTGAAGTCATCTTTGAACAGTACATAATATCGGAATCCAGAAACTGAACGCTCAAAAGGACCAACATCTGCATGAATAACTTGTCCTGGAGCGGTTGCTTTCTCCCTAGTACCAAATTTTAATCTGTGTGCTTTTCCACAAACACAACCTTCACATAATTCTGAGTCTACAGGAACTTTAATGCCTAATTCACAGTCTAATATTTCCTTAACATGTCTCTTATTCTGGTGTGCGAGCCTTTCATGATACAGCTGTAAAGTACTACTGTCAGCATGCACAGCATTCACTATCTCATTGGTAGGATTACATATCACATCTAATTTATATAAACTACCATATCGGCAACACTTTCCAATAAGAACAGATTTTCCATT
The DNA here is from genome assembly GCA_911387785.2 of Aelia acuminata. NCBI lineage: Eukaryota > Metazoa > Arthropoda > Insecta > Hemiptera > Pentatomidae > Aelia > Aelia acuminata. The sequence continues at coordinate 69,278,150 of OU426980.1, read as the reverse complement.
AACAAGAAATTGGCATTTTTCAGTAGTAGAAATAAATTTGCTGTTCTGATTTTTCTCTTGAGCACATAAAACAGAAAATAGATTTTTCTGCATATCAGGCACATACCATAAATTTGATAAGGTAATAACTCTATAATTATGCCTACCATCATTACCTTTCAATTTAACATCTCCAAATCCCATAGCCGGTACACTATCTCCATTCGCTGTTGTGACTGTGTGCTCTCTTGAAAATTCTTTCACCTGGGTAAACAGATTCTTGTTGTTACAAATGTGGTTTGTGGCACCATTATCAACATACCAACTACTGCTATCACACTCACTGGAGAATACATCATTAGAAGTAGCAAATAATATCATATTATAGGTAGACTTATTACTATTGTTAGGTTTAAACTTGGGTTTCAGCGGTTTACCATCCTTCTTCCATTTTAAACAGTTTCTTACTATATGCCCTTCCAGTTGACAGTAATGACAAATGAATTTTGGTCTTGTCTTACTTTTAGATAATAGCGCCTCTTGGGAATCAAACGACTTACTGCTTGAGGCTTTTCCAGTTAATGCTCTTTCGTGTGCACATAACTGACTAGTTAAGTTATCAATTGTGCGCTCACTCTTGGGCATCAGAAGCCAACTTGATTTGAAAGAAAAATATTCCTGCGGTAAAGTTTTTAAGACCTTGCATATAAGAAGAATATCTGGTAGTGGCTTTAGCTTATCGCCTTCAGTCATTTCTAAATTAAGATTGTTCCAAATATTCTTCAGATTGGACAAATGATTTGCCATGTCATCGTGGATATCTAATTTATAGGTAAACAACTCCATGCACAAATTAAAGGTTTTAACTTCTGTTACACCTTCATATAACCTGTGCAGTTCAAGCCAAACATCTCTAGCAGATGTAAATATCATTACTTTCATCAATGTTTCTTCAGTCATATTAGTTGTTAGAACTAATAGAGCCATTGAATCTGCAATTGTAAAAACTTCTACCAGCTTATTATATTCACTTACTTGTTCTGATGTTCTGTCAGCCGGTAGTTCTCCAGGTTTCTTCATAACACCTTTTACTACATCTTCACAATTTGGAATACTTCTCAAAAGGATCAGAACCTTGTACCTCCACGAAGCCCAGTTATTTTTGCCTTCTAAAAGCCCAATGTTGACTTTGAAATCCATCTCTTAGAAAGAGACGCTTCCACTATAATAAGAAAAGAACTGACCTAACTCAATATTCCTAGTTTATTTGCATTGAAATTCTTCACTAATCACACAGTTTCGCGTAGCTTGACCCATAACCTGTTGTGATTTAAGCAAATAAGAAATAAAGAAATGAGTTATGTTTTGGATACATTTATTAAAACACAGAACAAACTTCAAACAACATGGTGGCACCATAGCGTCCTTTCGAATAGGCCTTTGCATAAGGGCAAAACAGGTATAGGACTAAAGCAGTGTTACCACACGCTATTAGTTACAAAAATATTTAAGTACAAATAAAACATATTTCAGTGGTGACAAAACACATATAAAATAATATCAATAACAATTTTGTCCCAACACACTACCCCTCATAGGTGTACCAGTGCAGGTGTCTAAAGATATTATACTTTCAAGTACTTCCACAAAAGAGACGGGGGGGGGGGGGGTTGTCATTGAATTATTAGTTGGTGGAAATGAATTCCTAAGAAGAATAGTCGGGAAGACTAGGAGGGACCGGGTTCGCAACGAACGAATACGCCAAGAACTTGGGGTCGCCCCATTAAAAGAGGTTCTGCAAATCCGCCAACTGAAGTGGTTTGGTCATGTGATAAGGATGGAGGAACATAGAGACCCACTGAAGACGATGGACTATACCCCAGATGGCAGAAGACCTCGAGGACGCCCAAGAATGTCTTACGTGGAGTACATTGATAGACTGTGCAAAGGAAGAGGCAAGGATCTCCGTCGAGCCAGGAATTTAGCAAAAACTAGAGAAGAGTGGAGTTCGTGGCTGCTCACCCCCTTACGCTGAAAGGCACAAAAGGGAGAAGCTAAAGAAGAAGGAAATGAATTAAAAATATTTTATGAAATATGTTCTCAAGAACGAAATACATTAATTATGAATATAATAGTTTCAATAATTGATATTAGGTTTCCTTATAATCCTACTGAGTTTGTGTTTTAAATTTTCTTTTTTTATCCTTAACCATAGTTCCAAATGTTCTTTGATTAAATTATTTATTTTCAATTTTCTTCTAAATTTGGTAGATCATATTGCTAATTAATCATTACTTATAAATTATTTATCTTGCGCCATGCTTGGAAGATGGTCTGTAGCAGATGATTCAATTTCTTTTAAAACAGGTTTTATTTTGTCTTCAACTTATTAATTATCCAGTAAGATTGTTTTATTTCAAGGTCAATTAATTTGTTGCCTAATAATTTAAAATAATTATTATTATTGGTGTTTAACAAATATTGGTTAGAAAACATACTATCGATTTTTTGAATCTTGTGAATAATATGAGGTGGTATTTTATTTTGTTTCAAAAAATAAATTTTTGATCTATTGTGTAACAATGAATTATACAATGAATATATTTTCTTAATTGCTAAGTTCTCGTCCTGCAGTGTTTTATTTGATTTTTCTTTGAATCTTCTGTTGATCCCTTTCATATGGCCTTCACTAATCTCCATATTCCTTTAAGTTTTGATAATTTTTATTCTACTGGAAAACCTGATCTATATTATTCCAATTTTTCGTAAAATGGTGAAATACACATCTTCCTTTGATGTATATATTTGTCAATACATTACAACTTTCACAACGTTTCGAGGCCTAATGCCTCATCTTCAGGTGTACTGTAACAATTTGTTAAATAATATTTCCAATTTGATAAAATTAATTTACAAAGATTATAATAATTGAAAACCACATACAATTTAAAATTGTATATTACATTATATATTTTATTACATACATTTGCTTTTTCCTAGTGAAGAGGTAAGAAAAAAGCAAATGTATGTAATGTAATATATAATTTTAATTATATGTGGTTTTCAATTTTATAATCTTTGTAAATTAAACATATCAAATTGTAAATATTATGTAAACAATTGTAGCAGTACACCTGAAGATGGGGCAATAGGCCTCGAAACGTGAAAGTTGTAATGAATCGACAAATATATATGTTATATCATTTACTTCATTTAATGCTTACAAAAGAAAGTTTTTATTGTTGTAGAGCTATATCACATTTTATTAAAAACTGTCAAAAAAAAAAACTTTATAATAGATGGCAGTGCATCTCATCACCATGTAACCTATAAAGTAGCCTCCCATATGTCAGGACTGTGTGTTTTAATCTTATAACTTAATTTAAGTTTAAGAATTTAATTATCAGCCCTTATAGTGGCAAATTTATAACATAACCTCGTAACAATGAGGATACTTGTTGATGCTGGTAATTAGGTTGTATTTAGTGATAGTGGTGCAACTATCAGTAAAAAAGAAACATTATTTAACCTTTAAGCATACATCTTTCTTAAACTTTCAAGCAAGCTTCAAAATGATTCCCACTTCAAAGATGATCCCAAGTGATGAAACCATTAATATTACCATTAGTAGTGATACATGCCATAGCAGATTAGGTATTCCCTATGAAGCTCCAATCAGAACTCAAGGATTGCCCTTTAAAAGAGAGTAGATATGCCTAGATCTAATCAGAAAGGTGAAATGTTGCTGGTACTGTGAAAGTTCCATCTAAAAATAGGTAAAATTACAATCAAGTTAATGTTGATGAGTACGCTTGTTTTTTTACTGTGTACATTCCGAAATATAAATCTCACAGGAAGAGAACAATTTGATACAGCATATTAAGAGGGCTGTAAGCTGAAGGATATCCCTGGTCCAAGGTACACTGATGGGTGGAAGTTCACCTCATTAATTGAATATTTTTTTTCAACAAAGTGGAATAATATTAAAGTACTCATTGCCATTTAACCAATGAGAAAATGGGGTAAGTGAATGGATAAATAAAACTAGGGCAATATTTTTAGAGACAGGATTACCAAAGAATTTTTGGAATGAGATCATAATAACAGCAGCATATCACAGCACACCCAGAACCACTTTGAATCATGGGTGGATCAAGCTGGATGGAAAGGGGGCGCAGCCCCACGGCCCTTCTGCTGGATCAGTCAATCAGCTTTTTCACCTTTACGTTCCTTCCCACAACTAATAAAACAAATAAAAATTATTTGTTCTTTATCTTACTTCCTTAATTTTAGTAGTTTAAGGTTAAGAGTGTGTGGTTCAAGAGCATGGGCTTGTAAAGTGCCTAACACCCAAAGTGAATTAGAGTCACATGCAATAGATTTTGTAGGATATGGATGGGTCGGTCGCGAGACCCTAAAATTAGTCACTTATGTATCTCGTGATGTGAGATTTGATAAAGTGACTTCTACCGTCATTAAAGTAAACTGGATATGGATAAGATCAAGCAAGAATTCAAGGTGCTGTGAGGAGATGGTTAGTTTTTTCCAAAATTTTAACTCTATATTAATTAAAATAGGAATATTTGTACCATTGTACTAGAAGAATAACAATTACTAAAAAAGATTAGGTAACAAATTAAATAATTTTTAACAATAACACTCATTTATACTTCAATAAGCTTATACCTCAAATCATAAGGCACCTTGAAGGATTGTGCATTATGTTCTTTACAACCAAAATTTGTCTGTGGGTTCAAGAATATCTACTCACATAAATGGCTTTTAGTTCATAGGCTCTGGAATAAACTATAGAACATAAACTTCATGAACAAAATTTGTATTAAACTTTTATACATGTAAATATAATATCAAGGTTTATACATTTGAATATAACATTATAGCAATAAGTTATACAAAATCTACTAATATTAGTAATGTTTACAACAGAGTGGGTTCTAAGTACTTGTATTTACTTGAAAAGCTTTGAAAATTTATTTGTATTCCAGAATTACTGACAATATCACCAACATAAGTAATAAGTTAAAAATAAACAGGAAAATAACTTCTGGACTATAATGAAATTTTATTTTAAATAAGTTATTTGCTAATTAAAAAAATAATATTATTTAAAGAATACATTATAATTTATTTTAAAACCAATTATTGCAGTCACGTCAACCAATGTAAGATAATGAAAATATTTTTTTTAAATGTAAAATGTACTAATTAAAAAAAAAGAGGGGTATATATTTGAGTAGATACTTAAGTTTTTTAGAAAATATATTCAAAATATTTTAAGGTGTTTTCAAAATTAAAATAAAAGATTGTTACATTAATAAAGTAGATAAAATTTACACATATTATAATCAATTTGAACAATATGCCCACTGACATGAAAGGACACCATACCATCAAATCAAAACATCTCAATTCAAGAATACACACACACACAAAAAAAAGGGGGATATTCATGAACTCGATGGATAGTTGGTTGATGCAGTGTTTACATTAGTATTGCAAGCCATAGGCGGAGATGTTGGTGGCGGCGGTACATGAAACTTAGGCTGAATTATGGAAGTTTTTCGAACTGGAACACTTTCTGGTGTAGGAATCGCTTCCCCAGTTGGGAAATTAAAAAAAGGTGTAGAAGCCTGTGATTGTCTTCCTTTAGTTACTCCAGTTGTTTGTCTTGCCATTTGATAATCGCCGGAATCGAAATATTTTTGCTAAACACAATAAATAAAGTTATCAGTTATATCTAATTTTAATTTTAGTGAGCGTGAACATTATCAACATAGTTTATTTCCTAATACCATTTTCTTATAGCTTTTTAGCAATAACTTATGAATAGCACTCAACCATTATTTAATTAAACTGATACCTATAAGTTATAAGATTTTTGTTTTTCTTATTATATTTGATTATCCTCATAATTCAACTAATTGGGATTTTAGATTGTTAAGATGTTTGATAAGAAAAGTGAAGGATCTTAACAACCCTGAGCGTGTTCAAAAAGAAAAATAAATAAATAAATTGTTTTCTTAAAATAAATGTTTCTTTATTTATATAATTAGAGGAGGACAAAATAAAAGAAAAAAAAATTTGAAAAAAAATGATAACCTCCTTCCATGCAGTGACAGTGATAATAATGATAACAGTCTGTTTCCAACCAGTGACGATAGAAATATGAGTCTTTACGAAAAGTGTCAACCAGTACACCTCACCATTATTAACATTCATGGAAGCCAGTAGTTGGTATCTTGAGATAACCTGAAAAAAAGTATATCACCAAGCTGCTGGTAACAAGGCAGAACAGGCACTGAAGGTTCGAGCCACGATTCCCATGATCGATTACTGGCTGCTCGATCGATCTCGAAAACCGCAGTCAAGTATTGATGAACTGTCATGCTGCTACAAGATTGCCAAAATTTAACTCTTCTTCTTCTTTTTTCCCATTGCTATTATACTCATAATTGGTACAATACTATATTTTTTAAAAAGATTTCCTGATTATGAAAAAGGATTATTATTATTTCATATAATGGAATTTTATAAGAGAAATTTAAAATATTGCACTTCTGGCAGTATTGAGATTATTGTTGCAGCTTAAAAGGAATCTAAAAACAAAGGATAATAAAGAAAGGAGGAGGTAAGAAGTCTGTAATTTAAAAAAGCCAGATGTTGTGACCAAATTCTAACTTGAGCTGGAGAATAAATTTGAATGGATGAACTCGACAGGTTTATTCTATGAGGGTCGCCCCCTAGAGAAGTTTATGAATATACTTACAATGTTGCTGATGGATATTGCCATATAAACCACATAGATGTATAGAGACTCACTGACTTTATCACTCTTATGTACAACGGCAAAGGGTTCATGGGTTTTTCCTGACCTTTTGGTATTACCGGTTGTTGACAGGTAGATGCGCAAGTTATTACAATGTATAAATAGGTTATTACTGTGATTCTATTATATAAATGTATAACTAGTAAAATTAATCTGAGTGTATTAAATTTGAATAACACGTGTTGAGATTTAGGACATCTGATTTTTTGTTTATTGCGCGATTTTTATGTTTTTCTATGGTTATCATTTCTTTAATATTTTGTTTAAAATTATTATTTTCACCGGGCACTATTTTAGAAGAATCAAATTTAAACAAATAACTGATAATCAAGCCAAAGATATCTGGCATGACGTTTACTTTTTCTACTGCAGTTTTTCATGCTGATTATAAATCTGAAAACCATTTTTATCACGTCAGGTTGGTGATCACGTGAGGTTCGTACAATAATAGATTTGTGTTATATGTTTCTTATAAGAAATGAACAGGTATTTACAAGAAAAACATATGTTCCAATTTTAGAATTTTGCAGTAAAAGAAAAAAACTAAAGGCATCTCATTTCCAGGTCAGAATAATCTTCACAAAGGAGGATTACATAACTTCACACCTTGACATCTAATGGTAGTTAAGTCACTAATATCCATCACAACTAGGTTTTCCTTTTTTCGGGGGGGGGGGGGGGGGGGAGGTTACATTTAACCTCCTTTCATACAAAACATCCACGAAAAAAGGAACATATGCCTTCTTCTTCATTCAAATCTTATAGGAGCAAAATATCCTTAAGGATTATAAATTGTTGATAATGTAGGTGAGTCAGATCTTTTCATTGGCTCAGTATCCCGAGGATTGATAACCTCAATAATAACACAGCTGGGATGACCAAGCGTGCTTGTATGAATGAAAGTACCCAAGAGAGGGTAGCATTCTACAGTCTAATGGGAGCGGTTCGAATTTACATATCAAATGGTGGATCTATGGAATAAATTGACCTTCCCACCATGGTTAGAATGGACTGATAACACTTCTAGAGTAACCCCTCGTCACAGGTAGAGGTAATAATAAGGAGAGGCTGCTGCTTGAGAAATATGGTAAGCGGAGGATGAAAGGACTGTTCAATGTTGGATCAGACATTTTAACAGCGAGTACACGATCCATTAAGATGAAATATGTTCTGGACCCTCATCTGGGTCGAGCAATGAGGCTAAAGTAAGGGCAGCCAATGCATCACCATCGATTACGCATCAACTATTGACTATTCTTGGCCCTTCTAGTGCATCATCTAAAACCATTGGAAGAAATGTTAGGAGTGGTCATCTCATGATCTGATAGGCACCCAAGCCCAATGTTGGGTAGATATAAGTTAACAACAGCTAGCTAACCAGTACTAAAGACACTCGCTTTTTGAAGAGAAGAAAAGAATAGTCACTTTTGATGAGGAATGGATTTAACGCAACCTGACACAAACAAGCAGCAGTTAAAACCAAGGCAGTCACAAAATTCAGTAGTGAGACATGACAGGTTTGCATATTAAGTTAGGTAGCGAGTTTGGAGTTGTTTTGAGGGTATGGTGTACTTTATGGTCATGCTATAAATGCAGAAATTTATTCTCAGCAACTGGAGTGGGTAAATGAAGTTCTGGTATAGAAATAACATCTAATTAATGCTTGTCTTCATGCTGCTAGAATAAATCTGAATGAAATAGAACTTCTACCGCATCCTGCATACAGTCCTCACCTCACCCTTCTGTAACTCCTTCAGCTCAAAGGCTCATTTCCTTTGGGGAGGCAGTTCAATCAGGAGAAAGTTGAATCTGGTGTTAGTGAGTTCTTTGAATCAAAAGGTAAAGACTGGTACATGTGCGGTCTTCAAGTGTTGGATGATAGAGGGCTTAGGGCAGACTAACAATAGGGGTTATACTTAAAAGATTGAGGTGAAAGTTGTTATTTTTTAAATACAATTTTATTATAATGTACAAACACCGACAAAAATTTTGAGCCATCATTTGTAAATAAATAACGTTAATTAAAAGTTTGTATGTGAAATAAATCTTCTTACCCCCTTAGCCAGTTTCTTTTGCAGAAATGCGGAATGTCCACTAAGTCCCATAGGATATTTTGATTTTAACCATGCAGCATTATCTAAGTTGCATGACTGCTGTAAAAAATGTAAATAGTTAATTTAAAACAATAAAATATGCACACAATAATATATTTTAAGAAAAGAATAAATCCGGGTGACGTTTAAAGATTCTAAATATAGTAAAAACCTATTGTTGTAGCTTACATTTTGACCCAAAAATGCAGGTCTTCTTCAGGACTGGATGAAACGAATACAAACTAAAAGAAAATTATAAATACAGTGATGGGAGTAAGTCTAGTGAGTTTAGTTAGATGGGTTGCCATCTAACTAATGCCATCGATAAGGGATGCCTTTCTCGACCTTGAAAGAGAAGAAGCAAGAATGGACCTTGTCATAAACATATCAAAGACCAAATACATGCATGTATACCCAGTTGGTGGTGGCAACCAAATGGTAGAGTCTCGATTGGGCTGCACAATTTCGAGGGTGGAAGAATTCATCTATCTTGAACCCAAGAGAACCCCAGCAATAACATTAAGCCTGAAATCCAATGCCGAATTATGGCCGCAAATAGGTGCTATATAGACTATATATATATATATATATATATATATAGACTACAGAGGCACCTTAAGAGTAGAGATGTTTTAAGGATTGCCAAGGTGCATATCTACAAAACTTTCATAAGGCCTGTGCTCACCTATGGCTCAGAATGTTGGACCCTCCCAAGAGCCGGGAGAGGAGGCAACTCTATCAACCTTCAAGTGCCGAATGAATATATGGTGCTGTGAAGATGGTGTTTGGAGGCAGCTTACCAATGCCTCTCTACAGGAAAGCAGATATTACAACTTTTGTCTAGATTGGTCGACTGCGCTGGGCAGGTCATCTCATGAGAATGACAGATAACCAAATTCCGCGAAAGATGTTAGAAGAGCAGCTGTATGGATGAAGACTTTGCAGACCCAGGCTGTGCTGGGATGACCGTTTGGCAGATGATGCTCAGTCCATCCTTGGTATTCGCAACTGGAGAGCAGGAGCCAAAATAGAGATGCCTAGTGGTCAATGCTGCAGGCGGCTTTGTTCCCTAGAGGAATGTAACACCATAAAAGAAGAAGAAGAGGAAGGTTGCCATCAAGAAAATATTGTAATAGAATCTAATTTAGCATCATAAATATTGGATAAGGCAAGTCACTATGTCTTTTTAATTTGTATCATAATTTATGTAAAATATTTTTTACATGTCACTACCTATGTTAGTAATTCTGACATACTGTCAGGTGTGCCACTACATCAAAAGGATAATGACGATGGTAGTCCCAGACATTTTTTTTTAGTAGGAGGGGAGATTAGTTGTTATAACAGAAAAAACCCCATAAATAAAGCAAAAAAAAAAAAAAAAAAAGCACACTTATTTATTTGAAAAAAGAATAAAGCCTGAATTACACAGGCAGATGAAAGGATAATGACGATGGCAGTCCCAGAAATATTTTTTTAGTAGGAGGGGTGATTAGGTGGTATAAAAGAAGAAAAAAAACATAAATAAAGCAAAAAAAAAAAAAAAATAAAAAAAAAAAAAAGCACACTTATTTATTTGAAACAAGAATAAAGCCTGAATTACACCTGCCGAGTAGCTTACTCTCACTCGGCCCAGCAACATACTGAGGATTGGGGTGATTACACGTGGTGGAGGCAGCGGGCGAGTCAGTGCATTGAGATTATACGTTCGTGAAACATGGTTCCGCGTAGGAGGCAAATAATACAAATCATGAATGTTTTTAAGAAAGGCTGCAACATCATCTTAACTGCCATTAATGTTTAACTTGATATATTGCAAAAAAAAAAAAAAAAGTTGGTGAAATATTTAAAATAATTTTGTATGTTTTCCTCTTGTTCCCGATTTCCATGGTAGGTTCCAATTCCTGGAGCCATTTCACACTGGATTTGTAAACTGAAGATAATCCACAACCAGATTTATTAGAATCTAGAATTTTTTTTTCTGTCTTGGATGTATATTGACCTCAAGTTTCTAATTTTATTTTTTACCTCTAGTATACCTAAGTCAGTTAAATTCATCACCTCATACCTCTACTCTGTTTTTATAAGTTGCCGATTTGAAATTCCAGAGGCATTCGTGTGATTTATACTCTTATATAAATTTAATTGTTGCTTCAGAGCTCCATTTAGCAGTTTTGAACTTAATAAATTAATAAATCACAAAAGATTGAGACAGGAGATAAATCGCACTACTAAGTTTACTTCACTTTGACTGATCACACCGACCGAGTGGGCTGGTGGTAGGGGTATTCACTCGGCCAAGAGAATAGAACACCCTTCTATCCACTGTCTCGCCCAAATGACTCGCCTGCTACTAGGCCCAGTACTGACTTTGCTGATTACATTAACTGAGCACTCGGCCGAGTGCACTGTCTCGGCCCAGTACTCGGTAGGTGTTTTTCAGGCCTAAGAGCTTTATCAAATTCTTACACACCAATGATACTATACTAGAATATTTGTATGAATTATGAATGTTATTATAAGTTTAGAATATTATGAATGCGTAAATTTATTCCACTAATCTTTTCTTTTCTGAAATTTCGGTGTGGGGGGATCCTCACATATCCCCTCTCCCCTGGTGCAATGACACAGTTGTACAGTGAAACTTGCAAGAAAGCAATGCGCATAACATTTGTCCTTACTGTATAAAAAGTTAAAAGTGTTTCAATGGAAAACTTCATAACTTTATTTTGTTAGAACACATTTTCGTTGATTCCAATGCTTGTTATTGCCTAATTGTAATATTTTAATAAAATATTTTTAAATACTTCTGCTTCATTTTTCAACATTTTATTATTAAATGCTGTATGAAATAACAATCTATTTGTTTTGAAAATCTCCTTTTTATCAACATTTAATGAAAAAAATAGTCACCACTAATTGTCCTTACTATTAGTTTTAACCACTTATTCTGAGTAAATACCTGGGTCTTGGGTTAAGATTCTCTAGGGGTTAAGAAAAAAACCTTCTAACGCTTAAATATAATAAATAATGTAATAGGTAACTCAAAGAAGTAAAATGCAAAAGTAAAGGCTTATATTCAGATATATATTATTAAACTATGATATATTGTCTTAAACTATAAGTCTTGAATAAACTGAAACATGTTATTGAAATCATAAAACCTTGAGTAAACAAATAAAACTATTTGTAATATTATATGTTAAAAAGGTTATAATAGATCTCAAATTAAAGACAACCAAAGGATTTAATTCAAAACCCCTCCCACCATTTCAAATCATACTATGATAAAATTAACATTAATGAAAACTTAGGAGTGTTTAATTCCAACATAGCAGACTATATCATGAGGTGTAATCAGATTTAATATTTAAACTAACATGTGCAAAAGTTAAAAAAAAATTCTTTCGAGAAAAAAACTAAAATCAAGACAGGAAAGACATTTATTGAGTTCACTTTTAAAATTAATAGTTTACTGTAATACGTTGAAAAGAATGCATATAACTATACAAAGAAATTAATATGAGGAATTAAAAAAAAAAAAAAGTACCGACCCCATTATCGGCTTTATTAGTTTCATTAGATCCATTTTTCACTTCATCCGCTGTGATGGTGTTGGACTTCTCACCATCCATAACTAACTTAGTTGAAACTGAAAACCAAACAAAATCTTAACAAACTTTCGATCCCAATGAAATAAAAAAAAATAATAAAAGTTATATATACAGACTAACAAGCACGAAACGATTTAAACCTATAAGCACAATTCGAAAAACTGAGTTTAACTTCACTAATAACTGAACTACCTTTTGAAACCAGATGAGGAACAAAGTTGAGATGAGTCGTTCATGAAAGAACGGGACGAATAATGAATGAAGAGTTTCTAAAATTAATGTGATCAGAGAGATCGGCTCACTTTCTAAAAGGCAATATAGCTGCTCATCCTGTGGCGTATTTGGACGCAAGAGGAGAGAGAACAGCTGTGAATTAATTGCCAGTAGGTAAACATCACTAGGGTGTTTGTGATTTTTTACTTTTTCCTCTTTTCTATCGAGCTATTAAGTTGCGTAGTTGAGTTAAGTTTTCTTTTTCTATTATTGTTTTCCTTTTCGCAGTGAGTACGTTTTATTTTGCATATATTTTTTGTACAGTAATATTTACATTTTATAATGATATATATGTGTAGTTTTTTTTTTTTTTTTTTTTTTTTTTTTTTTTGTGTGTGCTGTATTCTTTTCTTATTTTTATTACAAATATTTTTTTGTTTTTTATGTAAGTATATATATATATATATATATATATATATATATATATATATTGGGGGGGAAGGTACGAAGTTTTTTTTTTTTTGTTGTTCTATTCTGCGGAAAATCGTAAAAGTATTTAGATATTTTTTTTTCCTTTTAGCGTCCCTTCTTTCTTCCATTGAAGAAATATTAATTTTTCAGAGATACTTATTTTTTTTTTACTGCTAATGTACAAGTCTTTACATTGCCACTGGGCTGGCGGGAAAGTATAATTATGGTTTGAGGACGCGATGTCCAGACTTTAGTACATAACATAATGGCGCCCAAAATAAAGACCCTGTTATAGGCTTATCTTAAGCCTGTTTGGTGTATAGATTGAGACTCTGATACTCCCAAGCATAAATACTATTGTTATTTAACAGTATATTTAATTGTTTTGTTGTTATGCATATAGTTACTAAATTTTATTTTCTCTTTTAAGTTTAATATATAGTTTTACTATTTCAGAAAATTTATAAGAAGAACATTTAATTTTTTTTTCTATGTTATATAGATTAATTTTTTTTCTTGTAGTTTTAAGATTTAATGTTATGATACCTTATTTTTGCAGGTAATTTCTTTTATGCTGTTTTTTTTTTGTATATATGTATAGCATTAGAGGATATTTACATCTTTAATAAGATCGCTTTTTGTTTAAGTAGGAAATTGTGTTAATATTAAATTATAGGAAATCTCTAAAATGTCCTGAATAATGAACGGGAAGATTTATTCGCTACTTTACAAAAAATACATCATGCCTCGGGGAACCTACGACTTACATGTCCTCGTTGTACCATTCCGGGAAACGGAAACGGGAGTCGAACATATGGATCCAACCTACTCCCCTAATTTTTAGAGATCCCATTGTACCCTATGAAACCAAGCCGATTTGTGTGACAACAATTATGCATCATTTCATCGAGCATCAGGGCTACTGAGTCCAGGTGGATACTACACAAGTATCCACCTGGACTCAGTAGCCCTGATGAAGATCCACAAGTTGGATCGAAACGTTGGCTTACCATAATAAAATCATTGTAAACTGAAAATCCTGACCATCATTTAACCTATCGTAATTGAAGAACAGTTGACCATCTCTTACCTCTATTAAGTTCTGTTGAATCAAATCCTGTTAAGGTAAAATGTTTTGACCCTATTCCTGTTGTAAAAATTTTTACTGAACAGAGTAATATTGAGTCTAATTGTGTTGAGTTGATTATAGTAGAGTATAATTTTGATAGGCTTAGTTTTGGGAAGTATGACGTTTTAAATTCTCTAGTATTAAATCAATTTGAGAAGGGTATTTCTGCATTTGTTGCGGATATAAAAATTAAGGTTAGAAAGGCATGTGTCATTGGGAATGTATTGAAACCCCCTCTGGGGGCCGCACAGTGGTCAATAATTGCTTTTTGGGGGACATAAATCTGCCATTTCCACAATTTTATAGGTTTTATAGGTGTAGTCGTTTTATGTTATAGATTAGAAGGAGCTTGTAAATGTACCTGTACCATTTAGAGCAGATTACAGGGCCAAACATTGCCAATTTTTCTGTAAACATATACAAAACATAATTTTCTAAAAAAGGCGCAAGTGAATTTAACTGATCTTTTTATGTGGTCGTAGTACAAGTAAGACTAGAAATTACCCCAGTGATAACTCCGGGGAGCACCCCTTTGAAACCGAGAATAACGGTTTTTATTGAAAAAAAGTAGTATATAAATTGCTTTTCTTTATGGTATTATTTATTCTAAATTCCTGGTTTTGGCTCATATTGTCTAAATTATGTTTCATTATTTATACTTATATTGTCATGTGGCATTATTTATGTATTGTTAAAATAATTCATTATTGTTTGAGAAAGTCTGGTCATTAAATATTGTATTTGTTCTGAGAATTGCAAGCTAACTTATTTCTTAGCTTAAACCAATTTTTACTGTAACATTTTTGGTTACTCCGGGCCTGAATAATATTGATTCAGAATGAACAATGAAGAGGTGAGACGTCTTAGAAGCCGAGACATCCCATTAAATCGGAGACAGGAAGATGTTGAAGTCCAACAGCACCAAGGTATGAACATTGGTAGTAGCCAGAGAGGCTCTAATAATTTTGGTTCGCAGGTAGCTGTTGGCGAAGACATGACTTCACAAATCCGAGGCGAAGAAGTAACGTCGAGGCACGGTAGTAACGTCTCTAAAAGAACAGAACTACAGTCCCAACTAGAGGAAGCTGAAGCAGCCTATCGTTATAAGAAACGAGCGCGGGAGTTGGCGAGGATGAAGGAGGAGCTGGAGGAGGAGTACCGTTTGGAGCGACTGCGGAGAGCGGTAGAAAAGGCTAGTTCCGCCGGAAGCGTTGCTGGAGTTAGCAAGATTAGCCAAGCTTCCTCGGTACCTAGTCCTTATAGGGAATCTACCAAAAACAAAGTAAGGGATTGGGTAAGCAAACACAATTACCTAATAGATGAGGAAGAAGGATTACGCGAGGTTCCTCCTGAATTTACTGATAATTCTAGACAGCCATCCCCAATGTCGCGACCACGGTCTACGATTTCGGCCCAACCTAAGCCTCCAATTAATAATCCTGTTTGTTTAAATCCCTGCCAACAGCCCCATTTTTCTATGGAGACTTATCTAACGCGAAAATCTGTAGGAAAAGCCCTTCCATCATTTAGCGGTGACCCCTCGGAGTGGCTACATTTTATTACAAGTTTTCGTAATTCAACGAACATATGTAAATTTTCTGAGGCGGAAAATTTACAGCGAATTAGTAAAGCTCTTACAGGTAGGGCAAAAGAATCTATGAGATCCCTATTATGTGTTCCCAATTCGGTTAATAAAATTATACAAATTTTAGAGCTACAATATGGTCGTCCAATCATTATAATAAATAACCTTATTGAGGAAGTTAAAAGGTTTCCTAGATTAGCAGAGGATAATTTGCATAGCCTTTTGGATTTAGCTACTAAAGTATACAATCTGACTGTAGCGATCGAAGGCCTAGAGGAATATCAGTTTTTTACTAACCCTCAGCTTATAGACGAAATCGTAAATAAGCTAAATGCTAATATAAAATTACAATGGGGAGAAACCGTTGTTAGGTTAGGAAAAAGGGCTGATCTTAGGGATCTTAATGATTTTCTTTATAATAAGGCAGTCGCTGTTAATCACGCTTCATCTACTTCACCATGGAAAATAAATTCTCGTAAAATTCATGCAATAACAGAGGTTGAAGATAAGCGTGTAGATGAAAGGTGCAATTATTGTAAAGGAAATCATAAGATTATAAACTGTGAAAGATTTTTATTACTTTCTGTATCCGATAGACGTAAATGGGTTGGTGAGAAAAGGTTATGTTTTTTATGCATGGGCAAATTTCACCGAGCAGCCAAATGTAGAACTAAGAATCGCTGCGGAGTGGGAGATTGCAAAGCTTCTCAACACTCGTTACTCCATCTTGAAACAGAAGGTAATGCTACTCGCACAGGTTCTAACAGTGTAGTTGCCTACAGAACAGGCAATTCGGCCTCCACGTTATTGAAGATACTCCCAGTTCGTGTAAAGGGTCCCTTGGGTAGTACAGTTGTAACAGCCTTGCTTGAAGAAAGTGCTGATTGTATCTTAATAGACAACAAGCTGGCAAAATCTTTAGGGTTAAAGGGGAAAAGGTCTCCTTTATGTATTCAGTGGATACAAGGGGAAACAAGATCGGAAAATGATTCGGAGGAGGTTGATTTGTCAATTGGGGGAATAAATAATAAAAGTAAGGTTTATAACCTCACAGGTGTTCGAACTGTTAATAATTTATCATTGCCAAGACAACAAATTAACCTGAAAAAATTAAAAAATTCGTGGCCTCAAATAAAATATATTCCCCTTAATTTTCGTGATGAAGCTCCAAAATTATTAATTGGCCAAGACCACTGGAGCATTATAGAAACCTGTAAAAGTCGGCGTAAGTCTTGGAATGGTCTCGGGCTTAGCAAGACAAGATTGAGTTGGGTCCTTCACGGAAGGGCTGACAATCGTACGCAATCGGTCATTTGTCACCCCCTGCATTTATGCCAGGTTCTAAAATCCGACGAAAACTTACAGCAGCTAGTAGCCGAAAATTTCAATATTGATAGCTGTTATGAGATGGAAGATAATTTTAATAAATCTCTATCGATGGACGATAAAAAAAGCTGTAGCAATTTTGAATAAAACGGCCAAATTAGTAGGTGAAATAGCAAGGCTAACGAATCCTGAGCGATGGAGGTGGGTGCCAGGTACATTAAATCCAGCTGATTGGGCGACAAAGGATAAAACGTGTAAGTTGGACCAATGGTTTAAGAGTCCAAAATTTCTGCAAGGTGGAGAAGAAACGTGGCCAATTTCCCCTGACACCGAAATGGACGCTGGAAATTTGTGTGAGCTAGAGCGGATGAATTTAGTTCTTTCTTCTCAACCGGGGTTTGGGTTTTTACCAGACATCAACCGTTTTTCGAACTTTTCTCGATTAATTAGAGCATCGGCTTGGACCCTGAGATTTATTGAAAATATGAAGAAATGTCTCTTAGGATGTAAATCTCAGAGCTTTTCCGCAAAATTTCTTTTGTTACCTGTTGAAGAACGTTCGGCAGAAGTGTTCTGGTGGAAACATCTTCAGCTGCTCCATTTCTCGCAAGAAATAACGTGTTTGAAGGCTGGAAAAGCGGTGCATTCTAGTAGTAAGATTTATCGGCTCAGTCCCTTCTTAGACGACCAGGGTGTCTTACGCGTTAGAGGGCGAATTGGAAAGGTTATCGATGTTCCTTACGACTCAAAGCACCCCGTCATCCTAGATTCACATAATCGTTTCGTAGAACTTCTAATTGACAAATATCACAGGAAAGCCAATCATCAAGGGCAGGAGTATGTGATGAATGAGCTACGACAAATTTATTGGATTTTAGGTCTTCGTCGAGCAGTAAGGCGTTCTTGGCATCGTTGCCTTCTATGCGCAAGGGAGCGTTCGAAGCCATTTCAACAGCCTATGGGTCCCCTCCCTATCGAGAGACTTCGTCATAATGCTCGTCCTTTCACAAATGTTGGACTGGATTATTTCGGACCACTGATGGTGACAGTGAAGCGTTCTAAGGAGAAACGTTATGTAGCTTTGTTTTCATGCATGACTACTAGAGCTATCCATCTAGAGCTCATCCGAGATCTCACCACGGAGGGAACCCTTCTAGCAATAAGAAGGATGTCTGCAAGAAGAGGATATCCCGAGAAGATTTGGTCAGACAATGGAACCAATTTCCGTGGAGCAGAAAAAATAATCAAGGACTGTTTGAAAAGGATGGACCAGGACACTATGGCGCAAGAACTTAGTAGCCATCAAATAGAAAGGAACTTCTTGCCCCCTGCGGCACCTCACATGGGAGGAAGCTGGGAGAGATTAATCCGCTCGGTTAACAAGTCCTTGACGCATACCCTCAAATGTCAAGCTCCGAGAGAAGATGTTTTAAACACACTGTTGGTGGAGGCTGAGAACCTGATAAACAGTAGACCAATAACCACGGTATCAGATGATCCAGAAGATCCTGAGGCTTTGACACCAAACCATTTCCTCCTTGGATTTAGCAATGGCTTGCCTCGATGGGCCCCCAATGATGAGAACTTTGACCTGCGTAAAAGATGGCAGCTAGCACAGCAATTAGCCGACAACTTCTGGCACAGATGGCTGAAAGAATACCTACCGAGACTAATAAAGTCATCACGTTGGTTCGGGAAGACTGAAGAGATCAAGATCAATCAGCTGATCTATCTAGCAGAACCCAAAGAGCGACGACGTGTATGGAAGCCTGGAAGGATTGTGGCGGTATCTCCTGGAGCCGACGGGAGGACGCGAGTCGTGGATGTGAAGACCAGCGAAGGGATCATCAGGCGTCCGGTTACTAAGCTTCTTCCTCTCCCGCCTTCTGGCTTGTAGCTGCCGCTACTAAAGGAGGGAGGATGTTTATGGTATTATTTATTCTAAATTCCTGGCTCATATTGTCTAAATTATGTTTCATTATTTATAGTTATATTGTCATGTGGCATTATTTATGTATTGTTAAAATAATTCATTATTGTTTGAGAAAGTCTGGTCATTAAATATTGTATTTGTTCTGAGAATTGCAAGCTAACTTATTTCTTAGCTTAAACCAATTTTTACTGTAACAGCTTTTGTACCCTAATAAGCAAACCAAATTCATGTTGCTCATACGTAATATACTAGCCGTTGAAAGTAAACTTTCAGTGAAATCGGTATATTGATATCTTATTTCTAAAAGGAGAAAATCGAGTTAAGTGTTAAATTTTTAGTTGTTTTTAAAATACCCTTGTTTGTTTGTTTCTCTCCTTGATGTAGGTAACTCTCTGAAGCCATCCGAGAGCTCTAATGAGACTGAAACCATTATTCCGGGTCTCTGTGACCCAAGTGCTTGTTTATCATTTAGTGGACATTATGGACTAAACATGTTAAATATATCTCCTTCTAGTATGAATCATTCAGAGGGTACCTTAAGAATTAACCCATTTGAGGACGAAATGGCCAACGGAGCGAATTCTATGGTGTACTTTGTTTATAATTTCAGTTATAGATTAGGAGATTGGTTGTTAACTCTATCGCTGTACCATTTAAATTCACTTTCTGTAACGATTCTTTTGGGAATGAATTTCATTAAAGGTCACCTAGAGTTTTGGAAGCTATGGGACCGGAATTAGACAAACTTTTAGAATCCGGTATTGTAGAACCTAGCCATTCTGCTTGGGCCTCGCCGGTGGTAATAGTAAAGGCTTGCGAACGCTCCAGCCACATTTCAACGTCTGGCAGACTCAATTTTCTTAGATCTTTGGCCATCAGTAGTAGTTTTCCTGGATGATGTTTTAATTTCTTCCCCAGATATTGACCACATTGTACAGTTTTGCGAGAAGTCTTTCGTCGTTTGAGAGAATCAGGCCTGCAAATTAACGTTGAAAAATGTGAATTCGGGTGTAAAGAAGTAAGTTACTTAGGATATCGAGTAAATTCTGAAGAACTTAATGTTGACTCTCAGAGAGTTAGTGTCATCATGGAATATCCTCCGCCTAAATATATCAAGGAACTTCGTCAGTCGTTGGCTTAGTATGGCCGGTTGGTATCGGAGGGTTATCGAAAAAATTTCTACAGTAGTTGAGCCTCTTACAAAATTATTGAAAAAGATCGTGAGTTAGACGTGGTCGGAAGAACAATCGAAGTCTTTTGAAACCCTAAAATCGGCTTTGACTTCAGCTCCCATTCTAGCCCAACCATTTCGATTTCGAGCTTTCTTTTCTTGCAAACAGATGCAAGTCATACAGCATTGGGGACTGCTTTAACTCAAGTTCAGGACGGCTTAGAGCGTGTGATAACATATAGTTCCAGAACTCTCTCACCTGCGGTACGAAATTATTCTGTGACCGAGCTAGAGTGCTTAGCTGTAATATTTGGAATTGAACGCAATCGTCAATACCTTGGGTAGTATGAATTCACACTCATTACAGATCATTCCAGTTTAAAATGGCTTCTGAGTATCAAAAATCCCTCTGGACTTCTTGCTAGGTGGTCTCTTCGACTCCAACCTTATAAGTTTAATATAGAATAGGGTAAGAAAAAATTGGGTGCAACCACTATCACGCTTACCCCAGATCTCATTTATCCAATCAGGTATTAATTTTTAAGTTGATAGATTAAAAAAAAAAATGGTGAAATATTTAAAAAAATTTTGAATGTTTTCCTCTTGTTCCCGATTTCCATGGTAGGTTCCAATTCCTGGAGCCATTTCACACTGGATTTGTAAACTGAAGATAATCCACAACCAGATTTTTTAGAATCTTGAATTTTTTTCTTTTCTTGGTTGTATATTGGCCTCAAGTTTTTAATTTTATTTTTTACCTCTTGTATACCAAAGTCAGTTAAATTCATCACCTCATACCTCTACTCTGTTTTTATAAGTTGCCGATTTGAAATTCCAGAGGCATTCGTGTGATTTATACTCTTGTATAAATTTAATTGTTGTTTCAGAGCTCCATTTAGCCGTTTCGAACTTAATAAATTAATAAATCACAAAAGATTGTGACGGGAGATAAATCGCACTGCTAAGTTTACTTCACTTTGAATGATCACACCGACCGAGTGGGCTGGTGGTAGGGGTATTCACTCGGCCGAGAGAATAGAACACCCTTCTATCCACTGTCTCGCCCAAATGACTCGCCTGCTACTAGGCCCAGTACTGACTTTGCTGATTACATTAACCGAGCACTCGGCCGAGTGCACTGTCTCGGCACAGTACTCGGTAGGTTTTTTTCAGGCCTAAGAGCTTCATCAAATTCTTACACACCAATGATACTATACTAGAATATTTGTATGAATTATGAATGTTATTATAAGTTAATGAATATTATGAATGCGTAAATTTATTCCACTAATCTTTTCTCTTCCGAAATTTCGGTGTGGGGGGATCCTCACATATCCCCTCTCCCCTGGGGCAATGACACAGTTGTTCAGTGAAACTTGCAAGAAAGCAATGCGCATAACTGTATAATCCTTACTGTATAAAAAGTTAAAAGTGTTTCCATGGAAAGCTTCATAACTTTATTTTGTTAGAACCATGGGCGGATCCAGCCGATCGTAAAGGGGGGGCGCTGCAGTCCTAAAGGGGGGGGCTGCAGCCCCACAGCCCTTTTTTTGGATCTGCTAATCAGCTTTTTTACCTTTATGTTCCTTTCCTACATCTATAATTCTACTTGTTCTGCACATTATTTGTTCTTTAACTTGCTTCCTTACATTAAGGAAAGTCAAATCCTATCTTTAAATGACGAAACATTTTCCAAAGGGAGGGGCTGCAGCCCCCACAGCCCCCCTCCCCTGGATCCGCCAATGGTTAGAACACATTTTCGTTGATTCCAATGCTTGTGTTCTACTTATGTTATTTCTTTTCCTAATTATACTATTTTAATAAAATATTTTTAAATACTTCTGCTGCATTTTCCAACATTTTATTATTAAATGCTGTATGAAATAACAATCTATTTGTTTTGAAAATCTCCTTTTTATCAACATTTAATGAAAAAAATAGTCACCACTAATTGTCCTTACTATTAGTTTTAACCACTTATTCTGAGTAAATATAGTACAGGAGCCAGATGCAAAAAATCTCACCCATAGAACATACTGCTACAAATTTCAGTATAGTTAGAAACAACAAATAAAACATACGGCTGGAATATGGCTTAATCGTTAGGTTTCTATATCTATAGAAAGGGAAAAATCGTCTGGCAGCGATAAAACTCTTACAAGTGCCTGCCAGACGCGCGCGAGCGAAGCGGGAGAATCACAAAAACTCACCCATAAAACATACGATTCATTCTTGTGCCAATTTATTCAAAAAGGTTCTTAAACACGAAATCCAGTCGTCTGGCTGGTTAAAAATTCTTACTAATACCCGCCAGACGCGTTTATAAGTCAAAAAATCGTTCCGATCCAGGTGAACATTTCAAAAAAAAAAAAAAAAAAAAAAAAATTTGTTCTATTTTGCTGCTGAACGCTATTAATCTAAGTTATAATAATTTCTCTCTTTTATGTTTTCAAGATTCATTTTTCAAGTTTCATTCATTTATTATTTCAAGTTTGTGGTTACTGTAAGTTAGGTATCTGATTATATGTTCTGTTTAAATGTTCTGTTTATGTTATATGTTTAAATGTAGTTATGAATTTAAGTGCTTATCTATGTTTTTATGTTTTAATATGTACATATGTGTTTATATGTTGTTTATATGTGTTTATATGTTGTTTATATGTGTTTATATGTTTCAGTATATGTAAGTATGAATGTATGTACGTTAGTTCGTCAATATGAATGTAAAAGGTATTTATTGTGTAGTTGCTGAACGCTACTATTTTTCTAATCTTTTTTTCTTCACTTAATCATTTGCTTCTTAATGTCATGTTTCATTAGGCTTTGTTTGGTTTTATTGAAGTTTGTTTATTATTTGTTAAAAAATCTTATTATTTGTATAAAACTATAATATAAATACGTCTCATGTAACATGTGTCGCTGTTGATGATGCAGAGGTCTATGCACCAGTATCGCTGGAGGCGGGCCCCTGGAGTACCACCGGCGACACAACTAACATGTACATTGTATACAGAAATGTATGGTATGTACAGTATACAAAATAAACTCCCTTCTGGCAGGGTTACTGTTAGAAGGAAAATAATAAAAAAAGTACAGAAATAGAATAAATAATAATTATAACTATGAGACAAATAATGAGATATGAAGTAGTAGTAGTGAGTAGTCATTGTGAATATATAAATAAATAATGTTTTAATCAAATTCTTTGTGGTATTTAGGTCACCTTTTAAGAGTTTATATGTATATGTTTTATTGATTCGCCATATTTTTCAAGTATTTATGTTTAAAGTGTTTAATTATAAGTACTTCCTTGAGTAGATTTAATATAAAAATTTTCATTGTGCCATAAAAAGGAATATAGTTCTAAAAATATTTAAAAAAACAAACTATTTTATTATGAAATATGAAAAACCGGAATCATTCACCTCATTATTATGCAAACCTTATTATAAAATACCAAGAACCGAAATAAAAAAAATGATCGTTATAGGAAAATAAAAACCGTATATATTATCTATATTAGAAACAAGTTTTATTTAACATAAAAATAGAAACATATTAAAAAATTGGATATAACAAATGGATATAGAAATGAAATTAGAAGAAAACCAAATTAAATATTCGCCATCTAAAGAGTGGGGGACCAAATTTCTGTCAGCATAATTTTCAGGTCCTCCTCGACATCATCCAGCCATCTGATTCGAGGGCGTCCTCTGCTTCGTTTACCGTCCGGTTTCTCATGGATTATTCTTATTATTATTCTATTCTTATAGAATAGTAAGTCTGTGCTCCGGCATTCTTTCCACATGTCCCAGCCATCTCAGCCTGGCTTTCTTTATTAACGCCACCATGTCCGGTTCTCCATATAGCTCCATCAACTCCTCATTCTTTCTTCTTCTCCATGTAGCATTTCCGGACACTCCGCCTCAGATTCTTCTTAGTATTTTTCTTTCCGATGCATTGATCATAATTTCTGATTTTTTGGTCAGGGGCCATGTCTCGCACCCATACAAAACTACCGGTCTTACTATGGTTTTGTACAGTTGAATTTTTATTCTTTTAGAGAATGATTTTACCTGGAACACTTTATTCTCTTATATGGAACACTCTTTGTAGTGAGGAGTAACATCTATTTCCTGCTGCTATTCCTGCTTGTATTTCACTCTTTATTTTATTGTCAACTGTGACCACACTTCCCAAGTACTTGAATTGGGTTACTGCTTTAAAACTGTGCTCTCCTAAACTCACTTTATCATATTCCATAATTTCCAATTTTGAGTTTTTCATATAAACAGTTTTATCTTCAGTCTTTTAAATTTGATCCTTTATTGGCCTCACACTATTTTTACAATAGTTGGTTCAACGTTTCGGCACTAAGCCATTTTCAAGAAGAATACCTAAAATTTAGAATTTCAATACTTTTGAACTCAATAAATTAAAATAAAAACCATTCAAGTGAAAAAATATATGATTTTACCCAGCTGTGACCACAATTTTTAAATAAATTAGGCTGACTACCCTTGTCTAAAATTAAAATTTTTATTACTAGTTAACAACTATTGTCACTTTTGGTAAGAATCACAGTCAAATGGATTATTTTACCAGTCCCCTTATCCCCTCCAACCTGTAACCTCACTATTACTTAAATAAACAATTTGCAAAAATTTTTAAATTAAAATCATGATTAAAATTCTTACATTTTTTATATTTCACTATGTATTAATTTTCTAAATTTTTAAATTCATAATAAAAAAATATTTTTTTTTTTTTTTTTTTTTTTTTTTTTTATATATATAAATTTCCAGACATATTACTTTTTATTATTAGGACACTCAATTATTAATTTTACTTAAAATTTCCGCATAGTATTTGTTTAAATTTCTGGAGTCATTTTTAAAGTTTACTGTCTTATCAATATTTTCTGAAATTGACATGGCTTCAAGCATTCTTCTCTTATATACACTTGATTCCCTATGCATCACTTCAACTCCATCAAAATCAAATCTATGCTGTGTTTTATTTACATGTTCCACTAGACCTGTTTTTTTGTCATTTTTTTTTTTATTTTTCACATCATTTTTATGTTGGTAAATCCGGTCAGAAACATATTGCTTTGTTTCACCAATGTATATTGCTGGGCAATCCAAACAAGGTATTTTATAGACTACTTCGGATTGGTTTTTAACATTTATTTTATCTTTCATATTACTGTATATGTTGCCCACTTTATTTGTCGGCTTAAAACTTAATTTATATTCACTTACATCATAATCTTCAAAAGATTTTTTGATATTTTCTCCTAGACCCTTTATATATGTACATTTATAAAACTTTCTGACATTATTATTATATTTTATTATTTCATTTTTTACATGTCCTTTTATTTTATTATAGTTTTTTGCCCATACCTTTTTAATTAGCTTTAGAGGGTACATATTCTCAATAAACATGTTAAATATATTTGTTTTTACTTCTGGGAGCCTCTCATTATCTGTAATTTTTATTGCTTTATTGATTTGGTTATGTAAAATGTTATATTTCATATGGAAGGGGTGGCAAGAAAAGAAATTGAGTATTTAATTTGTTACGTTAAAAAAAAATATTAATTGGTTATAAATAAATAAAACAATCGTAACAAAAAAGGTGGTAGCTCAGTGGAGACGGGCGGGTTCTTAAATGACTAGTGATTAAAAAAAATTGAAATAAATTAAGGGGCGCCACGCTATTTATTTTAAGGAAATAGCGAAAACCTAAAGCAATCTGAATAAAAAAAAATAATTTAAATTTGATAAGTGAAGATTACCTTAAAATCTCGGAGAGGGCTGTACATAAAATACAATTTGCAATTTACACTTATGAACTACTTAATGGTAAGTTAAAAAGAAATTGAACAAAACAAATTAAACTCAAAAAAAAAAACTCTTAATTAACACTATATTTACACTATGATATTAAAAATAAAATTTACTCACAATTTCTGTAGTCAGGCCTGATCAAAATCTAACTCTATTCACACAACTAGAAACAATTTAAACTTATAACTATACAATAAAAAAAAGCAAGGTTTAACAAAGAAATTAAAAGAAAAATATCTCCAGTCTGTTCTCTTAACTCGCCTGTCTTCTCGTAGCTTTGTTGCCAGTAGCCACTCGGCTTGGCGATTCTCGTCACCGGAATCTCTTCCGTGAACGCCACTATTCTTCAATTCTCTGATATTTAGCGATATAGACCACAACTACGTTAAACACTAAAACAGTCTCATTTTATCATCACTCGTCGAACGCTAGCGAACATCTGCTCTCGTATTTTCCTTCGTTGTTTTTCAAAAAAAAACAAATGCCTTAATAACAGCTGTTTTTCAATTAATTACTTCGGTCCCGTCTCTTCTTTTAAAATAAAACATAATTATTTTTATAGCTAAATAAAAAAATATTACATCAATAAAAAACTAATACAAAGCTTTTAAAACAACACATATTTTAATTATATACAAAAATATATTAAGCCCTCTTCGATTATTACTTAATGAGTTTTATTAAATAAAAAAAAAATTTTTTTTTTGTTTATTTATTTTTCGTTACAAACTCTCCCCCTCCCTACCAAAAAAAAATTTTTTTTTTCTAATGCTTGAGTCTTAAGTCTTAGGTCGGATGAGGTTTTAGATCTTTGACATGCCAAGTTCCTAAGGGATGATCCTGTAGATCTTCTAGCACGTATAATAAATTTCCTTGTTTTGCTCTGATTCTACATTTCTCATATAGAGGTGCCAATTTATTAGAAAAGTTCTTTGAAGCATCCGAAAGGGTTTGGGTCTTCTTTCACACTAAATCTCCAGCTTGTAGATCCACGTTCCTTCTCCGAAGATTATAATGGTGCCTGCTTTTCTCGTATGATTGCCGTAGACGCTCAACCACTTCTTCATATATTACTGGCATCATGTTGAACTTCTGTGCGTAAGCCTTTCGATCTCCCATTTCCGGAACATTATCTGAAGCAATGGAATGCTCGTACTCGTCGCCTGAACGTGGTAACTCTCGACCAAAATTCAAATAAGCTGGCGAATAACCGGTAACCTCATGTACCGCAGTCTGCATAGCAAAAGCCAACTTGTGTAGATCCTTATCCCAGTGCTTATGATTGTCTTTCACATAGGAAGCTAGGAGTGTCTTTATCACTCGATTTGGACGCTCCAACGGATTAGCCTGTGGATGATAGACTGGGGTGAACCACAATTTAACAGCATATTCTCGGGCTTTCTTTTTTAAAATATTGCTCCTGAATTGAGGGCCGTTATCACATATAATAATTTGGGGAACCCCGAACTTAAGAAAGACCTCTCTTTCTAAAGTTTTGGCCACCACTTCGGCTGTCGATTTTGAAATTGGTACTATGATGCTGTATTTAGTGAAGCAGTCGGTAAACGCTAATATGAACCTTTTCCGGTTTGAAGACATAGGAAACGGCCCCATTATATCTGCCGAAACCATTTGCCAAGGTTGGGTCACTACTCTCTGTTTCCCCATTAGGCCCGCAGGCTTAGTCTGTAATGGCTTATTCGCCAAGCACACTTCACATTTCCGTACGTACCTGGTTACATCGGTTGCCATGCCAGGCCAATAGTAGTACTCCTTTACCCGCTGCAAGGTTTTGAAACATCCCAAATGTCCTGCGATCTCTTTATCATGACATTCCCAGATCGCTTCCCTACGTTTTTGTTTAGGAACTACTAATTTCCACTGGTTGCTATCTCCTACCATTTTCCGGTTATTATTAACAAGCTTCCATAGAGTTTGATTAACAATCCTCCAATCCGCATATTTCGATGGATTCTCTTCTACTTGTTTAATCATCCGCTGATACCACGCGTCCTCTATTGGTTCTCCAATATCAATTCTGGCTATCGGGAATTCGTAAGTCCGTGACAACGCATCGGCTGCAGCGTTTTGTTTGCCGGGACGGTGTACGATAGTGAATTGGTGTTGCTGCAGTTTTAGTGCCCACCTAGCCAGTCGACCTTGAGGGTCGCGAAGACTATTCAACCATTTTAAGGCAATGTGGTCAGTAATAACTGTAAAATCCATCCCTTCCAAATAAGGCCGAAACTTCTCTATTGCCCAGAGAACTGCTAGGCACTCTTGCTCAGTTACACTGTATTTCCTCTCGGCTGTGGTCAAACTTCGGCTCGCATAAGCTATGACCCGATCTCCTTCTGGGTATTCTTGGTAAAGAATAGCCCCTAATCCTGTTTTAGAGGCATCGGTTTGTAGGAAGAATTGCTTACTGAAGTCAGGACATGCTAACACAGGTGCTGTGACAAGCTTCTCCTTCAGTAATCTGAACGCTTCTTCTTGTTCTTGTCCCCATTTCCATCTCTTGTTTTTCTTCAATAGATCCGATAGCGGTGAAGTTAGAGTCGAGAAATTAGGGACAAAGCGGCGATACCAGGAAGAAAGCCCTATAAAATGTCTCACTTGCTTTACGTTCTTAGGTGCTGGGTAGTTTAATATCGCCTCAATCTTTCCCGGATCAACTTGTAGGCCGTTCTCATTTACCACATATCCCAGAAACTTTAGTTCCTCTCTGCAAAACTGACTTTTCTCCCAATTCACCGTTAAGTTGGCTGAGCTCAATCTTTCTAAGACCTTCTCCAATGTTTCTATGTGGGAATCGAAGTCTGATGAGACCACAATGATGTCATCCAAGTAAACAAAAATATTAATTGGTTATAAATAAATAAAACAATCGTAACAAAAAAGGTGGTAGCTCAGTGGAGACGGGCGGGTTCTTAAATGACTAGTGATTAAAAAAAATTGAAATAAATTAAGGGGCGCCACGCTATTTATTTTAAGGAAATAGCGAAAACCTAAAGCAATCTGAATAAAAAAAAATAATTTAAATTTGATAAGTGAAGATTACCTTAAAATCTCGGAGAGGGCTGTACATAAAATACAATTTGCAATTTACACTTATGAACTACTTAATGGTAAGTTAAAAAGAAATTGAACAAAACAAATTAAACTCAAAAAAAAAAAACTCTTAATTTACACTATGATATTAAAAATAAAATTTACTCACAATTTCTGTAGTCAGGCCTGATCAAAATCTAACTCTATTCACACAACTAGCTCTATTCTCAAAACATCGTCAATCAGTCTTTGCCATGTCGCTGGTGCATTATGCAGTCCAAAAGGCATTCTACAAAAATGGAAGAGGCCGCGGTTGGGAACAGTAAAAGCTGTCTTTTCCTTGCTTTCAGCAGCCATTGGTATCTGCCAGTATGCGCTCTTTATGTCGATGGAAGAAAGTATCTTGGCATCACGTAACCTATCCAATATATTCGAAATGTAGGGCAGCGGGTAGGCGTCTCTTTTAGTCACGGCATTTAACTGACGATAATCCACGCAAAAACGGTAGGATCCATCAGGTTTCTTCACTAAAACAACAGGTGACGACCAAGAAATTAAAAGAAAAATATCTCCAGTCTGTTCTCTTAACTCGCCTGTCTTCTCGTAGCTTTGTTGCCAGTAGCCACTCGGCTTGGCGATTCTCGTCACCGGAATCTCTTCCGTGAACGCCACTATTCTTCAATTCTCTGATATTTAGCGATATAGACCACAACTACGTTAAACACTAAAACAGTCTCATTTTATCATCACTCGTCGAACGCTAGCGAACATCTGCTCTCGTATTTTCCTTCGTTGTTTTTCAAAAAAAAACAAATGCCTTAATAACAGCTGTTTTTCAATTAATTACTTCGGTCCCGTCTCTTCTTTTAAAATAAAACATAATTATTTTTATAGCTAAATAAAAAAATATTACATCAATAAAAAACTAATACAAAGCTTTTAAAACAACACATATTTTAATTATATACAAAAATATATTAAGCCCTCTTCGATTATTACTTAATGAGTTTTATTAAATAAAAAAAAAATTTTTTTTTTGTTTATTTATTTTTCGTTACAAATTACTGCAACATTCTTTCTTAGTCCATGCAGTTATTAATCTGTTTTCCTTTCTTATAATTAATAAATCTAAAAATCTTATCTGACCTTTATCTTCTTTTTCTATAGTAAATTTTAATCTTTCATTATAATCATTTAATGCATTATGTAGTTTTTCAACTTCATTGTTTTTTATAATGCAAAAAATGTCATCAATATATTTAAACATAATTTTTACATTTATGCCAGATTTCCTGATTGCATTTTCAATTAACTCATTCATTATCAGTCCTGCCAGGCTTACTGATAAAACCCCACCCATTGGTAACCCATATAATTGTCTGTAAATTTCTGTATTATATTTGAAAATTCCATTTTCACAGCACAATTTAATTCCTTCAATAAACACTTTTTTATTTTTTATTTTAGTTTGTAAAGAAATCTGCTCCCATTTTTGTTCTATTATTTTATATACGTTTTTTAAGGGGATGTTGGTGAAGAGAGAGGTGACATCATAGCTGATCATTATTTCATCTTCATCTATTTGAACCTCTTTCAATTTCTCTTTTGCTTGAATTACATTTTTTATATCAAAATTTTCATTTATATAAACATTGTCCAAAGGAGTTTTTAGAAATTTAGATAGTTTATATACCGGACTTTTTATACCATTTACGATAGGTCTTAGTGGTTTTTCTATTTTATGCAATTTAATCAATCCATACATTCTTGGATGTACAGAATAATTATCTATTAATTTTTTCTTTTCAGCCTCATCGATGAAATTATTTTTTTGTAGTTTTTCTAAGTAAGTGTTTACACTCTTCTTTATATCTGGCAAAGGGTCAGTTCTAAGTTTTCTGTAAGTGTTTTCTACATTTAAAACTTTATTCATTTTTTCTTGGTATGAGTCCTTATTAATCACTGCAACTTTTTTAGTTTTATCAGATTTAATAATTAATAATTCTGGATTTTTCCTTTTAAATTTTAAAACTTCTTCATAATCTCTAGTCCATAGGTCAAGAATTTTATTATTAATATTATTTTTATTTCTATTTTTCTTTTTATCAATGAAATTCCCTATTTTTCTTATTATATTGCTTCTTAAACTATTAATATGATTTTCACAAGTATCCATATTGTTAAAAACTATTTCTAGATCGGCAATTAAATTAATTATATTTTTCCTTATGTCTTTTGGAAATAGACTAACATTTTCTCCTAGACTTAAAAAATTTTTTACCTTAACAGGTATTTCAACGTTACTAAGGTTTTCTATATAATTACCTTTATGCAAATTTTCATATTTATTTACAATTTCATTGAATGTGTGGTTAGATATAAACTTCTTCTTGGGATTAACATTGTTACTTGCAATAAAAGTTTTGTTTACATCTTCATTATCTCTAATTCTGTTATATGGCTTGTTAATTTTTATATTAATCATTTTATTTATCTTATTTTCTAATTTTTCACAATATATTTTAAATATTTCCTTCTTTTTATTTATAATGAATTCTTCTAAAATGTTTTTATAGTTATAGTTTTGTTCTATTATTTTAATTTTTATTTTGTCTAATTCATTTTTAAAATAATTTCTAATCCAGTATCCTTGTCTAATGTCCAGATTAATGAAGTCCCTTATGACTATATTAAATATTTCTGTCTTATTTATACTTTTTAAAAAACTGCTATTAAATCTGTTTTCTAAATTAACTATAGGATAAAAGATATGGGGAGGTATTTTACATCTAGACCTGGATTCCCTTAGATAAAAAATTTTTCCTTCAGCCTTAATAAGTTTAATAAATAAAGAAATAAATAAAGTGGTCACACCTGGGTTTACACTATTAAAAGATTCTTGAAAATCCTTTTTCAGGTTCTTAAAAATTATTTTCAGTGAAGACATTGTGGATCCTCTTCAAAATTCTTATATTAATTCTATATTGGTCTTGAGGCTAAGAAAATAGTAGTTCAGTCTTTTAAATTTGATCCTTTATTGGCCTCACACTATTTTTACAATAGTTGGTTCAACGTTTCGGCACTAAGCCATTTTCAAGAAGAATACCTAAAATTTAGAATTTCAATACTTTTGAACTCAATAAATTAAAATAAAAACCATTCAAGTGAAAAAATATATGATTTTACCCACCTGTGACCACAATTTTTAAATAAATTAGGCTGACTACCCTTGTCTAAAATTAAAATTTTTTTTTACTAGTTAACAACTATTGTCACTTTTGGTAAATATCACAGTCAAATGGATTATTTTACCAGTCCCCTTATCCCCTCCAACCTGTAACCTCACTATTACTTAAATAAACAATTTGCAAAAAATTTTAAATTAAAATCATGATTAAAATTCTTACATTTTTTATATTTCACTATGTATTAATTTTCTAAAATTTTAAAATTCATAATAAAAAAATATTTTTTTTTTTTTTTTTTTTTTTTTTTTTTTTTATATATATAAATTTCCAGACATATTACTTTTTATTATTTTTATTATTATAACCATTGACAGAAAACTTTCATGGAACACCCACGTAGACATACTACAAAACAAACTCATAAAACTTATAAATTCCCTTTCCTTAGCGGCAAGAGCGACCTGGGGGTTAAGAACGGAGGCTCTGGATATTCTGTATAGGGGCGCAATTTTACCCATTCTCGCCTATGGCATCGAAATTTGGTACCCTGCGTTAAAGAAAATGTACAACATTAGAAAGTTGGAAAGGGCCCAAAGGCTGATGGCACTTAAAATCGCTAAAGGCTTTCGAACCCTCTCCGATGAAGCCGCCTTCGTCTTAGCCAAAATTGTTCCCATAAGTATATTAGCTGACTTTTATGTAAGTAAATTCCATTTATTATCCACAAAGACTGATACTGAAACCTTCAAATCGGATGACGTGGAACACATTACTGACTACAAAGACTGGCCACATCCTGCAGATTACCCATGAATTATCCTGAATTCCAAAAACACGACAGACTTTCAAATATACACTGATGGTAGCAAGGATGGCGAACATGTAGGGTGTGCTAGCCTAATATTTGAAAATGGGATTTTGATGAAAATTAATAAGTTTAGACTAGGTCCGGATTGCACTAATAACCAAGCCGAACAGTTCGCCATCCTCAAAGCCCTCGAATACATTAACAACTTAAAAAACACTAACAAAACTATTAATGTGCTGACCGACAGCCAATGTTCGTTACACATGATCGCTAACACGCACTGTCACACACCGATTATCGAGAAAATCCACAAGCTATTAAGAAAACTACAAACTGATGGAAATAATTGGATTTCATTTACTTGGATAAAAGGGCACTCGGATATACCTGAGAATGATTTGGCAGACAAGGCTGCAAAAGCTGCTTCCAAAGATACTTCCCTGCCTGTATCATACACACAGATATCGAAACAACACTTAATACACATGCTACACCAACAAGCAGTACAACGATGGCAAGCACGATGGAACTCTACACACAAATCACGACATTTGTACTCATTCATCCCACACTTACAGACTTACCTCAATAAAACTGACACATGGACAGATTTCTATACAACACAAGGAGTCACAGGACACGCAGCTGTGAACAGTTACCTTCATAGGTTTAAAATCAGGGACTCGCCATTGTGTCCCTGTGACTTCACACATGAACAAACCATTCACCACCTAATACATGAATGTAGACTACTTACTGACTACAGAAATTCGCTAATAACAAAAACTATACAGAAACTGGGACGATGGCCTGTAGATAATCACCTATAATTTGAAAAAATATTTGTAGACGTGAAACTATTTTTTAAAAACGCACTAATTAAAATTAAAGAAGTTAATGAAAACTATTTTTGATTGATAACTTCTTTCTGGTTTTCAAAAAAAAAAAAAAAAAAAAAAAAAAAAAATTGTTCTATTTTGCTGCTGAACGCTATTAATCTAAGTTATAATAATTTCTCTCTTTTATGTTTTCAAGATTCATTTTTCAAGTTTCATTCATTTATTATTTCAAGTTTGTGGTTACTGTAAGTTAGGTATCTGATTATATGTTCTGTTTATGTTATATGTTTAAATGTAGTTATGAATTTAAGTGCTTATCTATGTTTTTATGTTTTAATATGTACATATGTGTTTATATGTTGTTTATATGTGTTTATATGTTGTTTATATGTGTTTATATGTTTCAGTATATGTAAGTATGAATGTATGTACGTAAGTTCGTCAATATGAATGTAAAAGGTATTTATTGTGTAGTTGCTGAACGCTACTATTTTTCTAATCTTTTTTTCTTCACTTAATCATTTGCTTCTTAATGTCATGTTTCATTAGGCTTTGTTTGGTTTTATTGAAGTTTGTTTATTATTTTTTAAAAAATCTTATTATTTGTATAAAACTATAATATAAATACGTCTCATGTAACATGTGTCGCTGTTGATGATGCAGAGGTCTATGCACCAGTATCGCTGGAGGCGGGCCCCTGGAGTACCACTGATCGAAAAGGAAAAGAACAGTTTGTCTGCCATTTATATAGTGTTAACTGCTTCTCTTTTGATTAAACAAGATTATAATACAAAAGAGTATATGAATTGAAAGGAGTGTTTTCATCATTAAAGTGACAAAAAGGAATTGAATATCAGCGTACCCATAATGTTACTCAGTTCTTCTTAACAAAATCAAATAAAAAATTTATGTTGAAAAAGTTTGGGGCAAGGCCAATAAGGCGATAAGCCCCAAAACACTGAGGACTTAGGCGTAAAAAAATAAAATAATAATATAAAAATTACATAATAAAAAAATTACACTGCATATCACATACGGATAAAGAAATGAAATTAGAAGAAAGTTAAAATAAATATTCGAAAATTTCATCAACATATTACCGATTTGGTCATCATGTCCTTGATTCTTTTTTTGGGATAATAGTATTATAAGCAAAGAGGTCCTGGATATCTTGAGAAGAAGAAGCATGCAATGCAGGCTGCGCTTTTGAAATTCGGACCCCTCACTTTTCACTCATTTGTGTTGATTCTGATTGTTGGCGAACCCAAGAAATTAGTCAGACTAACAAGAATGACTCTATCTAAGACTGTCAGTCGAGTAAAACTGGGAAATGCGCTGTCAGAAGAGTTTGAAGTAAATGTTGGCTTGAGACAGGGTGATCCTCTTGCCCCTCTCCTTTTTAATCTAACCCTTGAAGCAGCCATTCGAACAGTAAAAACTAATCCTGGAGGAACTATATATAACCGCATGACCCAACATCTAGCATATGCGGATAACGTCGTCATTACCGCTAGAACCCAAACAGCATTATCAGGAACTTTCCAAGAATTTGAAGAGGCAGCCATTCAATTAGGTCTTAAAGTGAATGAAGATAAAACTTATATTAATTCTATATTGGTCTTGAGGCTAAGAAAATAGTAGTTCAGTCTTTTAAATTTGATCCTTTATTGGCCTCACACTATTTTTACAATAGTTGGTTCAACGTTTCGGCACTAAGCCATTTTCAAGGAGAATACCTAAAATTTAGAATTTCAATACTTTTGAACTCAATAAATTAAAATAAAAACCATTCAAGTGAAAAAATATATGATTTTACCCACCTGTGACCACAATTTTTAAATAAATTAGGCTGACTACCCTTGTCTAAAATTAAAATTTTTTTTTACAAGTTAACAACTATTGTCACTTTTGGTAAGAATCACAGTCAAATGGATTATTTTACCAGTCCCCTTATCCCCTCCAACCTGTAACCTCACTATTACTTAAATAAACAATTTGCAAAAATTTTTAAATTAAAATCATGATTAAAATTCTTACATTTTTTATATTTCACTATGTATTAATTTTCTAAAATTTTAAAATTCATAATAAAAAAATATTTTTTTTTTTTTTTTTTTTTTTTTTTTATATATATAAATTTCCAGACATATTACTTTTTATTATTAGGACACTCAATTATTAATTTTACTTAAAATTTCCGCATAGTATTTGTTTAAATTTCTGGAGTCATTTTTAAAGTTTACTGTCTTATCAATATTTTCTGAAATTGACATGGCTTCAAGCATTCTTCTCTTATATACACTTGATTCCCTATGCATCACTTCAACTCCATCAAAATCAAATCTATGCTGTGTTTTATTTACATGTTCCACTAGACCTGTTTTTTTGTCATTTTTTTTTTTTATTTTTCACATCATTTTTATTGGTAAATCCGGTCAGAAACATATTGCTTTGTTTCACCAATGTATATTGCTGGGCAATCCAAACAAGGTATTTTATAGACTACTTCGGATTGGTTTTTAACATTTATTTTATCTTTCATATTACTGTATATGTTGCCCACTTTATTTGTCGGCTTAAAACTTAATTTATATTCACTTACATCATAATCTTCAAAAGATTTTTTGATATTTTCTCCTAGACCCTTTATATATGTACATTTATAAAACTTTCTGACATTATTATTATATTTTATTATTTCATTTTTTACATGTCCTTTTATTTTATTATAGTTTTTTGCCCATACCTTTTTAATTAGCTTTAGAGGGTACATATTCTCAATAAACATGTTATTGTAATTTTTATTGCTTTATTGATTTGGTTATGTAAAATGTTATTATCAATAAAGCAATAAAAATTACAGATAATGAGAGGCTCCCAGAAGTAAAAACAAATATATTTAACATGTTTATTGAGAATATGTACCCTCTAAAGCTAATTAAAAAGGTATGGGCAAATAACTATAATAAAATAAAAGGACATGTAAAAAATGAAATAATAAAATATAATAATAATGTCAGAAAGTTTTATAAATGTACATATATAAAGGGTCTAGGAGAAAATATCAAAAAATCTTTTGAAGATTATGATGTAAGTGAATATAAATTAAGTTTTAAGCCGACAAATAAAGTGGGCAACATATACAGTAATATGAAAGATAAAATAAATGTTAAAAACCAATCCGAAGTAGTCTATAAAATACCTTGTTTGGATTGCCCAGCAATATACATTGGTGAAACAAAGCAATATGTTTCTGACCGGATTTACCAATAAAAATGATGTGAAAAATAAAAAAAAAAAATGACAAAAAAACAGGTCTAGTGGAACATGTAAATAAAACACAGCATAGATTTGATTTTGATGGAGTTGAAGTGATGCATAGGGAATCAAGTGTATATAAGAGAAGAATGCTTGAAGCCATGTCAATTTCAGAAAATATTGATAAGACAGTAAACTTTAAAAATGACTCCAGAAATTTAAACAAATACTATGCGGAAATTTTAAGTAAAATTAATAATTGAGTGTCCTAATAATAAAAAGTAATATGTCTGGAAATTTATATATATAAAAAAAAAAAAAAAAAAAAAAAAAAAAAATATTTTTTTATTATGAATTTTAAAATTTTAGAAAATTAATACATAGTGAAATATAAAAAATGTAAGAATTTTAATCATGATTTTAATTTAAAAATTTTTGCAAATTGTTTATTTAAGTAATAGTGAGGTTACAGGTTGGAGGGGATAAGGGGACTGGTAAAATAATCCATTTGACTGTGATTCTTACCAAAAGTGACAATAGTTGTTAACTTGTAAAAAAAAATTTTAATTTTAGACAAGGGTAGTCAGCCTAATTTATTTAAAAATTGTGGTCACAGGTGGGTAAAATCATATATTTTTTCACTTGAATGGTTTTTATTTTAATTTATTGAGTTCAAAAGTATTGAAATTCTAAATTTTAGGTATTCTTCTTGAAAATGGCTTAGTGCCGAAACGTTGAACTAACTATTGTAAAAATAGTGTGAGGCCAATAAAGGATCAAATTTAAAAGACTGAACTACTATTTTCTTAGCCTCAAGACCAATATAGAATTAATATAAGAATTTTGAAGAGGATCCACAATGTCTTCACTGAAAATAATTTTTAAGAACCTGAAAAAGGATTTTCAAGAATCTTTTAATAGTGTAAACCCAGGTGTGACCACTTTATTTATTTCTTTATTTATTAAACTTATTAAGGCTGAAGGAAAAATTTTTTATCTAAGGGAATCCAGGTCTAGATGTAAAATACCTCCCCATATCTTTTATCCTATAGTTAATTTAGAAAACAGATTTAATAGCAATTTTTTAAAAAGTATAAATAAGACAGAAATATTTAATATAGTCATAAGGGACTTCATTAATCTGGACATTAGACAAGGATACTGGATTAGAAATTATTTTAAAAATGAATTAGACAAAATAAAAATTAAAATAATAGAACAAAACTATAACTATAAAAACATTTTAGAAGAATTCATTATAAATAAAAAGAAGTATTTAATTGGTCAAAGGAGAGAAGAGAGGAGCAGTCGAGAATGATGAAGCTGCGCTGGGAAGTGAGAAGGAGGAAGAAAGAAGATTCTTCAGTGATATCGCGTGGTCCTCAAAGTGGCCGTTTCGTGTAAAAAAAAAAAAAAAAAAAAAGAAGGAAATATTTAAAATATATTGTGAAAAATTAGAAAATAAGATAAATAAAATGATTAATATAAAAATTAACAAGCCATATAACAGAATTAGAGATAATGAAGATGTAAACAAAACTTTTATTGCAAGTAACAATGTTAATCCCAAGAAGAAGTTTATATCTAACCACACATTCAATGAAATTGTAAATAAATATGAAAATTTGCATAAAGGTAATTATATAGAAAACCTTAGTAACGTTGAAATACCTGTTAAGGTAAAAAATTTTTTAAGTCTAGGAGAAAATGTTAGTCTATTTCCAAAAGACATAAGGAAAAATATAATTAATTTAATTGCCGATCTAGAAATAGTTTTTAACAATATGGATACTTGTGAAAATCATATTAATAGTTTAAGAAGCAATATAATAAGAAAAATAGGGAATTTCATTGATAAAAAGAAAAATAGAAATAAAAATAATATTAATAATAAAATTCTTGACCTATGGACTAGAGATTATGAAGAAGTTTTAAAATTTAAAAGGAAAAATCCAGAATTATTAATTATTAAATCTGATAAAACTAAAAAAGTTGCAGTGATTAATAAGGACTCATACCAAGAAAAAATGAATAAAGTTTTAAATGTAGAAAACACTTACAGAAAACTTAGAACTGACCCTTTGCCAGATATAAAGAAGAGTGTAAACACTTACTTAGAAAAACTACAAAAAAATAATTTCATCGATGAGGCTGAAAAGAAAAAATTAATAGATAATTATTCTGTACATCCAAGAATGTATGGATTGATTAAATTGCATAAAATAGAAAAACCACTAAGACCTATCGTAAATGGTATAAAAAGTCCGGTATATAAACTATCTAAATTTCTAAAAACTGCTTTGGACAATGTTTATATAAATGAAAATTTTGATATAAAAAATGTAATTCAAGCAAAAGAGAAATTGAAAGAGGTTCAAATAGATGAAGATGAAATAATGATCAGCTATGATGTCACCTCTCTCTTCACCAACATCCCCTTAAAAAACGTATATAAAATAATAGAACAAAAATAGGAGCAGATTTCTTTACAAACTAAAATAAAAAATAAAAAAGTGTTTATTGAAGGAATTTAATTGTGCTGTGAAAATGGAATTTTCAAATATAATACAGAAATTTACAGACAATTATATGGGTTACCAATGGGTGGGGTTTTATCAGTAAGCCTGGCAGGACTGATAATGAATGAGTTAATTGAAAATGCAATCAGGAAATCTGGCATAAATGTAAAAATTATGTTTAAATATATTGATGACATTTTTTGCATTATAAAAAACAATGAAGTTGAAAAACTACATAATGCATTAAATGATTATAATGAAAGATTAAAATTTACTATAGAAAAAGAAGATAAAGGTCAGATAAGATTTTTAGATTTATTAATTATAAGAAAGGAAAACAGAT
Source organism: Aelia acuminata (assembly GCA_911387785.2). Classification (NCBI taxonomy): domain Eukaryota; kingdom Metazoa; phylum Arthropoda; class Insecta; order Hemiptera; family Pentatomidae; genus Aelia; species Aelia acuminata. The sequence continues at coordinate 69,237,928 of OU426980.1, read as the reverse complement.
TAATAACTGCATGGACTAAGAAAGAATGTTGCAGTAATTAAATACTCAATTTCTTTTCTTGCCACCCCTTCCATATGAAATATAACATTTTACATAACCAAATCAATAAAGCAATAAAAATTACAGATAATGAGAGGCTCCCAGAAGTAAAAACAAATATATTTAACATGTTTATTGAGAATATGTACCCTCTAAAGCTAATTAAAAAGGTATGGGCAAAAAACTATAATAAAATAAAAGGACATGTAAAAAATGAAATAATAAAATATAATAATAATGTCAGAAAGTTTTATAAATGTACATATATAAAGGGTCTAGGAGAAAATATCAAAAAATCTTTTGAAGATTATGATGTAAGTGAATATAAATTAAGTTTTAAGCCGACAAATAAAGTGGGCAACATATACAGTAATATGAAAGATAAAATAAATGTTAAAAACCAATCCGAAGTAGTCTATAAAATACCTTGTTTGGATTGCCCAGCAATATACATTGGTGAAACAAAGCAATATGTTTCTGACCGGATTTACCAATAAAAATGATGTGAAAAATAAAAAAAAAAAATGACAAAAAAACAGGTCTAGTGGAACATGTAAATAAAACACAGCATAGATTTGATTTTGATGGAGTTGAAGTGATGCATAGGGAATCAAGTGTATATAAGAGAAGAATGCTTGAAGCCATGTCAATTTCAGAAAATATTGATAAGACAGTAAACTTTAAAAATGACTCCAGAAATTTAAACAAATACTATGCGGAAATTTTAAGTAAAATTAATAATTGAGTGTCCTAATAATAAAAAGTAATATGTCTGGAAATTTATATATATAAAAAAAAAAAAAAAAAAAAAAAAAAAAATATTTTTTTATTATGAATTTTAAAATTTTAGAAAATTAATACATAGTGAAATATAAAAAATGTAAGAATTTTAATCATGATTTTAATTTAAAAATTTTTGCAAATTGTTTATTTAAGTAATAGTGAGGTTACAGGTTGGAGGGGATAAGGGGACTGGTAAAATAATCCATTTGACTGTGATTCTTACCAAAAGTGACAATAGTTGTTAACTAGTAAAAAAAAATTTTAATTTTAGACAAGGGTAGTCAGCCTAATTTATTTAAAAATTGTGGTCACAGGTGGGTAAAATCATATATTTTTTCACTTGAATGGTTTTTATTTTAATTTATTGAGTTCAAAAGTATTGAAATTCTAAATTTTAGGTATTCTCCTTGAAAATGGCTTAGTGCCGAAACGTTGAACCAACTATTGTAAAAATAGTGTGAGGCCAATAAAGGATCAAATTTAAAAGACTGAACTACTATTTTCTTAGCCTCAAGACCAATATAGAATTAATATAAGTTTTATCTTCATTCACTTTAAGACCTAATTGAATGGCTGCCTCTTCAAATTCTTGGAAAGTTCCTGATAATGCTGTTTGGGTTCTAGCGGTAATGACGACGTTATCCGCATATGCTAGATGTTGGGTCATGCGGTTATATATAGTTCCTCCAGGATTAGTTTTTACTGTTCGAATGGCTGCTTCAAGGGTTAGATTAAAAAGGAGAGGGGCAAGAGGATCACCCTGTCTCAAGCCAACATTTACTTCAAACTCTTCTGACAGCGCATTTCCCAGTTTTACTCGACTGACAGTCTTAGATAGAGTCATTCTTGTTAGTCTGACTAATTTCTTGGGTTCGCCAACAATCAGAATCAACACAAATGAGTGAAAAGTGAGGGGTCCGAATTTCAAAAGCGCAGCCTGCATTGCATGCTTCTTCTTCTCAAGATATCCAGGACCTCTTTGCTTATAATACTATTATCCCAAAAAAAGAATCAAGGACATGATGACCAAATCGGTAATATGTTGATGAAATTTTCGAATATTTATTTTAACTTTCTTCTAATTTCATTTCTTTATCCGTATGTGATATGCAGTGTAATTTTTTTATTATGTAATTTTTATATTATTATTTTATTTTTTTACGCCTAAGTCCTCAGTGTTTTGGGGCTTATCGCCTTATTGGCCTTGCCCCAAACTTTTTCAACATAAATTTTTTATTTGATTTTGTTAAGAAGAACTGAGTAACATTATGGGTACGCTGATATTCAATTCCTTTTTGTCACTTTAATGATGAAAACACTCCTTTCAATTCATATACTCTTTTGTATTATAATCTTGTTTAATCAAAAGAGAAGCAGTTAACACTATATAAATGGCAGACAAACTGTTCTTTTCCTTTTCGATCAGTGGTACTCCAGGGGCCCGCCTCCAGCGATACTGGTGCATAGACCTCTGCATCATCAACAGCGACACATGTTACATGAGACGTATTTATATTATAGTTTTATACAAATAATAAGATTTTTTAAAAAATAATAAACAAACTTCAATAAAACCAAACAAAGCCTAATGAAACATGACATTAAGAAGCAAATGATTAAGTGAAGAAAAAAAGATTAGAAAAATAGTAGCGTTCAGCAACTACACAATAAATACCTTTTACATTCATATTGACGAACTTACGTACATACATTCATACTTACATATACTGAAACATATAAACACATATAAACAACATATAAACACATATAAACAACATATAAACACATATGTACATATTAAAACATAAAAACATAGATAAGCACTTAAATTCATAACTACATTTAAACATATAACATAAACAGAACATATAATCAGATACCTAACTTACAGTAACCACAAACTTGAAATAATAAATGAATGAAACTTGAAAAATGAATCTTGAAAACATAAAAGAGAGAAATTATTATAACTTAGATTAATAGCGTTCAGCAGCAAAATAGAACAATTTTTTTTTTTTTTTTTTTTTTTTTTTTTTTGAAAACCAGAAAGAAGTTATCAATCAAAAATAGTTTTCATTAACTTCTTTAATTTTAATTAGTGCGTTTTTAAAAAATAGTTTCACGTCTACAAATATTTTTTCAAATTATAGGTGATTATCTACAGGCCATCGTCCCAGTTTCTGTATAGTTTTTGTTATTAGCGAATTTCTGTAGTCAGTAAGTAGTCTACATTCATGTATTAGGTGGTGAATGGTTTGTTCATGTGTGAAGTCACAGGGACACAATGGCGAGTCCCTGATTTTAAACCTATGAAGGTAACTGTTCACAGCTGCGTGTCCTGTGACTCCTTGTGTTGTATAGAAATCTGTCCATGTGTCAGTTTTATTGAGGTAAGTCTGTAAGTGTGGGATGAATGAGTACAAATGTCGTGATTTGTGTGTAGAGTTCCATCGTGCTTGCCATCGTTGTACTGCTTGTTGGTGTAGCATGTGTATTAAGTGTTGTTTCGATATCTGTGTGTATGATACAGGCAGGGAAGTATCTTTGGAAGCAGCTTTTGCAGCCTTGTCTGCCAAATCATTCTCAGGTATATCCGAGTGCCCTTTTATCCAAGTAAATGAAATCCAATTATTTCCATCAGTTTGTAGTTTTCTTAATAGCTTGTGGATTTTCTCGATAATCGGTGTGTGACAGTGCGTGTTAGCGATCATGTGTAACGAACATTGGCTGTCGGTCAGCACATTAATAGTTTTGTTAGTGTTTTTTAAGTTGTTAATGTATTCGAGGGCTTTGAGGATGGCGAACTGTTCGGCTTGGTTATTAGTGCAATCCGGACCTAGTCTAAACTTATTAATTTTCATCAAAATCCCATTTTCAAATATTAGGCTAGCACACCCTACATGTTCGCCATCCTTGCTACCATCAGTGTATATTTGAAAGTCTGTCGTGTTTTTGGAATTCAGGATAATTCATGGGTAATCTGCAGGATGTGGCCAGTCTTTGTAGTCAGTAATGTGTTCCACGTCATCCGATTTGAAGGTTTCAGTATCAGTCTTTGTGGATAATAAATGGAATTTACTTACATAAAAGTCAGCTAATATACTTATGGGAACAATTTTGGCTAAGACGAAGGCGGCTTCATCGGAGAGGGTTCGAAAGCCTTTAGCGATTTTAAGTGCCATCAGCCTTTGGGCCCTTTCCAACTTTCTAATGTTGTACATTTTCTTTAACGCAGGGTACCAAATTTCGATGCCATAGGCGAGAATGGGTAAAATTGCGCCCCTATACAGAATATCCAGAGCCTCCGTTCTTAACCCCCAGGTCGCTCTTGCCGCTAAGGAAAGGGAATTTATAAGTTTTATGAGTTTGTTTTGTAGTATGTCTACGTGGGTGTTCCATGAAAGTTTTCTGTCAATGGTTATACCGAGGTATTTTATAGAAGATACATTGCGAAGTTCAGAATGTTGTATCTGTACTTGAAGTTGTGGGATGTGCCTTTTCATAGTTATCACCATATAATTTGATTTGTGTGTGTTGAATGTCAGTTTGTGTGAGTGTGCCCAATTGTTTATTTTGTGTGATACGATTTCGATTAATGTTTGTAAGTGTTGGAAATATTCAGAAGTTATAATAACAAGTATGTCATCTGCGAAAGCCAAAAGAGTTACATTAGGTGGTGATCTTTCTTTGAGTAGTGAGTCAACTATTATGTTCCATAGGAGCGGAGAACAGCATGAGCCCTGGGGTGTTCCAATTGATTGATTCCGTATCATTGTATAGTTTTTTGAAACTAGACAAACAGATCTATCGCTCAGATAATCTTTCAGAATCCTGTAAATGTTTTTAGGACATTGAAATCATTTAAGGGCACTCCATATTGACGGCCACCATGCACTGTCAAATGCTCCACTGATATCTAATGATATTAGTACACTGTGCTGGTTATTATTTAATGCATTTCGAACTATATGATTGACTTTATATAGTGCATGGGTAGTGCTTTTTTGCGGAGTGAACCCGAATTGGTTCTCACTAAGAAGTTTTTTACTGTGGAGATAATAGGACAACCTACTGTGAATTATTTTTTCCATAACTTTGCCTCCAGTTGGAATAAGACAGATAGGCCTGAGTGAGTTTATATCCTGCATTTTTTTTCCTGGTTTATTAATGAGAACTAGTTTAGATTGTTTCCAAATACTAGGAAATAACCCTTGCCTGAAACAGGTTTCGTATATTTTGTACATGGTTCGTGGAAAAGTATCGTATAACTTTTTATATATCAAAGAGGTAATGCCGTCAATGCCTGGAGCTTTGCTATCATTGAGGTCATTGATTACATCTGATAATTCTAACTCATTCAGAGGGATGTCGTCGTCAGTATCGGGTAAAATCTCCACAGACTGTCGCATGATGGCATGTTCTGCTGAATCTGTGGATAGGTCATCTTGTCTAATTAAATAATTTAGAATATAGGAATAAGTTTCTTTCAAGGATTTAGTGTATGTCCCGTCTGATTTCTTTAAAGTGTTTAAATTAAGTTGCTGAGGCATTTTCCCGGCAGCATATTTATAAGGCCATTTCCATGGATTCCTGGTAGGAATAGTGTCACAGTATTCCTTCCACGATTCCATTTTACTGGCCCGTATAGATTTAGAATATTGACGTTTGAGTGTTAAGTACTCAAAACGCTTACTGGCTCTTGTAATATCATCCGATTTGGTTTTCTGGTAAATTCTACGGGCTCTGTTGGTAGATTTCCGCAGAATTTCCAGCTTATCATTCCACCATGGATTTAATCTATGGGTCGAAGTTATTTTTAAAGTGTTACTACTAATGATTTGTTCCATGTTTTAGTCATAAGCCGAAAGAACTTGTTAATGAACGATTTAGAGGATGTATCATATAATTTTAAATTTAATTGATCGTCTAAATTTTCGGTTTCGCGAATGTTAAATCCTAAAGAGAATGTAAATTTTAAGTTATCAACAAAATTTTCCCCAATCTGCTCGTTCAGTTTTATGTAGTTTCCCATAATTTCGGATAATAAAGAATGAGTGTAAATCAAATGACAATTGAATCGTAGAATGATCAGAGAAATTTTCATCTTCTATTATACGCCAGCAATTTATTTTATTAATAGCATGCCTGTTTGTAAAGGTTAAGTCAATATTGCTTTGGCCTCGAGAAGTGAAAAATGTTGGTAAACCAGAATATATACTACAAATATACATACCATTTTTTAAGATGAAATTTTCAAGAAACCTACCACGATTATTTGTCATGCAATCAAACCACAATCTGGATCGACAGTTAGTATCCGCACCAATGACGATACATCGATCTGGAAATGTATCGATCGCGTTTTAGGTTATCAGTGTCCTCGATAACCTCACGATTGATATCAAAGTAGGCTGAAACAAAAATATACGGAACCTTTCCAATCATAACCTGTACTACTGTAACATCTGGATTAGAAAAATCACTGAGCAAAATAGCATCTATTTGTTTACTATTTACAATGATAAGAGATCGACAACTGGATAGGTTAACAGAAAATTCTCGATATGCTGAATATGTGCGAATCTTACTTCCTAAATAAGGTTCCTGTATTAAAGCAATATGTATGTTCTGTTTGTGTATATATTCTTGTAGTAGTATTTTTGATTTGTATGAATGTTGCGTGTTTTGTTGTAGAATGTTTAATTGTCGTGTAGCTGAGTTTACTGCCATTGTGGTAATTGTAATGTGGTTGTGCTGTCATAGTTTGTGTTGCGGATTAGACGGTGGATAGCATTTATATATGAAGGACACAACTTACTTGTTGCTGAATGCTTGACATCAACGGCGAATGGTGCCTTACAATGCTTATTATAATTAATGCAATTTACACATTTAGTTTCTTCGGTCCTGGGGCAGTCCTTCGTGTAGTGTTCCCCGCAGCAGATGGCGCACGTAAGCTGGCTCTTGCAGTGCTTCTCCGCGTGGTTGAACTTGGAGCACTTTCTGCACTGCCGTACTGATAGGTAGTCCTCTGCAGCACAAATTGTGAAAAATAGCTTTAGTTTCACGCTCAGTAGAGGAGCTCTCATTTTCGGGTGTACTTCTAGCAGCGCATGTCTTGGGCTCCCTGGTGATTTCCCTCCAAATATGGTTAGCAGGCGTAGGCTGTCTTCAGATAGCCCAAGCTCATCGTTTTGGCTAATAAGCGTTCTTAAGAGGTTATCTCTGTCGGCCTCTTCTGGTAGCCTTTTAATGATAATTTTGGGGTTTCGCTTTTTAGGTTGGCTTGTTTTTAAAGAGCTATCTTCCTTCAGTTTCTCTTCGATTTTTTTTTATGTCCCGCCGATCGGTTGTTTCTACTAATATTTTACCTTCTTTGAGGTTTTTGATATTTTTTATACCTAACCTCAATTCTGTGGGGTTAATTTTTGCTTTAAAGTCTTTTTTTGTATCTTCAGAAGATACGTTGTTGTTTTTTGAAGTAATAATGAGAAGTTCTGTTTTAGGAGTAATAGAAACTGGTAGCCCACTTACTTTTTTATTCTTGAGTGCTCCAGCAAAAGCCAGAGGCGCAGACGGTTGAGGAAAAATAGATGCATCCTGTTCCATTTCATGTTGGAGGTCTTCTAGAAGATCCACAACTTCTTTAACGAAACACTGGCGATCTTTTTTCGACTTAGAATCTTCTATTTGTTTAAGCTCGGTAGCTTTTTTTAAGCGTTGCACTCTTGTCGCCATCATATGATCATCCTATTTCTGTACTTGAGATCTCATTATTTGTCTCATAGTTATAATTATTATTTATTCGGTTTCTCTATTTAATATTTCAATATTTACTCTTATCGGTTACTTTACTTTTACTGGCTGACACAAAAACTTTTATATCTATTTTCTTTTAACATTCTTACTATTAATCAACATCACACATTTTAAGTGGTGTTACAAATTCGTTTTTCATGATTGCAGGGAATACCACGCTTCTTGCACATATATGGTCTTAGTTTTTCAAAAGTCACACTTCCTATTCCGTTACTATCATCTCTTTTGATTATAGTTTGACAAACATTGTCATTGCAGAACTTCAAACTTTGTTTAGGTGATTGTGCTGTAATGAGATAATGACACTTTGTGACAAATAAAAGTATTGTGCATGGTATTCATAAAATCTTATTCCAATTATTTAAGCATATGTAACAGTTAAATGATGATAATTTATAAAAACCTTTATGAAAGTGAACACTTATGAACACAATGAACACTTAAAAAGATAGGGAACAAAAGGGGACTTAGCTCAATAATCTACTTTATTACTGTACAGTATAATTAAATGATGATAGTTTAAATTTATAATAATAAAAGTTGGAAAGAATAAAATTACAGGCTAATATTTTATTTTGAATAAGAATTCATTGATTTGTTAAATGCGTGTTCCACCAATAATGTAATGAAGCTTGTATTTATGAAAGTTGAAATGTAACTCTTTGAATTAGAATCAGAGAAAATCCCGTAGTATATGAAGTAAATAAGTCTTAATTTTATTTAAAACTTTCAATCGATTTCGGAATTACTGATAATTCTAAAAATGGTATGAAAGCCGAGGGCGATGATTTCAAAAGTCGGAGAACAATATGGACTCCTAAAAGGCCGTTATTTCAAAAGTCGGAGAAGTATATCGACTTAAAAGTAGCAACTGAAAAATCGATGTGTCAATTGGAGAATTGGTAAGATGGCTTGTGACGTAAAAATGACGTGATCACTCAAGCAAGACGCGCTGTTTTTAAAAAGGAGGGGAATTAGTGATAATGTGGTGGGGGCATCAGCTGACGAGAATTTCCCCTCCGAAAGGGAGTGATAGCCACGCCCCGAAGCAGGGCTGCCCCATCAGCCGCACTTCAGTATTGGTACCGGAATTTTCAAGTTATATATTAATTATTTTAATAAAGTCAGAGCAGCTTTGAGCAACATAAAATATTTATATAAAATATAATATACATATATTTATATGTATATAAAATATAATATATAAATATATATTATATATTTATATAAAATTTATATAAATATAAAAATGTTTATATATTTGTATAAAATATAATATACGGGGAGTTAAATCCGACCTCTACCTCCCCGTGGTACTCCCTGGATAATACTAACAGAGGCGGTACCGAGTCATGGCGGTATAACCATTGCGAATTGCAGGAAATGGCATTTCGGGGGCAGGTGGGGCTCCAAGCCGTAGCTTCAGGGCTTCAGTGAAGGCAACCCTCCTAGGGGTAGGAGACCTCGAAATCAGGTTCCCTGGTCCTCCAGGTTGGGGGTTGGCGTTGGGTTTGCAGCTCACCGTCAGAAAAACATATTTTAGCATTCAAACCTAATAAAACAGCCTGGGATAAAAGAGAGTCAAAAAGGAAACGACAATTGCCACGGAAACGGAAACTACGTATTGGAACTTGGAATGTACAAGGTTTGAGGACAAAAAGGATAGAAGTTGTGAATGGATTGAAGAAATTAAAAATGGATATTGTGGTTTTATCAGAGACAAAATTAAAAGGAAAAGGAGCTGAAATGTATGATGAGTATATCCACTTTTTTAGCGGAGTTGATAAAAGTGAAAGAGCTAAAGGTGGGGTGTCTATTTTGATTAAGAAAAATTTGAAAAAACACATAATTAATTATGAATGTATCAACGAACGACTGATTAAAGTAGAAATTAAAATCTATGGCTATCCACTTGTTATTATTGGCGGTTATGGACCAAACGATGATGCTTCGAATTTTGATAAAGATACGTTCTTCGAAAGTTTGAGACAACAATCTAAAAATGTCGCAGACAGGAAGATTCTCCTTTGGATTGGAGATTTAAATGCAAGGGTAGGAAATAGTGAAAATCATAAGATAGTTGGAAGATATGGGGAAAAAACGAAAAACGATAATGGGTGTCGACTAATAGACCTCTGTGAAGAGTTGGATATGAGAATCTTAAATGGATTCTATAAACATAAAGATATCCACAAGTACACCTGGTGCCAACCAACATGGCAGTTACAGTCTATAATTGATTATGTAATCTTAAGGCGAAATATGTTGGTAATGCCACAGGATGTTAGAGTTATGAGAGGGGCTGAATGTGGAAGTGACCATTATTTAGTAAGCTCTCATTTGATATTCAAGCCTAAAGCATCTGCCTTCCCTAACAGAGTCTCACAATCAGGAAAAGGACATACGGAAAACTCGAACAGCTATATACTCGATAGTTTAAAGCAAGATTCAGTTAGGATGCTATATCAAAATAGATTAAACGTTATAATAATAATAATAATAAACTCTTCATTGATTGTCCCGGGAACTAGTCCCTTAGGAACAAATTATACAGATACATATAATAGGCTTCAGTGCCTTAGAGTACTATATAAAAAAACAAAACAAATGGAGCAAATTAAAATGAAAAAAAAACTGAGAAAACAATTATAAATAATGAGGAAATCTTCTTGTGATAAAAAAAAAAAAATTTAAAACTAAGTAAAAATTGACTTGAAATGAAAAATAACTTATAGACTCTTATTTACACATACACTAAATGGATTATATATTTTAAAGATAAATAAATAATAAAGGCCTATACCAATTCACAGTTAAACTGTTTACAATTGTTCGGGAAACTGCGTGGATAGGAGGTGATTGAACAGGCGGGATTTAAAGGTAGGGAGAGTGTTGGAATGACGAATGAAAGGGGGGATAGAGTTCCATAGGGATGAGGACCGGATAATGATAGAAAAAGCTGACGTTCGGTGGGCCGGAGTGTATAGATCTGAAGACCTAGAGCGGGTATTGCGGGAATGAACAGATGACTTAAAATGGAGAAGTTCGGTGATGTATGAAGGACGGCGCGATCGGATTACTTGGAAAAGGAAAGAGGCCAGGAAATATTTGCGGCGGTAGGATGGGTATAACCACTTTAACCTTTCGTATAAAGGTGAAACGGAGACGTCTCTTGGGACCCCAAAGATAAATCGTACGAAACAATTAAATAAACGTTTTAGTTTTGCTTCGAGATCCCCAGAGACACCCCCATACACCGCACAACAATAGTCAAAGTGGGGAAATACCAGGGAAGTGACCAGGAGCCTACGTGTTTCAGGTGATAAAAGGCTTCGGAGGTGATTTAATTGCTTTAAGGTAGAAAAGGTACGGCGGGAAATATTCGTGATGTGGTTTTTCCAGGAAAGGGTTTGGTCAAAGGTCACTCCGAGGTTTTTGACAGTTGGATAAAATTTAATGGGATTATTATTTAGGAGCAGGGTGGGGATGTTAGGGACGGTTTTAAGGAGGTAATTGGAGCCTATTAAAATTGCTTTCGTTTTTTCTGCATTCAGCTTCAACTTGATAGCCTCTGCCCAGAGACTGATTCGATTTAAATCATCCTGAAGCTTTTTTGTTGCAGAAGATAGCTCGGAAGGAAGGAAGGATAGGTACATCTGGAAATCGTCTGCATAGATATGATATTGGGAGTGATGGATCTGACGGGGAAGGTCGTTGATATAAATGGCAAACAGAGTGGGGGATAGAGAGGAACCCTGCGGAACACCACAGGAGAGGGGAAGTGTCTTAGATGGAGGTTGGCCTGGGACGACTACAAACTGTGACCGGTCTGAAAGAAAGGTATTATACTGCATAATATGGATAAAAACTCCTCTGATTTGAAACTCCAGTATGAACAGCTTAAGAATGCAATTCACCAAGCAGCTCTGGAGGCAATAGGAATACGCAAAAGACGTGAGCGAATAGACAAAGAATGGTGGAATGAAGAAATTGCAGTTACAGTAAAGGAAAAGAAGAAATTATATAACGAATGGCTTTCTAACCGAGACCCCGCTACGTTACAGGAATATAAACGAAGCAATAGAGAGGTGAAACGAAAAAGGAAGGAAGCTATGAACCAGTTATGGAATAAGAACTGTGAGTATATAGATCGTTGCATGTACGGACAAAAGTCTGCGGAAGCGTGGAAAATCTTCCGATCAATTAAGAATCCAAAGAAGGAGAACGTTAAAATTGGTATCATAGAAGAAAAACAATGGATAGAGCATTTCTCTAAATTATTAAATGAAGACACAAAGGAATTCATGCTAACAGAAATGCAAAAGAATACAGAAGAAGCTAACATGAATTTCGTAGATGTTTCAGTGGATGAACTCGATTGTGCATTAAGGGACATGAAAAATGGAAAATCTCCTGGACCAGGAGGACTACCCATAGAGTTAATAAAATGTGGACCCCTTGAACTTAAAAAGAAACTTGCCGAAATCATGTCACTGTGTATGCAACAAGGAACAGTTCCAAGTGAATGGAAGGAGGGCCATATTACGCCTATTTACAAAAAAGGGAATAAAAAGGTCTGTTCGAATTACAGAGGGATCACGGTAACTAGTAGCTTGAGCAGGGTTTATGGAAGGATATTAAATAAGCGGTTATTGGGAGAGTGTAATCATGTATTACCAGAAGAACAGGCCGGATTTAGAAGAGGTAGGTCCTGTATAGATCATATATTTATCCTCACTCAGCTTATAGAAAAGCTTAAAGCTCATAACAAGGAGATAAACTTAATTTTCGTAGATCTCCAAAAAGCATACGATACAGTCCCTCTCAGTAAACTATGGAGGGCATTGGAAACTACAGGAGTAAGCCACTACATTATCAGAGCTATAAAGGGACTATACGCACAGGCAACAGCAAGAATAAAGCTTAAATATGGCCTTACAAAAAACTTTCCAGTCACCAAAGGCCTCAAGCAAGGCTGCTCTCTTTTTCCCTCTATTATTCAATATATATGTTGAAACTATACTCAGCATTTGGAAAAGAAAATGCAGTAATATGGGGATAAAGGTAGACGACAAATGCCTCTACAATTTACAATTTGCTGATGATCAGGTTATTACAGCGGGCGATGAAGAGGATTCATCCTTTATGATGACGAAGCTGGTTGAAGCGTATACAGCAGGAGGCCTGGAAATCAGCAAAGAAATACCTGAGTATTTGGCATTTAATAAAAATGGATGCTCCTCGCTGAATGTTGGGGAATGGGAATTGACACCAACTGAATGCTTTAAATATTTAGGCAGGTGGGTTTCTAAAGACAGCAGCCCCAAAAAAGACAATAATGAAAAAGTAATAAAAGGAAGAAAGATAATTAGGACATTAAATTCTGTTCTTTGGAGCAAAAACATTAATTTCCAAACAAAAAAGAGAATCTTTCATTCATTTGTTGAGAATTCAGCGCTGTATGCCTCGGAAACCTGGACTATCTTAACCGACTCTGCAAAAAAACTTCTCGCAAT
>OU426980.1:69069771-69222271 GCA_911387785.2 Aelia acuminata | reverse complement strand
CTGAAACATCTACGAAATTCATGTTAGCTTCTTCTGTATTCTTTTGCATTTCTGTTAGCATGAATTCCTTTGTGTCTTCATTTAATAATTTAGAGAAATGCTCTATCCATTGTTTTTCTTCTATGATACCAATTTTAACGTTCTCCTTCTTTGGATTCTTAATTGATCGGAAGATTTTCCACGCTTCCGCAGACTTTTGTCCGTACATGCAACGATCTATATACTCACAGTTCTTATTCCATAACTGGTTCATAGCTTCCTTCCTTTTTCGTTTCACCTCTCTATTGCTTCGTTTATATTCCTGTAACGTAGCGGGGTCTCGGTTAGAAAGCCATTCGTTATATAATTTCTTCTTTTCCTTTACTGTAACTGCAATTTCTTCATTCCACCATTCTTTGTCTATTCGCTCACGTCTTTTGCGTATTCCTATTGCCTCCAGAGCTGCTTGGTGAATTGCATTCTTAAGCTGTTCATACTGGAGTTTCAAATCAGAGGAGTTTTTATCCATATTATGCAGTATAATACCTTTCTTTCAGACCGGTCACAGTTTGTAGTCGTCCCAGGCCAACCTCCATCTAAGACACTTCCCCTCTCCTGTGGTGTTCCGCAGGGTTCCTCTCTATCCCCCACTCTGTTTGCCATTTATATCAACGACCTTCCCCGTCAGATCCATCACTCCCAATATCATATCTATGCAGACGATTTCCAGATGTACCTATCCTTCCTTCCTTCCGAGCTATCTTCTGCAACAAAAAAGCTTCAGGATGATTTAAATCGAATCAGTCTCTGGGCAGAGGCTATCAAGTTGAAGCTGAATGCAGAAAAAACGAAAGCAATTTTAATAGGCTCCAATTACCTCCTTAAAACCGTCCCTAACATCCCCACCCTGCTCCTAAATAATAATCCCATTAAATTTTATCCAACTGTCAAAAACCTCGGAGTGACCTTTGACCAAACCCTTTCCTGGAAAAACCACATCACGAATATTTCCCGCCGTACCTTTTCTACCTTAAAGCAATTAAATCACCTCCGAAGCCTTTTATCACCTGAAACACGTAGGCTCCTGGTCACTTCCCTGGTATTTCCCCACTTTGACTATTGTTGTGCGGTGTATGGGGGTGTCTCTGGGGATCTCGAAGCAAAACTAAAACGTTTATTTAATTGTTTCGTACGATTTATCTTTGGGGTCCCAAGAGACGTCTCCGTTTCACCTTTATACGAAAGGTTAAAGTGGTTATACCCATCCTACCGCCGCAAATATTTCCTGGCCTCTTTCCTTTTCCAAGTAATCCGATCGCGCCGTCCTTCATACATCACCGAACTTCTCCATTTTAAGTCATCTGTTCATTCCCGCAATACCCGCTCTAGGTCTTCAGATCTATACACTCCGGCCCACCGAACGTCAGCTTTTTCTATCATTATCCGGTCCTCATCCCTATGGAACTCTATCCCCCCTTTCATTCGTCATTCCAACACTCTCCCTACCTTTAAATCCCGCCTGTTCAATCACCTCCTATCCACGCAGTTTCCCGAACAATTGTAAACAGTTTAACTGTGAATTGATATAGGCCTTTATTATTTATTTATCTTTAAAATATATAATCCATTTAGTGTATGTGTAAATAAGAGTCTATAAGTTATTTTTCATTTCAAGTCAATTTTTACTTAGTTTTAAATTTTTTTTTTTTTATCACAAGAAGATTTCCTCATTATTTATAATTGTTTTCTCAGTTTTTTTTTCATTTTAATTTGCTCCATTTGTTTTGTTTTTTTATATAGTACTCTAAGGCACTGAAGCCTATTATATGTATCTGTATAATTTGTTCCTAAGGGACTAGTTCCCGAGACAATCAATGAAGAGTTTATTATTATTATTATTATAACGTTTAATCTATTTTGATATAGCATCCTAACTGAATCTTGCTTTAAACTATCGAGTATATAGCTGTTCGAGTTTTCCGTATGTCCTTTTCCTGATTGTGAGACTCTGTTAGGGAAGGCAGATGCTTTAGGCTTGAATATCAAATGAGAGCTTACTAAATAATGGTCACTTCCACATTCAGCCCCTCTCATAACTCTAACATCCTGTGGCATTACCAACATATTTCGCCTTAAGATTACATAATCAATTATAGACTGTAACTGCCATGTTGGTTGGCACCAGGTGTACTTGTGGATATCTTTATGTTTATAGAATCCATTTAAGATTCTCATATCCAACTCTTCACAGAGGTCTATTAGTCGACACCCATTATCGTTTTTCGTTTTTTCCCCATATCTTCCAACTATCTTATGATTTTCACTATTTCCTACCCTTGCATTTAAATCTCCAATCCAAAGGAGAATCTTCCTGTCTGCGACATTTTTAGATTGTTGTCTCAAACTTTCGAAGAACGTATCTTTATCAAAATTCGAAGCATCATCGTTTGGTCCATAACCGCCAATAATAACAAGTGGATAGCCATAGATTTTAATTTCTACTTTAATCAGTCGTTCGTTGATACATTCATAATTAATTATATATTAATTATATATTTATCCTCACTCAGCTTATAGAAAAGCTTAAAGCTCATAACAAGGAGATAAACTTAATTTTCGTAGATCTCCAAAAAGCATACGATACAGTCCCTCTCAGTAAACTATGGAGGGCATTGGAAACTACAGGAGTAAGCCACTACATTATCAGAGCTATAAAGGGACTATACGCACAGGCAACAGCAAGAATAAAGCTTAAATATGGCCTTACAAAAAACTTTCCAGTCACCAAAGGCCTCAAGCAAGGCTGCTCTCTTTTTCCCTCTATTATTGAATATATATGTTGAAACTATACTCAGCATTTGGAAAAGAAAATGCAGTAATATGGGGATAAAGGTAGACGACAAATGCCTCTACAATTTACAATTTGCTGATGATCAGGTTATTACAGCGGGCGATGAAGAGGATTCATCCTTTATGATGACGAAGCTGGTTGAAGCGTATACAGCAGGAGGCCTGGAAATCAGCAAAGAAATACCTGAGTATTTGGCATTTAATAAAAATGGATGCTCCTCGCTGAATGTTGGGGAATGGGAATTGACACCAACTGAATGCTTTAAATATTTAGGCAGGTGGGTTTCTAAAGACAGCAGCCCCAAAAAAGACAATAATGAAAAAGTAATAAAAGGAAGAAAGATAATTAGGACATTAAATTCTGTTCTTTGGAGCAAAAACATTAATTTCCAAACAAAAAAGAGAATCTTTCATTCATTTGTTGAGAATTCAGCGCTGTATGCCTCGGAAACCTGGACTATCTTAACCGACTCTGCAAAAAAACTTCTCGCAATGGAAATGGATTTTTGGAGGCGTAGCTGCAGAATATCCAGATTGCAGCACGTCACAAATAACTTCATTAGGGATAAAGTTGAAGAGCCCCTCAATATCCTACATTCCATTGAGACAAGAAAACTAAGCTGGTTTGGCCACGTCATGAGAATGGCAGATGACCGATGGCCCAAAAGGATGTTGAAGAACGTACCATTGGGGAGAAGGAAGAGAGGTCGACCAGAGAAGAGGTGGATAGAAGGTATAGACGAGGCGATGGCAGCCAGAGGACTCCGCGAGGAAGATTGGTGCGACAGAATGAAATGGCAAAAAGGTTTATTGGGCAACGACATATGACCTTGGTTGTAATAAAGTCGTTTATATATATATATATATATATATATATATATATATATATATATATATATATATATATATATAAACGACTTATATATATATTTATATATATATATATTCATATATTATATAAATATATATATATATATATATGTATATATATATATATATACATATATATATATATATAAATATAATATACATACATAATAGTTATGTACATATAATTATGTTTTGTGAAATAAAAGCAATTGGGTGGAAAAAGATCGGACGAGAAACGGAGAGAACTGATAATGATAGTGGAGAGCCGATCGACAGGAGGGGAGCACATGCTATGGTTTTTTCTTCCAATTTTCCACGGAAGAGAGGTCGACCAGAGAAGAGGTGGATAGAAGGTATAGACGAGGCGATGGCAGCCAGAGGACTCCGCGAGGAAGATTGGTGCGACAGAATGAAATGGCAAAAAGGTTTATTGGGCAACGACATATGACCTTGGTTGTAATAAAGTCGTTTATATATATATATATATATATATATATATATATATATATATATATATATATATATATATATAAACGACTTATATATATATTTATATATATATATATTCATATATTATATAAATATATATATATATATATATGTATATATATATATTTATATATATATTTATATATATATATATATTTATATATATATATATAAATATAATATACATACATAATAGTTATGTACATATAATTATGTTTTGTGAAATAAAAGCAATTGGGTGGAAAAAGATCGGACGAGAAACGGAGAGAACTGATAATGATAGTGGAGAGCCGATCGACAGGAGGGGAGCACATGCTATGGTTTTTTCTTCCAATTTTCCACGGTTCTACCAGACTATTATGGATGGAACGTTCTATTTTATTCACTGAAACACGAGTGTAGACGGTGAATTGCCGAAGGGAGATCTGAACGCGATTCCATCAGGATATGGGAAAACCAAGTCTAAAAGGCCAGAGGAGTGGAGCGGCCGGCCAATATTCAGTTTACTATCTTACCAAGTAAATGATGGGCTATTTTTATTTTATTTTGAAAAAATTAGTTAAAATGAAGGCAATAAACCCAAAAAATGGAATTATTCATTTATTGAACTTTATAGAAATGTTATGTTTTGATTTTGTATACAAAACTGAGTGCAATATAATCGTTTATTAAAATTTTAAATGAGAATATTAAGTTAAAGGAAAATAAATATTTTAAATTAACCACTATGTATAAATAAAGTCAATTATTATTATTATTTTGTATGCATGTTAAGTTTTCAGGACCATATGGTTGATTTAATTTTGTATAGTAGTAAACAAAGAAGGATTGTCAATCCTTGTTTATGTGAAAATGGAACTAGAAGGTGAGTAGATGATTATCTAAGTAGTCTGGCTGGCATAAGGCACAGTTCACTATTCTCTTATTGAAGAGGTCTGTGTTCATGGATCACTGCAGGTATATATATTTTTTTTTGTTTTGGGGATACTGATGATAATATTTTATTTTTCTTCGTTCTGTCTATTCTTAGTTACTTGTCAAAACATATGTCTGTTCTTAGTTAGTTATTTATTTTTAATTGTTATTGGATTTCACTATGTTTCTCAAACAAAAAGTGTGGCGCCCGTTTATTTTAAATTTTGGGATTGGAAACATTGCGATATCCTAAAGTCTTATCATATTCATATTATATAATTTTACACTGTTCAAGATTGAAGCCATTAATAATCGAAGTCGTCTGTATTTGGATTTTAATTAATAATTAACTTTCAGTTATTTAAGTATTTATTTATTCATCAATTTTACGGCCAAAAGTTCAACTTTTCGTTTGTAGAAATAGCTGTTAAGTGTACTTTTCTAGATGAAGAAGATAATATTATAAAAAAATATGGTATGAAGAATATATTGCAACACTATGATAATTATTAATAATTGTAAATTCATTTAATAAAGAAATAATTTAAATTTTTCCGAATATATTCGAATACGCTTGAAATGATTTTTAAAAAATATCACCAAAAAGAAAATAAAAACACGAAATCTTGTCGTGAAGCGGTATGACCACGAGAAAAATTCATTTTATGTTTGAGATATCATATTTTGAAATGAATTAATGTAAAAAACGGTCACCGATTTATTGACTATATACTCATTGCTGTTATACAATAACGGTCAATTTGAAACTTGAATAAAAATGCAGTATATTATGAAAACTGTCAGATAATTTAAAAAAAATATTTTAAAGCAAAAAATAATTAAAATATGAATCAGGAAAAGAAGAGAACTCTATCCGTAAATGCTGCAACGAGTTCAATATCCCTCAAATAAAATTTCATCAAGACCGATCTGGATGGATCGGAGCGAGACCGGACCGATAGTGTGAATGGGGTAGATCGAGATCAAGCCGGGAGCGGGGCGAGACTGGACCTGTACCAGTATTGTGATTACCTATTCCTCTTTAGAATATTTTGCCAGTGAGATCGAACCGGGAGCGGAGCGAGACTGGACCGGTACCGATAGTGGAATACTCTCTATTTCTCTGTAGAATATTTTGCCAGACCAAGATCGAACCGATAGTGTGAATCCGCCCTTACGTTTGCTCCCTATACTAGTTATTTATATTTATGTATTTTTTTTTCATTTATTTGTTTGAAACCCTGGCGTCATGGTTGGGCTGAGGGTATTATATCGCACACCCCATTTAACGAAAAAGCGTAGTAGCAATGGTAAATCTTCTCACTCTTACAGATTACAAAGTGTGGATCTGAGTACGGTACCTGGAGCGGCTTCCCAAGACTGTTGTCCCGTAGGAATATGTGAGTACAGTACAGCGCAGGATATAAAAATGATTGCCTGGTCGAGTTACCATATGATGCTGGGCTTAGAAGGGACATGGCATACCTCAGCCAGATGAGATGCTCCTGGGAATCCTGTTGACAATTGAAGCAAAGCTGGCATTGGTGTCCTTTCGGATAATGCAGCTGAGGCAAAGAAGAATAGACGTTAAATGGTCAACCCAGGGAGCAGAGTCGAGATGTGCTGTGAGGGCTTTCTTAAGAGAGCAATGCCGACGCCACACCCATTTGTCTGGGGGTAGATAAGCGGTGGTTCGAGACTTGTTCGTTCCCAGGAATCCAGACATACTGATTAACAGGGAAGATTCGAATTGCCTCCCCTGATCTGTCGTGAGTCTGCGACGTGTTCTGAATCGGGAAATCCACGCCTCGTAGAAGGCTCGAGCAACAGTCTCCGCTGTAATGTCTGGCAAAGGTGCAGCTTCAGGTCATCATGTAAACCGACCCAACAGTGAGACAATATCTCATCCCCTCGGAAGAAAGAAAAGGCCAATTATATCATATGTATATGTTCAAATCGTCCACCAGAAAAGACACTAGGAGGAGCAACAGTTTACGGTGGTAGGCCTGAGGGAGTTAAGCCTTACTTTAGACTTAGTGATCTCGCACCAAATGGGAAAGTACTTACGGCAGGTAGGACAAATTTCTTGTGCCGCAAATTCTCCTAGGCGAGCAACTTTGTCAGCTCTCCATCTGTATCCTGCTCCTTGGCTAACTAATCCCAGTTTTTGTCCAGGGACAGCTCCTCAATTCTGGACAGCGCATCTTCGACTGGGATATGAAGATCAGCCATCGGAAGCGCATGGGTGTTGCTGAGCTGTTCTGCCGGCACACGTAGGTGAGAGGCTTGCGGTCCGTGAATTGAACTGCCTCCCATGCAGACAAATCCATGTAAGTCAAAGGGAGTGACAATGGCAATGTTTGGAACACCCGCTTCGTTGATGTGAGCTTGAGAGTAAGCCATGCCCAAATTGAGGGGAGAGAACACCTTCTTACCATGGAGTAGCACATTAGAGTCTGACAATATGGAAATACTGTAGGGCTCTGCAATGGTCCGCTCATTCATTTGTCGGTAGTCCCCCTAAGGCTTGTTCGTTCCCAGGAATCCAGACATACTGATTAACAGGGAAGATTCGAATTGCCTCCCCTGATCTGTCGTGAGTCTGCGACGTGTTCTGAATCGGGAAATCCACGCCTCGTAGAAGGCTCGAGCAACAGTCTCCGCTGTAATGTCTGGCAAAGGTGCAGCTTCAGGTCATCATGTAAACCGACCCAACAGTGAGACAATATCTCATCCCCTCGGAAGAAAGAAAAGGCCAATTATATCATATGTATATGTTCAAATCGTCCACCAGAAAAGACACTAGGAGGAGCAACAGTTTACGGTGGTAGGCCTGAGGGAGTTAAGCCTTACTTTAGACTTAGTGATCTCGCACCAAATGGGAAAGTACTTACGGCAGGTAGGACAAATTTCTTGTGCCGCAAATTCTCCTAGGCGAGCAACTTTGTCAGCTCTCCATCTGTATCCTGCTCCTTGGTTAACTAATCCCAGTTTTTGTCCAGGGACAGCTCCTCAATTCTGGACAGCGCATCTTCGACTGGGATATGAAGATCAGCCATCGGAAGCGCATGGGTGTTGCTGAGCTGTTCTGCCGGCACACGTAGGTGAAAGGCTTGCGGTCCGTGAATTGAACTGCCTCCCATGCAGACAAATCCATGTAAGTCAAAGGGAGTGACAATGGCAATGTTTGGAACACCCGCTTCGTTGATGTGAGCTTGAGAGTAAGCCATGCCCAAATTGAGGGGAGAGAACACCTTCTTACCATGGAGTAGCACATTAGAGTCTGACAATATGGAAATACTGTAGGGCTCTGCAATGGTCCGCTCATTCATTTGTCGGTAGTCCCCCTAAGGCTTGATGGTTCCATCCTTCTTAGGGACTACATAAAGAGGTGATGCCCACGGGCTCTTCAACGGCCGAAGCATTCTATTTAGAGTGGGGGTGGTTTCAAGTATCGTGACGTCATTGCAGACCTCTACTATTTAAGCCGTACTTTCATTAGTCGCAAAATATATTGTCACTGACTACTAAGTTGTCATGTTTCATGAAGAATAAACAAATAACACATTTTTGTAATAGGGTCTGCTAGTTTATTGTTCTACGTGAAGAAGTTAGACTAATATATTTAACTGGTCTACTGTGACGTCACAGGTCAGAGCTTATTTTTGATTGGCTAGGGCTGTTATGCTTCGACCGTATATCTATTGACCGTGCTCCTTGACTACCTAGTAATGCTCCAAAAACAGACATCAAGCCTTGGATACCACTGGACGACCTATAATTTCTATGTGGTGCAGAATTGAATGCTTGGGTGGCAGAATCTGCGCAGAATTAGGGTGAGTGACTTGAGGAAACTCAGCGAAGACTTGTGCAAAAGGCATATCGCCAGGGATAGCAAAAATCCCTATGGTTGGAGCAGTTACACGCAGAAGCTGACCTCTTCGTGTCAACCCAGTGGTGTCATCAATTAGTCTCCGAACTCCGAGGCTAGAATTAGCCTCAAATCTACCAACAGATGAAAATTTGACAGGAAATCTCCACCAGCAAGGTGACAATGAAGGTCCAGGTGAACTTCTTCCTCACGCCTAGGTCAAGGTCAAAGGTTCACTCACCGTAAGTAGCAATGTGGGAGCTGTTGGCCGCAGACAAAGTCGCCAGCAGGATGCTTGTCATGAGTGCGAGGAAGGACGGGAACAACTGCACCAGTTTCAATGAGAAAGGTAAGGCCTCTTGAGCAGTCTGAAATGAAGAGGCAGTATTGATAAGTGAAGGCAGTGTTGGATTCCGCCTTCTCCAGCACTGTGTCTAGTTTTTTGCCGGCTTGAATTTTTTCTTTTAAGAGCAGGGGCTTATGCATTTCCTGGCATGTTCACCAAACCAGTCGTGGTAGAAGCAGTAGTCAGGGTTATGGTTACGTGAGTATGATCGCTGTGGCCTGTTACAAAGGGAGCGTAAGTTGGTTTGCTCTCTTCCCTGAAGTTGAGAAACCTGCATGGAGAGTGCCTCAAGTCGCTGCAACTAGAGGATGGATCAGAAACGGTATTAATATCAACAGGGCGATGGACTTGACGTATCTTATCTGGAATGGGAGCCAACTTGTCCAAAATTTATGCTGAAAATATTGCTTGGGTACTTTTAATGCTCGGAGCCTAAGGGGCCTTAACATTGACTGACATGACAACGGCCAACCTTCTCATCTTACACAGGAGCTGTCAGGGTTTTTCGTCACCAAGCTACTGACCCACCAAAAGTTGCAAATTTCGCCTGGTATCTTGATCTTGAAGGATCTAGTATCTAGACCCTCTAAAAGGTGCAAAATTCGCCTAGTATCCTGATCTTTAAGGACAAATTCCGGGAAAAAATATATGATAGAGGTGAAAAAAAAATAGTATATTTAGTAGAGAATATACTTACAGTTGCGAGGTCCAACACAGAGTGAGTGTCTCAAACACATACATACTGGCTTGATCTACGTTGCCGCCAAAATTATTGATAACTTGATAACAATATATATCTTACATATTAAATACATTATTAATGTGAATAATCTTATTATACAAATACAGTATTAACCTTATCACATCACAATCCTAGTTTACAACATATTATTGATTGTTTACTAAAACAAAAGTTGGCACCACGCTTCACTTCACTTTTTATCTTTATAATATTTGATCTTTAAATGCTTCATAGATTGAAAATACTGAACCTCAAGAACCCTATTAAAACAAACACCGATTATATACATATATATGTATTATATATATATATATATATATATATATATATATATATATATATATTGTGTTTAATGTTTTTTCCCAGAAAAGTAGTGGAGCCCCAAATGTTTCTTGTATGGCTACAACATTGCAAGGACTAGAATTTCTAAAAAAAAAGTGTCAGTTCACCTAAGAATATTATCATGTGCCATGTAAATTAATTTGTTTAGCTGATCATTCAAGCTTATAACCATATGAAATTCAAATTTATTATGAAGTGAATTATCCTATGAAAACACAGAAAGGGGGTAGATTAAAAAAAAAAAGAATAATTAATTAAAAAAGAATAATTACTTTTATTTAAAAAAACGAGTTTATTATTTTGTTTACAGGACAAAAATAAAATATAAAAAAATATATATGGGATAAATAAATAATTCAACATTCCATCTGCTCTTCAATAAGAATAAAACATTCTTTATGAATTTGTTACATATAAACAGTGTTCTTTATGAATTTTCTGTTTCTTTAAACCTGTAATTAAAAAAAAAAAAAAATACCGTTAAGCAGATAAAATAATGCATATTCAATTTTTACACCATTGTAACAATAAGCTTACTCAATAAGACTAAGATACAGAAACAAAGTATAGTTTAAATGCTAGATTCATACTAAGCTGGATCTACTCATCATGTGAGATACTGAACTTTTAAACATCTACCCCAAAAGTGGGTTTGTTTACTTTTGTTTATTGTAACCAAGAGACCATGTCAAACCTGATTAACGTCATCAGCAAAATCCTTTATCATTGACTAGACTAATTTTACATGTTTGGTCATGATCACCTTACCTTTTTTAACTACAAATCTCCTTTGCCCACCTCTTTCCTCACGAAAAACTCTCACTAATCACTTACCTTTTTATATTACTTAGTGATTTCATAATTGGTGGAATTAATGTAAAATATTATAGTTTTATAAGAATTTATAAATAAAATGCTGGATCTTAAATAAAACAAAGATTTAATGTTAACTAAAAAAAAAAAAACTTGACAAATACAACAAAAATAGACAGAATGGAATGTGTTTCTTGTTATTTTTGGTTTCAGTCAGTTAAAACCTATAAGAAAATGAAGAAGAATCCTATGCATTTTTTTTAGTTTCAGATCTGTGAATTTATTTACTCACTGACATATCGTGAAAGGAATACTACGAATAGATTATGTTTTATGACCATTAGCATCAAGGGATTATATCATTTGTTTAATCCAGTAAATAGTGAGGTAATATTATTGGCTCAAATAATATAAATGTTGGAGGAATTGCAATTGGGAGTATAATAACAAATGATAGAAGTGATATTGATAGAAAACCTGGAATAGATGGAACTTTGGCTGATTAATACCATAGATTTCTTTAGTTAATTATATAAGGAAACCCTTAAAAGCTATTGTGTAGACAAAAATGCAATATAGTGTCAAAAAGGACCTCTGAAAACAAATATACTTTGGTGACAATATAACTACAAAACAATTTCTGAATTTAAAGCATCTCAATGAGTAAAAACTGGGGCAAAAAATAAATAAAGATCAGACCAAACATATGATTAGCTACAGAAAAAAAATAAGGATTTCAGAGATATTGATATACAAGTTAATATTTTTAAAAACATAAAGAAAAGGGTTATGATAACTACGAAAAATGAAATTGAAGAGGACATTACCACTCGGTCAAATGGGAAATTCTTTTTATTTATCAGTTGTGAAATTATTAACCCTTTCGGGCCTGTACACTGATATATCAGAGGAAGCACGGCAGTCACTGTGGCCTGTACACTTGTGTCTCTATCTCTATCTAGTAGTCCCCAGGACAAGTATTAGTACCTTTTCATGCTACAAGAGTTAGTAGAAATGCAATTTTTACAATGGTATAGACCCTCCTCCTCCTCAGGTCCTTGAGAGTGGTGACATGCATTTGTATTTATCACAACCTAAGTCATTTCCAGAAACGTATTATGTTATAATTTTTTTAATGTTATTTTAATTTAAATATTTTGTGACTAGTTTTTTTTAAAATGAATAATTAGAAAAAATAGTAAAAAATGTTTTTAAATCCACCCATGCCAGCCGATGTTCGAATGTAAAAGGATGATGGAAAAAGAGAAAAAAAAAAAAAGGTTTGAAGAGAAGGAAAAGTGAGTATAGCAAAAAAGTATTCAGGACACAGGGCACGGCAGCCAGCCAGACTCTTAGACTGTAAGACCCGCAATACGCTACAGTACTCAGTCCCTAAAGGGTCAATCTTGCTCCCACTGTCCCGAAACTTAGAAAAAATTATAATTAATATTTTATTATATATCCAACGATTTTTTGCGGAAGAGAAATATGAACACTTACATCAACTTCATAAGCTACTTAAAAAAAGTATTAGCTAGAACTATTAGCTACTTTTAACTGAAAAAAGATGGGACAACCAGAGGGTTTTGAAAGTTAAAAAATGCTGCATTACGTGAACTTCACCAGGTAAGATTATTTATTGAGGTGATAGTATTGCAACAAATAAAATAGGAGTTTTTAAATTCTTGGGATAAACAATGAAAAAATCCCCAGGGCATTGTTTCTGGAACCTAGCAATAGTCCTTGGCGGAGTTCTCAGGCTGGAGCAGGAATACTGGTTTCACCCTGTTGATTGTCCCCCTGATTGATGGTCTTGTGACCACTCGCAATGGCAAGGTAAGAGTCAATAACATGTGATTCAGATGGAGTATGTCTTTCAATTTCTTAAACAGTTGATGATGTATGTTTTCTTTCGAAATTTTCTACACAAATTCCAAGGCATGGAGTAACTGACGGTTATTCCATGATTAAAGGCGTTATTATTTACTTTCAATATAAAGGTTTTGTAATGAAGAGGAAATGGTTGGGGGGGTGCGGTTAAAATAAATAACAATGATATGCAAGTATCACCTATTTAATTGTGCTGACGTTTAGACCCAAATTTCAGGGCTAAATAAAAAAAAGTCTCACACTCAATTATATTGCTGAGAACATTACTCAACAATATTCTGAACGTCAAAACCGCATCTATTATTCAACAGATTTTAACTATACACTAATAAGGATTTAGTGCCATCCAACTCTTTGCTATTTTATTTAATGATTTCATACACCTCTTTTTCATTTACCCAGTTTTTTTATATATACAATCAAATATTTTTCCCTCTATCGTTATTCTTTTCCCACAACCATGTTCTATGTTATTTAAACTTTATAACCATCTATTCCCGATCTTCTTAATTTATTATAACTGCTTATTTTACTTAAACTTGGACTTTTTGACAACTACTGTTAAAGATGGTGCTACTGACAATCTTTTTCAATCCCCACCCACCTCATTGCACTTTGACACCATCTATCTATGCTCTATATCTTTTCCCCCTATCTCAACATACGTTTCCATCACCCATTATCATATTGTCAAAAAAACTTATCTCATTTATCACACATCATATTAGTATCATTTAAATATTTCTATAATTTATATAGCGTTAAATATCTTTAGTCTCACACACTACTATATTGCTGTCATCAACAATTACTCATCAATATCCCCATTTCTGTTGAATTTATATTTTCATACCATATCACCCAACCTTACTTGATTATTTTAATTTAGTAGTCATTCATCCTTCTAGTGTAAAACCCTTTATAGGCGGGCGCAAGCGACGGTGCTGCTTCTTTACAGGAACTAGAGAAACGGGGATAAAAGCCGGGCCATTACCTGGGATTCATAGGGTTTTTAATTTATTTTTCCACAATTAAAACCCGATTGAGCAAAAAATCATTTGAAAAATGTCTAGTAGGTATTGCTCGGTCCCTCAGTGTTCAATTAAAAAATCAAAAGACGTGTCATTCCATCTATTTCCAAAAAATAAAAAGCTTCTTAAAGAGTGTATTGTAAAATTAAGAATAGATAAGCCTGTTTCGAAACATATGGCTCTTTCATATGAGTCTTCATTTTAAAGAAAGTGACTATATTTATCCAGGTAAATATTAGTATTTGACATTTTATTATTCCAAAATGTTAGTTTTATGCAAATAACATTGGGACCATAGTGTCATATTTGTTTTTCTTTTTTAATTTTCCCCATTTTTGTCTTACATCCGTAGTGCTTAATTGTTCCAAGTTTTCAATGCGAAGCCTGAAAGTTTAGAAAAATAAATAAATAATATGGCAAAGAATCTAAGCTGTCATAACAATGATTGTATGAATAGGTAATTAATGTTATTACTAACCGAAAAACGTAGAGTAAAGTTACAATGATGTTTTTGCATTTACCAGAACTGCCAGCTTTACACGTACAATGACAAGAAAATTGCTTATTAATAAATTTGATTTCAACTTTTATTTGATGGGGCGTTCCTTTAAGATCGCTAGTTTGAAGGCACAAGGCTTGTAAAATAACTGTTTTTTTACTTTTAGATATTATTCCACATGTAATTATGTGGTTTGCATCAAGGATAGCCTGCCCTTCAATTAATGGTCTTTTAAAATTACCAATTATCTCTATCACATCGACTATGTCTATCCCCGTTCTTTCCGACATTTTGCTAAACTACTAGCACACCCTATGGTCGATTGCGCCCGCCTATAGCATACATCAAATTGTTATTCTTTATCATGTATCCATGAATTTCTTACCCTTGATTTAGTGATTTATTCCACAATACTATCTTATTGAGGTTCATTTTACTTTTCTCGATATGTACACTAGTATATTTTATCTTATTAACTTAGGCTCATTGTTATTGACCATTATAATCTTTATTATCATATTTTCACCTACATTTCAATATTACTTCACATTACCTCAGAGAAGCTACTCGTATGTAGATTTTTATCCCATTTTTCATGTATTACTTTTATCATGGTTTTACTTCAATAACTAGAATCTAATATTTTTTAAAATTCTATGATTTTTTAAGTTATTTTTATTCAATCAATTTAATTTTGTTTAATGTAGTACATACAATTGATATTTCTTTAATTAATTTTTCTTATTGGTTGTTGTCTGTCTGGTTTTTCTCATTTAGCCCTGATGAAAACCTGAAATTCAGGTTGGAATGTCAGCACGATTAAATATGTGATACTTGCATAATAGTGTTATTTATTTCAACAGCACTCCCCAACCATTTCCTCTTCATTATATCTATGGTCAACTATCTTCCACCATTAAAGGTTTTTAGCTTTAAATTACAGTTAAATGAAAATGTTGCTGGCCTCCAATACATTTGCTAAGATCTCCCAAGTTCTGTTAGTCATTGTCACCACCAGAGCTGCTTGCATGCTCCTGGGGAGGCCATGTAACCATATTGCCTTGATAAGGTCTGTTACATTGTACTGCCTAGTTGCTGGTGATCACTCAACAAACATGAACTGTCTCTCACCAAGCTGATATTCGCCCAAATCGTTGAAATCTGCTTGTTATGAGATTCCCCAGATCTCTAGACTAACCTTGCTTAGAGGACCTCTTAAGCATCTTTTGTCTACCTTTTTTTCCCTTCCCTATCCAAGCATTTACAGCTATACTCAGTTTTTACTGGGACAGGGGTGAGAGTGGGGTTCACTACATCATAACCTCTCGCAAGGGTTAACAATCTAATGGAGATATGGTATACCGAAACATTTTTAGACTGCTTTTATAATGCAAAAAATAACAACAACAACAATGCAAAAAACAGAAACAATTGTATAAAAACAACTTAAGTGTCACACTTATTATATACTCGAATTGGTGTCCTGATGTTAGCTGTTGAAACTGCTGATTTTGTTTAGATAAAACTATTACTATTTTTTAAATAAATTCTAATATGAATATCATCCATGTCCTTCAATAAACTATCCACTGATGTAAAACTACTCGTATAACTAAGAATACAGGATCAATTATACCCAATACTTGTATAAATAATACAAAAACAATCCAATAAATGTTTCTTAACTATATTTCTTGTATACGACAAACATGATTATCACTAATAATTAAAAAAATCATCTGAAGATTTTGGTGTGGGATTTTGAACTGTCTATTCGACTGCTGACCATGTTTTCAGCTTATTTAGTAATATAAAATTTATTTTGAACTAACAATGTCATAAAGTCTATGCATTCTTCATTTACTATAAAGCAGTGTTTGATTGTATTGATAGGGAGGCATTATTTTTTAAATTAACTATTTTCGGTATGTACAATAAAATTTTAAAAATCTGCTAGAGCGACTTTATATCATAAAGATGGCCTTATGGTTTTTTGGAAACCTCGGTCAGATTATGGAAGGATTGCCTGTTCTGGTGGCACTTACTATTTTCGTGGTTTATAAACAATCTGCTTGACTAAAAAGGAATAGAAATAACAGGGGTAAATGTTGGGGGTCTGTTATATGCAAATGACGTGGCAGTGCGAGCCCGCTTCCCATCAAAATTACAGAGAAAACTAAACCATCTGGAGAGTTAATGTAGTTTATGGAACCTAAATGTAAATATGGAAAAATTTAAAATAATGGTTTTCTGTAATGTTGGCAGGTTGTCCAGATTCGAGAGGTGAAGCTGTGTTCCATATGATATTTAAGGAGAAGTTTAAAGTCTATTTCATTAAAAAATTGTAACTTCTTCCACTATTTGCATTGACATGTATTATTATCATACATTTACATGTAGTTTAAGAAAATGCCTCCATATATTCTTAAACCCCCAAAATACAGTTTAAAAGTGCTGGAGATATTGGAATCCCAATTAACTCTCATCTTTGTAAAAGGAATGTTAATAAGAAAGTATTGATACAGAAAGTGGTTGGACTCCGAGGATAACTATAAAATTAAGTTAGAAATTTTAAATGTAGTAAATTAGTGTAATGATGGAAGGTTGTCCAGATTCGTAGGAATAATGTAGGAAATAGATTGCAGTCAGTCAGGGGATAGAGGATTCAGAAAAACAAAGAAATCTTGAAAAAGAGGTTCATTCTTGTTTTTCTATCTATTCTGGCTTATGAACGGTCAACAGTTTCCCCTTACCTTATTGTTTATTATGATTTCTCAATCACCAGGACTATTTCCGTTGTAGGACTAAACTAATTAACTTGGGCATAAAGCCATGGGATCACAAAAGCCATTATGACTGCTCAGAGTTCCGAAAAAAGGGATATTATTCACTTTTTAGAAACCTGCCAGTATTTGGGTCAGGAGGTTTTTTCACCATAAAAATTATTTAGTTTATTAATGGGGAGCAATTATAAGACACTGAGCAGTTATGCTGAGCAAGCCATATTTTGAAGAGGCCAACGGATTATAGGGTAAAGGAACAGTGGGATGACCAATTTATGTATTTTTAACCATATTACCTTATTCTTTATTTATTATGTTTCTTATTTGTTAATCTATTATTATGTACCTCTTATTTATCCTTGCTTATACCTACAATTGTTAGATATTGACAGTGAAATCAGAATATATTAGTCATTATAAATTATAGATCTGTATCTGAAACACAGATATCGACAGACATAATTTTGATTGTCTATGTGTTTTGATAGTATTTTGTTTTACAGCTTTGTAAAAGGCTGCTTCAAAGAATAGAGTTCAGGTAAAAACTACATCATGAAAAGCCTGAAATGTGGGTAAATTGAGGAGGGTCCGTTCGTTCTGGAACAAAGATCCTTCCTGTGATAGAGCATTCCTGAATATGAGCCCGCAATGTGTTAATAATTTAAAAGGTGCTTATAAAAATTAAGAAAATGCATGCGAAGTATAAATTAGTTTGCAATTTAACAGTTTTAAATACATACTTGCAATTGGTACAAGTATAAAAAACTGTTTGGCCTTCATCTGCAGATCGTAACTGAAGAGTAGCATAAGACATTTTATCATTACTGCAACGAGGACATTTTCTTTCTACTGTAGGTCCATCATTTGCTTCTTGAGT
Source organism: Aelia acuminata (assembly GCA_911387785.2). Classification (NCBI taxonomy): domain Eukaryota; kingdom Metazoa; phylum Arthropoda; class Insecta; order Hemiptera; family Pentatomidae; genus Aelia; species Aelia acuminata. The sequence goes on along the minus strand of OU426980.1, from coordinate 69,203,974 downwards.
ATTCATCTTAGATTGATTATCAAGAGAATTAAAATTTATAACATAATAAGATTCAAGGTTCTTGAAGACTGAAACATAGAAGAAAACAATCAACTTTGAATAGATGAATTAAAAATTAATCTTTATTAAGGAACACTCAGATCCAAATTGTTTTTTTGTTTTTTTTTTGACAAGTCTGCCACCATTAAATGCACAAAAAGTGCTTAATCATTATATTCCACAATTAATTATCTAATTCCACAATTATTATATTTATTTCCTTTTAAATTTGCACCTGAATGGTGATGCAACAAGCAAATGAATTCTCATTTTCATTCACTAGGCTTTGAACTACTTGTTAATTGGCAGGTCTCTTGGCTAGTGTGAATTCAGTCTACGTACTAGATAAAAGGGGGTAGGAAAGGGAAAGGATTAGAGTGGTCTAGTGTTGATGAGTGAAATTATATGTTTGGTATCTGTGTTTTGTATATATTGTCACGTGGAAGATGTCCATTGAACCTAGGAGACCCTGAGAGAGAGGGGGGACTCCTAGAAGAGGCTGGCCCAGGAGAGGGGCAGCCAGAGACAGTCAGCAGTCTGGAGCGGAGGCTGGGTCTGAGATGGGCAGTCTAAGTCTGGGACAGGCAGAGTGAGCCTGAGGCATAGTGGGACCCGAAGTAGTCAAGTATTGTGATTTATGAGTTATGGTACCCTCCCCTTTTGTAGTTGGGACTTGTAAGATTATTTATTGTACAAAATACATGATGTAAACAGTACGAAGTTCGATTAATTGCCACACAACCCTTGCCCAAAGATCCCTGTGTCACATTGGACTGGGTAGACTTAAGAATAGGGGTGACACAAATGTGGTGGAGGCGCCGGGCAAGGGTTGTGTTGGGGGTAGAATAGAGCTGCTAGACGTGTCGGGCATGGTTGTTGGTAAAAGGAAGCTGCAAGAGTTGTCTAGCATGGGCTGTGTAGAAGTAGGAAGAGCAAAAGGTTCCTACAGTATTTTGTCGAAGCTGGAGGAGCTGCTGGAGAATTTCGGATGGCTGGAAACGGTGGAACTAGAGGAGAGCTGGAAGGAAGAAGAAGAATCAGCACTGCGGATCAGCTGGACCAACTCGGAGAGCTACGGAGCAGAAAAGAGAGACGGGGGCCACCCGAAGTATTCTTAGCTCAACAAGTTGGCATCTTAGGTAAAGAAATTTAAGTTATTTTTGTTTTGTAAAAAAATGAAATAAAATTTAGACATAAGAGGAAACACTTGTAGAAAGAATACCAGCTATAGAGTAAATAAGAGAGAAACTAGAAAAATAGAAATTAATTATAGAAGAATAATAGAAACTAGAAAAATAAGAGAGAAACTAGAGGTTTTGTAATTTTAAGATAAGGGGTATGTATGTAAGAGCTCATCAATGGATGACGATTTAGGAGGAAGATTAAAAGAGGTTGAGTTTTTGGTTTAAGTTCCAAGAGGAACTGATGGAAAAAATTATGGATTTCTTTCTACAATGTTTCATCTAGGTAATTTAATAATTAGTGATTATTTTATTAATGTGTATAGTCTTTGTTTATAGAGTATTGTAGGTTTAGATATTTTAGAAAAATATAAGTCAAAAAGTAACTTAGAAGAGATGTCTTTGTCAATGAAGAGTTTCAGATTAGAAAAAAAAAAAAATCTTATCTTGACCCTTTGATGGTAATCTCAGGATTAAATGGAAGAGGGACAGTCGAAAATGGGAAGTAAATGTAAAGTCGAGACGATACACGCAGGGCTTATAAAAATATTTTTTGATCTTTGAAATAGAAAGAAAAAAAAAAAAAGAGAAAATAGATCCGTAGATTATAAACAAAAAAAATTATAAGATTTCATTAAATTGTTGAATATTCTTTTTGCTTTGGGGAAAAGAGTGGAATCTAAAAGTTAAAAAATAGGAAATGCTAAATTTGCGTCTGCCAGGAAAAAATAGAGCACTGAGCAAGCGGTACCCGGGAACAACGAACACAAAATTGGGCATAGCTAATTGTTAGCAAAATGCTAACAATTAACAATTGTCATAACTAACGGACAATTGAGGATCCTGCAACGTCCAGGAAATATCCAATTCGGTTGCAAGCTAAGGAGTCTTGGTGTCGGTTGCGGTCATTGTGTTTATCCCATCTTTGATTTTTAAAGGACTCAAGAAAAAATTTATCGGAAAAGATCTATCGAATCTCACGGTACCATGCATAAATTTGAGCCCGATGTATTTGAATGAAAAAAAAAAAGATCTTTTGATGATTCATGAAAATGAATACCGCCAAATGTTTGTCAATAATTTGGCACGGGTTTTTAGTATCGTCTCCTTTCCGATGTTCATTGATATTTTATTTCGTTATCTGGTTCTGATAAGACGAGTGTAAGACCGGTAAATGGGTTTATTTCGGGGGAAAAAGCTCATTACTCGGTTTCGGTTATTGGGATTGAATAGATGACGGCGTGGATAATTCGGTTTTTTTTTTTTTTATTTCACTAAGAAGTCAGTTATTTCATTGAGAAGGCCTATTGTCACGGACATGGAAGCGAGCCTCATAGACACCAAGTTCCAAGAAGAGGGACTCTAAAGAATAAGAGATGCAACCTAGTAGCACAGTCAGCGTTAAAAAGTAGGTCAGTCGGTGAGATGTTATGCAGGATAGGCAAAACAAAGGCTCTTTTAAATCCCTTTATCGAGAATAATTAAGATTTTTGATTGTTTATTATTTTAGTTTAATGACTTATATTTTTCTAGTTCTTTAGTAGTAGAAATAATGGAATTTATTTTTGTTTTGTTTTTCATTAAGTCAAGAAATAATTGTAAAGGAATTTCACTGCATCTTGTAGATGTTATTATGGTTTTTAAGAGGAAAACTAAATTAAATGTGACAGCCGGCATCCCACACCTCTTTTAGGTTCAAAGGGTAGTAAAGTACTTAAAGAGATCAGTAAAGTACTTAAAGAGTGATGTTTTTGAATTTGTTGTGGAATCCTACGAGTCAAACGTAGAAGACTTAAGTAAGCAACAAGTTTCTCAGAGTCAAACTGAGGTAATATTTGAGGATGTGCTAGTCAAAAGCACGGTATATCAAAGAATGAACGATAAAGGGGTGAGCCGATGATTGTCGAATCCAAAAGAGAAAACGATGCAGTGAGGTTCCTCGATTTTGAGATTTTATTTGGTTTATCACTTTTTTTGTTGTTTCAAATTTTTGTTTTGTTTTTAACACTCAGTACTTGGTTATTTTGTTTGTAAACTCTACAGTTGAATAAATTATGGTAAAAAACGAGTTTTCTGCCGCTTTGTTTATTTTTTATTACAGGTCCCAACTTACCAATGGGGACGTTGGTATTCAGGGGAGGGGGAATTGTCACGTGGAAGATGTCCATTGAACCTAGGAGACCCTGAGAGAGAGGGGGGACTCCTAGAAGAGGCTGGCCCAGGAGAGGGCCAGCCAGAGACAGTCAGCAGTCTGGAGCGGAGGCTGGGTCTGAGATGGGCAGTCTAAGTCTGGGACAGGCAGAGTGAGCCTGGGGCATAGTGGGACCCGAAGTAGTCAAGTATTGTGATTTATGAGTTATGGTACCCCCCCATTTTGTAGTTGGGACTCGTAAGATTATTTATTGTACAAAATACATGATGTAAACAGTACGAAGTTCGATTAATTGCCACACAACCCTTGCCCAAAGATCCCTGTGTCACATTGGACTGGTAGACTTAAGAATAGGGGTGACAATATGTTTTATTTTTGGTATTTCCATGTTTTTGCATGTGGTGTGATGATTTGAAAGAAACCAAGGTGCATTTACGATTTTTCTCTAAGAATTTAAAGTTTTTTTTTTTTTTTTTTTTTCCTTCCAACAGTAACCCTGCTAGAAGGGAGTTTATTTGTTATTCTGTACATACCATACTAAACAGTATACAATGTACATGATTGATATCTCGCCGGTGGTACCGCAGAGGCCCACCTCCAGCACCGTACCCGTACCCCACCGTACCGAACTTGCAGCAGGTGCCAGGTCCCGGTAATGACCAATGTCATAACTGCATTATGAAAGAGGTCGTCCGATGGTCCAGTAGCGCTACAGGCAGGGCAGGATCCCAGCACGGAGTAATACCTCCGCAGCATCAACAACGACACTATTTATTACTAACATTGATAATGATTTTCCTTTTTAATACATTTTTAAAGTACATTAGATATAAAACAAAGAATACAAACAAAAAATAAGAGTTACCTAAATGGTTCTCTTAAAGCATAGAACATAAAAGAAATTATAATTGAAACAGCATTCAGCAACAATCAATTAACAAAATGTTTGCCAACAGTCTTGAATCAAAAATAAATTTCGTTGATATCTTTTATTTTTTTTAGGGCATCTTTAAAGAATAATTTAAGGTCTAAAAACATTTTATCAATTAACACAGGGCTATCCACCGGCCATTGTCCCAGTTTCTGTTTAGTTTTATTTATTAACGAATATCTGTAGTCTGTCAGTAATCTGCACTCATGTAATATGTGGTGTATAGTTTGTTCTTGTGTGAAGTCACAGGGACACAATGGCGAGTCCCTTATTTTAAACCTGTGAAGGTAGCTGTTCACTGCCGCGTGCCCTGTGACTCCCTGTGTTGTGTAGAAGTCTGTCCATGTGTTAGCTTTATTGAGGTAGGTCTGTAAGTGTGGGATGAATGAATATAAATGTCGAGCTTTGTGTGTAGAGTCCCAACGTGTTTGCCATCGTTGTACTGCTTGTTGGTGTAGCATGTGTATTAAGTGTTGTTTTGATATCTTTGTGTATGATATAGGCAGGGAAGTGTCTTTTGAAGCAGATTTTGCAGCCTTGTCTGCAAAATCATTCTCAGGTATATCTGAGTGCCCTTTTATCCAAGTAAATGAAATCCAATTATTTCCATCAGTTTGCAGGTTTCTTAATTGTTTGTGAATTTCCTCGATGATTGGTGTATGGCAGTGTGTGTTTGCGATCATGTGTAATGAACATTGGCTGTCGGTTAGTACGTTAATAGTTTTATTTTTTATTTTTAAGTCTATTAAATGTTCTAAGGACTTATTTTTCTGTAATAATTTTCTGTAATATTCGATTTTCAAATATTAAACTAGCGCAGCCTACATATTCGCCATCCTTACTACCGTCTGTGTATATTTCAAAATCTGTGGTGTGGTTAGAGTTCAGTATAATACTTGGATGTTCTGTAGGATGTGGCCAGTCTTTGTAGTCTGTAATGTGTTCCACGTCATCAGATTTGAAATTTTCAATATCTGTTTTAATGGATAATAAATGGAATTTACTTACATAAAAGTCGGCTAATATACTTATTGGAATCATTTTGGCTAAGACAAAGGCTGCTTCATCGGAGAGGGTTCGGAAACCTTTGGCAATTTTAAGTGCCATCAGCCTCTGGACCCTCTCCAACTTTTTTATATTATACAATTTTTTTAATGCAGGATACCAAATTTCTATACCATAGGCGAGGATAGGTAAAATCGCGCCCCCATACAGAATATCCAGAGCCTCTGTTCTTAACCCCCAGGTTGCTCTGGCCGCTATGGAAAGGGAATTTATTAATTTAATGAGTTTGTTTTGTAGTATGTCTATATGAGTGTTCCATGTTAATTTTCCGTCAATTGTTATCCCTAGATATTTTAAGGTAGATACTTTGCGAAGATGGGTATTTTGTATCGTTATTTGAAGTTCTGGAATTTGTCTTTTCCTTGTAATGACCATGTAATTAGATTTTTGTGTGTTAAATGTCAGTTTGTGTGAGTGTGCCCAATGGTTTATTTTGTTTGATACTATTTCGATTACTGTTTGTAAATGTTGAAAATGTTCCGAAGTTATTATGATGAGTATGTCATCTGCAAAAGCCAAGAGAGTAACATTAGGTGGTAATCTTTCTTTCAGTAGTGAGTCAACGAGTAAGTTCCATAGAAGCGGAGAACAGCAGGAGCCCTGGGGTGTTCCAATTGATTGATTCCGTATCATAGTATAGTTGTTTGAAACTAGACAAACAGATGTATCGCTCAGATAATCTCTCAGAATCCTGTAAATGTTTTTTGGACATTGGAATCGTTTAAGAGAACTCCATATTGACGGCCACCATGCACTGTCAAATGCTCCACTGATATCTAATGATATTAGTACACTGTGCTGTTTTTTATCTAAGGAATGACGAACAATTTGATTAGCTTTGTAAAGTGCATGGGTAGTACTTTTTTGCTGAGTGAACCCGAATTGGTTTTCACTCAACAGTTTTTTGCTGTGGATAAAATGTGACAACCTGTTGTGGATTATTTTCTCCAAGACTTTGCCTCCAGTTGGGATCAGACATATAGGCCTAAGTGAGGTTATATCCCCTATTTTCTTGCCTGGTTTACTAATCAGAACTAGCTTTGATTTTTTCCAAATACCTGGAAAAATTCCTCGCCTGAAACATGTTTCGTAAATATTGTACATGGTTTGTGGAAAAGTTTCGTATAATTTTTTATAAATTGAGGAGGTAATGCCGTCAATGCCTGGAGCTTTGTTATCATTGAGGTTATTGATTACATCTGATAATTCTAACTCATTCAGAGGGATGTCGTCGTCAGTATCTGGTAAAATCTCCACAGACTGCCGCATGATAGCATGTTCTACTGAATCAGTGGTTAGGTCATCTTGTCTAATTATTGTGTTCAAAATATAGGAATAAGTTTCTTCTAAGGATTTAGTATATGACCCGTCTGGCTTCTTTAAGGTATTTAAATTAAGTTGCTGTGGCATTTTTCCTGCAGCATATTTATAAGGCCATTTCCATGGATTCCTAGTAGGAATAGTATCACAATATTCCTTCCACGATTCCATTTTACTTGCCCTAATAGATTTCAAATATTCCCGTTTGAGTGTTAAGTATTCAAGACGCTTACTGGCTCTTGTGACATCGTTCGATTTTGTTTTCTGGTACATCCTGCGGGCTTTGTTGGTTGATTTCCGCAGAGCTTCCAGCTTATCATTCCACCAAGGGTTTAGTTTCTGGGTCGGAGTTAGTTTGGAAATGTTACTATTGATAATTTTAAATGATTTATTGCACGTTTTGGTCAATAGCCGGAAAAATATTTGGATGAACACGTCAAAGGCCATATTATTTATTTTTAAATTTAATTGATAATCTAAATTTTCGGTTTCCTGAATTTTAAATCCTTTACAGAATATACTTTTTAAATTATCAACGAATTTTTCCCAATCTGCGTTTTTGGTTCTATATAGTTTCCAATGGTTTCTGATAATAACGGAAGAATTTAAATCCAAAGAAAATTGAATAGTGGAATGATCTGAGAAATTTTCATTATCTAGTATGCGCCAATTGTTGACTTTATTAAGAGCATGCATATTTGTAAAGGTTAAGTCAATATTACTTTGGCCTCGAGAACTGAAAAATGTAGGTAAGCCAGAATCTATATTACAAATATTGAAATCGTTGTTTATGATGAAATTTTCAAGTGACCTACCACGATTATTTGTCATGCAATCATACCACAATCTGGATCGACAGTTAGTATCCGCACCAACGACGATACATCGATCTGGAAATGCATCGATAATGCGTTTAAGGTTATCAGTGTCCTCAATAACATCACGATTGATATCAAAGTAGGCTGAGATAAAAATATACAGAACCTTTCCAATCATAACCTGTACTACTGTAACATCTGGATTAGAGAAATCACTGAGCAAGATAGCATCTATATGTTTACTATTTACAATGATAAGAGATCGACAATTGGAAAGGTTAACAGAAAATTCTCTATATGCTGAATATGAGCGAATCTTACTTCCTAAATAAGGTTCCTGTATTAAAGCAATATGTATATTATGTTTGTGTATATATTCTTGTAGTAGTATTTTTGATTTGTATGAATGTTGCGTGTTTTGTTGTAGAATGTTCAAGTTTCGTGGAGCTGAGTTTACTGCCATTGTGGTAATTGTAATGTAGTTATGCTGTCATAATTTGTGTTGCGGATTAGACGGCGAATAGCATTAATGTATGAAGGACACAACTTACTTGTGGCTGAATGCTTGACATCAACGGCGAATTGTGCCTTACAGTGTTTATTATAATTGATGCAATTTACACATTTAGTTTCTTCCGTCCTGGGGCAGTCCTTCGTGTAATGTTCTCCGCAGCAGATGGCGCACGTAAGCTGGCTCTTGCAGTGCTTCTCGGCGTGATTGAACTTGGAGCACTTTCTGCACTGCTGAACTGATAGGTAGTCCTCTGCAGCACAAATTGTGTAGAATAACTTTAGTTTCACGCTCAGAAGAGGAGCTCTCAATCTCGGGTCCACTTCTAGCAGCGCATATCTTGGGCTCCCAGGGGTTTTTCCTCCAAAGATGGTAAGGAGGCGTAGGCTTTCTTCAGTTAGCCCAAGCTCATCGTTTTGTCTAATGAGTGTTTTTATGAGGTTATCTTTGTCGGCCTCTTCTGGTAACCTTTTAATGATAATTTTGGGGTTTCGCTTTTTAGGTAGGGTTGTTGTTAAAGAGCTGTCTTCCTTCAGTTTCTCTTCGATTTTCTTTATGTCCCGCCGATCGGTTGTTTCGACCAATATTTTACCTTCTTTGAGGTTTTTATTATTCTTTATACCTAACCTCAATTCGGTCGGGTTAATTTTGGCTTTAAAGGCTTTTTTTGTATCTTCAGAAGATACGTTGTTGTCTTTTGATGTAATAATAAGAATTTCAGATTTACGAGTTATAGAAACTGGTAGCCCACTTACTTTTTTATTCTTGATTGCTCCAGCAAAGTCCAGAGACGAAGACGGTTGAGGGAAAATAGACGCATCCTGTTCCATATCATGTTGAAGGTCTTCTAAAAGATCAACAACTTCTTTAACGAAACATTCGCGATCTTTTTTCGACCTAGAGCCTTCTATTTGCTTGATTTTTTCTATAGCTTTTTTTTAAGCGTTGCAATCTTGTCGCCATCATATGATCATATTATATGATAAGAATTTAAAGTTATACATTAATGTTTTCATAAGATTAAAAAAAAAATTAAAGAGCTGTAAGTATGAAAATAATTAAGTTCTATAAAAAGCTTTATTTTAAACGTAGATTTACACAAAAATCCAAGTAAATTAATTTTTTACATCTTAAATTTTAATATCAATTTTGCTGTTTGGAATTTACTCAAAAAGATTTGATCTAGGTTTACCTAAGCTTGTTAATAGAGGATACATTCGAGCTTACAAAGAAAATTTAAGCTATATATTTGGCTCTAAAAGAATAAGTTAAGACCCTTAAGACACAATCATTAGTAATTTTTATTTAAGATGAGTGTAGAAAAACTTTTGTCAAATTAATATGAAGTGAGTAGAAAAATCCTAATAGCTGGGGGGGTAAAAATGAGAAGATTGTCTTTTCAAGAGGAATTCAGAAATAAATCCACAATACTGCCACAGTTAACATAAACCAAATATTTGCAAATAGGGCAAATCAATCATGTTTTGCAAGCATTGATTTGAAAATACCTGAATCCAAAACAGTCATTGTATCAATTAATTGTGTGAACCTAAACTTTGGAATAAAAAGTCCATTTTAAACCTAGTGTGCTTAATTTATAATTTTCTTAATTGAATATTTATTGCAAAGGTTATTATTGAATCCTTTATATTATATATTTTCAAATATTAAATTTATCTATGAATACAGCATTGACCCATGTCCAAGGGTTCCCCGTGAATGCATGTTAAGAGCCAAGAAAAAAAAAATTATATAATTTTTAAAAATATTTTTTTTTCCGACTTTAGTCTTAATAGATGCCTGGGTTATTTATTATATATCAATAAATTCATTTGATTGAATAAAAAATATATGCCAATCATATTAAGGTAATTCAAGATTATAAAAAATCACAAAATCAAAAGATGCTTCAAGTAAAGTAGGTCAAATAAATTCAATTTAATGAAAACAGAAAGGTTATTAAAATAAGATTCAATGCCGAAAATAAGGTTTATAGGCTTCTGTTGGGTCTGAAAGCAAGAGTAATACATTATATGTATGTATTGCACCCAATAACTATAGCGATATATTCATTGTAGACAAATAAAAAGTTTCTAGCACCCTTAAAACATTGCCGAGCTTGTGTAAATGGTTTTCTATGCTTTTGGTCTGATCAATTTCTCGCACTGATTGGGTGGGAATTTAATCAATAATGGCCTTAACATTGCTCATTTCAGTTTCATGTGAGTGACCAGATCGTGGAGCATCATTCATGTCAAAATTTTCTCTATGAAATTTGGCATAATAATTTTGACAGGTGCATTCGGTTAAGGCACCATCCTCATAAACACTGCAAAATTGTTAAGAGCTGCAGCAAGCTTACCTTTTTTAAAATAATACAACAAAATATGATCATATAATAATGAATGATATTTTCTTCGATATTCACAGTGCAATAGCAAGCACATTACTAAGCTAGTTTCAACAAGATTTAACAGGTACAGTGATTGAAATATTACAAACAGGATAAACAATCTATCTTAGGGATTAATTCATCAGATAAGAAGTGTACCATAGTGACATAAAAATAAACAGAAAAACCGAAAGGACTTATTTGGCTACCCAATACACCCTTGTGAAAGAGTTTGTAATTGTGTGAGACATCAGCTTTCTTGGAATGATGAGCTCTTCCATTGCCTTGTACAGAGCCGCTCTATCGAGATTGTCATATGCTGCTTTATAATCGGCAGGTGGTATGTTTGTATATGATGCTCTCTTCCTTTCTCAAGGATTTGTCTTAGAGAGAATATTTGATCTGAGGTAGATTTACACCCCAAAAGCCCCACTCATAGGAACCAAGCTCATGTTTTGCAAAGGATTTCAGCCTCTGAAACAGGATATTGGATAGAATTTTGAAGGTACAAGGGAGAAGTTAAATGCCCCTGGAGTTATTGCACTCTAATTGGCTTCCCTTCTTGTGTAAAGGGCAGATGACATTCTTGTATCAATCCCTGGGCATTATTTCTTCTATCCATACATCAACTATGAAATCAAGCATAACTTTCTTGAGCACCTCACTACCGATCTTGAAGAGCTCCAATACCAACCCATCATGGCCTGATGCTTTATTATTTTGAGATTCAGTATTGCCTCTGTATTTTCCTCTTCATCTGGAGGTGTATGTTGGCCACCAACAAGCAAGTTACTAAAATGATGACTTCATCTAGCAAGTACCTGAGTCTTCTCGTTTAGGATTGTTCCATATTCATTATTGCAGGCATTTGTCTGGAGCTTAAATTGTTTTTTGCCTTTATTAATCTGTTGAGAGAAATGTTGGTTTCCTTGGTCCATCTCAGACTCTCGAGTTCTTCCAGCTTTTCATTTTGTCACTCTCTCTTTCTTTTGCGATTTCTTTTCTGCTCATCGATTCTGGCAGTACTTTACTGTAGCTTCATGCATACCCCTCTGAAATATGGCTTCATTTTTTCTTTTTGTAGCCTCTGCATGTTGTTTGTCATACCAGGAGGGTTGGCTTTCTTCCTGTTGTAGTCCCTACATTTTTTCAGCTGCTAGATAAATTGAATCCCTCTACTTATTCCACCTTTTGTTAATGAAGTATTGTTCCGTTATTTCTAGACAGTGAATTCTGTGTTCCAAGTCAGCTATGTATGATTCAAAGATTACATCTTAAGCTTTGGGATGCAGTATCTCTTTCATTTTTGCACTTTTATGTTCTTTACCAGTGAGAACTTTTCCTTAAGGCATGCAATAACCATATAATGGTCTGAGTCCATGTTAGATCCCCTATTGGATCTGATGTCCAGTAGATAATATAAGTCTAGTAAATAAGATAAGAGGAGCAACTAGAGCTGATCAGAATGTAGTCAATCTGTTTTACTGTTATTCCATCAGAGTAACATTGAAAATGCTTTTATGAGGGTACATTTTGCTTCCGATAATGAGGTCATGTGTGGTTGCGAAGTGTGCAAGCCTCGTCATTACTATGTTCATGTAGGCTATGCTGACCTCTTATTGGGGTATTAAATTAAATATTATGTGTTGAGAAAAAATACTTGAAGCACTCTAATACTTGGGGTTTACAGTGGTATCAGCCATATTGGGATTATATTAACAGGAATGACTCAACAATCAAAAAAGTGAAAACTGTCGCCAACCAACCCCGCTCTCCCCTGCTTTTTGAATTTCCCCTTGATATGTATTACACATATACACTGACTGCTTTAAGCCAGTCACCACAATTTTTTGGATATCCGGCTTGACAACGTCTTGTCATCAGTAACTAATGAAAAATCACACCCCCCCCCCCCCAAATATTGATGGGAGTAAAATTTCATTACTCCATAGATCAAAGCCAAGATTTCTTGGTCTATGGATGCATAATTTTTTTCTGTTATTGACAATGGTCTGGAAGCAAAAGCCACCGGACACTCCGATCCATCTGGAAGTCCATGCATTAAAACTGCCCCAATCCTGTTTCTGAAGCATCAATATAGCATGAATGACTTCTTTACAACATACAGTGCTGTTGGATGATAAAAAGAGTTTTTATCTTTAGAAATAACTTTTCTCCTGATTCTGCCCAAATCCACTTCCTTTTTATGCTATGTAAATGCATGTCAGGGTCCACAAAATAGTACCCTAAATGAGTTGCTGTTGTAGGATATTTTTGGGAATTCTCCTCTACCACCAACTGTGGATGGGATTGCTAACAGAACTAGCCGACAATGAAGAAAAGGTTGATGAACAAGAAGCTGAGGTGGAAGAAGTGTAATGCATAGATAACCTCTCAGTTTTAAGCAAGAGTTCCTCCCTGAATGCCTCATCTTTTTCTACTTTCTTCCTTTAAGGCATTGGAATTTTACCTTGAGGCAAATAAAAGATTGTTTAATAGAAACAAAAAAGTGAGTGCGTGTAGATTTTACCCACTGGTAAAGTGAAACTGACATTGAGTTATTAGGATAGAGCTAAAAGAATTTAATAGTACAAAATTAATTATTTACATAAATATTATAAGCATTTAATTGTTATTAAATAACATATATTAATTCAATTATTGAAATTTTAACCTAATAATAACCTAGGTTGAGCTTTATGAACTTCTCTCTATATGTTTTGATCCTAGTCCCATTGGTCGCGTAAAGATAAAATGCCTGAGGACTAGAATTCCTGTTAAGACCTGAAGGTAAAACGGAAATGGCAGCCCCGGTATCTAGTAGAAACATCTGGCCCGTCCGTTGATCTCGGATGAAAAGGCGGCGTTGGGCTTGTGCGGAATCGGCTGCCGCTACTTCCGATCCGCTATTTAGTTTCCCGCTGGCTGGTTTATATTTTCTTTCCAGACGCGGGGCTCCACACACTTTTTGGCTTTTTCTTAAAATCTGTAATGGTAGAAGCATAGCCAATTTGGGTTGCTGGAGTTTCTTTGCTGTCCGCTATTCGACCTCTTTCTTCCTCTGTATGGACTTTTGCTTCTATATCGGCCTCGTTGTTGGTTGAAACTAAGGGCGGCGACCTGTTGGGATAACTTTTCAATCTTTTGTTCTAAAACGCTAATTACATTTTCGCTTCCCTCTGTCCTAGTTTGGCTCTGAGTGGACACTGAGTATATTTCTGCTGGTTAGGTAACCTCCTGTATTTTATCCGATATGTCGGCTAGTTTTGATACATCCGCCTGTTCCATTCTCATCAAAATAGCCTGCATATTTGGAGGAAGTGCCCACATCCAGACTTTCTTCAGACCTTCTGCTATTGCATTTCCTGCTAGCTGCTTCATATGCCTTAAAAGTTGCGAAGGTTTTTGATCGCCGAGCTGCTTGCCCTCTAATAATTGTTGAATCTGTTTGGACTTCGAATCTGAATATATATTAACCAGCCTAATCTTAATATCTTCATAGGGAGAATCGCTCGGCCGCTTTACTATGTCGGATGCTTGCTCTAACATGTCGAAATCAATTTTAGTATATTTGTATAAAATTTTGTTAGGATATTTGTAATATTAGCTCGGGCAAATACTGCCTCAATTTGACAAAACCAAAGTTCTGGATCGCGTTTCCAAAACGGGGGTATTTTATCTATAGCTGAAAATGCAGATATCGTTTCCGGGCTTGAAGGTGGGCTTTTTAAGGAACAATATCACTATTTTCCGTCATTTTTACTTATTTATTTATTAATGAATGATAAGAATTATAAAAATTAAATGTGTTCAGTGAGTGACATTTGGGAACGTAAACATATGTTATATAAAAATTGATATTGAGTGGTTATACTAATATTTTAAATAAAAACAGAAAAGACAGATTTAATTAATCATCAAAATAAGTTAATGAATGCTTTAATTACTATCTTTAAATACTCTTAATTTAATATATCATTACAACTGTCAGGGGTCACCACTTTAACCTAATATTTGGTTATTATAGATAATAAATAACTATGTCACTCAATAAACATATTTATTATAAAGATTATGAATTACTAAATAAATACATATACGAGTACTTAAGATAATATTAGAAAATAGATAAATAGTATAAAGAAACTTAAAATCCTAAAATTAATAAGGAAAACCAAAAATGAACAACCTTATTACAGAACTAATAAATTAATTATAAATGAACAATGTCATACATACAAATCGTGGTGCACCTTAAAAATAATAGTCATAACAAAAACAATATTTACAACATCAAATCAGGCCTGTTACACTACTGAGCTCAGATTTTTTACTTTCACTTATTTACGTCCACAATTGTACATCTTCAACTTTAATTAATTGCTTTTTTTCACTCGTCATATGTCTCGTAGATGTCATATGTCTTCAGCCCAAAGAGGTCGGGACGAGACTATTTATTTGATACTAATGAACCGCTACAAAATTAAAGTATGATATTAAAGGTTTGTGATAACTTAAATGAGAAACATAAACTTGGTTATGGAAATTATCTAAATTTCTAGATAAAACACATAAATTTCCATACCTTATCTTTTATAAATTGAAATAAAAAATTAGTCATATTTAAATTTAATTTTTCTTTAAAAAAAAAAATCCAGCAATAATAAATATCCTAAACGAAAATTTACATTGAAATCTCCAGTAAGAATCATTGGTGACTTTTGGTAATTTAAATTTGAAAGATCTAAACCTTAAAAAGTAAATTGCTGCAACTGCTCATGAATAGATTTATTTGGACTAATGTAAATAACAGAAATAATTATATGTTCTTTATGAATAGTGATAAACCGAAACAACAACAATATTATCTATTTTTGAATTCTGATCAGAGATTGTATTGGAATAGTTGGAGAATTGTTTTTATTTTAGTTACATTATGCAACGTATCTCTTAAACCATAAGAGCAAAAAATTATCAATTCTGATAGTATTTGTAGGGCTGCATTGGGGATATGCTAGTTTAAATTATAGAATACAATAAAAATATTAAAAATAAATACACATATACGTATTTGTTCTATTACTGTCATAGAAATTTAATATTTACATACAGGCTACTACTTAATCATTGAGGAAATGGATATAATAATGGTGTTAATCAGTCAGCACCAAGTGCTGTACTTGTAGAATGTAAAAGTCTCTACAGCTCCAATTAACAGTACTTTCAAAATAATTGAATAACATAAAAATAATGAAATTAATAGAAGTGTTTTCTTATAATTCCATTTCTTTTTGTTTAGCTTACTTATTTATAGCCATCATTATAGAGATATCATAGGAAAAATCAATTTTGATAAATATAAACAACACAGGCCTTTCAGTGTAGCTGGTTATAAACATTATCTACATCACTTTTTTAACCATCTGCTACTAGTAAATTATCACCAAAGCTATCACTATGTTACTTCTGAGCATGGCCTGTTTCAGAATGTTAGTTATACGTGTTCATCGCATTCTTTTAAGTTAAAAATGGGCTTGATCAGCATGCCTAAAAGTAACACAGTGAAACTAGTAACAAACTTTATCCCATTCCATCAGTCAGAACATGTTTGAGCACCTTTGTTAACAGCTCTGTTCAGGTTATATACCCCAAATATCTGTGGGCTCTATTGAAGACTCATTAATATACCCTGTCTAGTGTTCTGATAAATTCATATATTATTTATGTAACTAATAATAAAGGATAAGTGAACTTATTTTTTGTAAATTCTAATTTTAGATGATTTGAAAAAATAATATGAGCAGAATTATAGATACCATATTTAGATGGTTATATGAAAAAAAAGAAATGAAAACTACCTTCAGTACCGCATTGTCTTTTGCAAGTATAACAATTGACTGCACCACTGTCTTCTAGCAATGGTAGTATAGAACCACAATCAAAACAAAATCCTGGTTCCCTACAGTATTTAATTTTATGATCCATACTCATTTGATTCAAAGGAACAGTTCCCAAGAATGGCACTTCATTTCTCACTCCATCACTCGTAGATGAATAAGTCGAAAAGAACGGTTCTTTAGAAGGTGATAAGAGAGAAGGTGGGCTCAATTTCTAAGTGGCACATGGCTGCCGTACCTATGACGTATTGGGACGCATCTGTGAAAGACAGCCAGTAATGACATACCTGACAGCCAGTAGGTAGGAATTACTCCACCAGTGTTTATGTTCAGATTTTTTTTTTTTAATCGAGAAACTGAGAGTTTTCTAGCATTGACTTTAAAGTTACTAAGAATAATATTTTCCGTTATTTAAAATTCTGATTTCACAAATAAGATTTTTCTCCATAAACCCGACGTTTATTCATTCATGAAAATCAGACTTTTATTGAATAAAATATTTGGGTTGGTATTGTTTTTTCTCTTCCTAATGCTAAAAGAACCTTGCATCAACTTAAAAATTAATTATATTTGCCATATGATTAATTGTATCTGTTGAGTCCACTCATTGGTCTTTCGCTGCTGATTTAATAATTTCAAACAGGATACATTTGTCAATTAAAATTTTAAAAAAAAGAAAAACCTGGTAGAACATTGGAAATGATAGAAATAGGTTTCATTTATGTTTGATGGTAAAATCTCAGGAATATGGGAAACAAATTCATTGTATGTAAAGAAAAATCACAACAACAATGCGTATTAAACAATTTATTTACATAAAAGTATAATTATAAAATTCAAAATATACAATTACATTAAAGATTTTTTTTGGAAAAAGTTTTTGTCCTTAGCCGAAAGAACAATTTTTTAACAAAAACTAAAATTTTTCAAAGAATAACGTTAATTATGATAGGAAAAAATTCATTATCAATACCCAAGGTAGTTTTAAATTTTTTTTGCACAAAATCGCGATTAATCATAAGGTTGAAATATTTGCTTAGCAAAACTGAAAAAAAAAATGTAATATTTAAATATTAGATTGAAAAAGTTAGTTAAGAAACAAAAATTAATGATGGAACAATAATATATTATAATTTTTTTTTTAATTTTAATGTTGACGCAATTGTATATTTTGAATTCATTTATGTAAGTAAATTTTTTAATACAAATTGTTAATTTTTTAAATATGTAAAATAAAATATTTTTTATTTTAATTAATTAATCTATCCTGGTAGAAATTAAATATATTAAATAAGTAGCAAAAGGCCAATGAGTGAACACACTAGATATAAATAATAACATGGAAAATATAATTAATTTTTATGAAAAAATAATTAATTTTTATTCAGTATTTTTATGTAGATGGAAGGTTCTTTCAGTATTATGAAAAGAAAAAACTATACCAACCCAAATTTTTTATTTCATAAAAGTCAGATTTTCGTGAATAAATGTCGGGTTTGTGGTGAAAAAAAAATATCAGCTGTGAAATCAGATTTTAAAATAATGAAAAATATTAATCTTTGTCACTTTAAAGTTATTGCTAGGAATTTCAATATTATTTAAAGGGAATTCAATACTTGTTCATGACGTAAGCGGGAAGGGGTCTTGCGGGTTCGTCTATCCAAAAAAGCCCACCTTCTTTCTATTCACCTTGGGTTCTTTATTCAGCTATAAAGTGTATTAAGAAGTAAGATGACAGCAGAAGTTTAAATTGGTGTGCCACAAAGAGCTCTACTTACAAGCTATTATTAAAAATTAAAACTACAAACTAGATGAATATAAAATATTGTTAATACTTTATCTAATGTATTTTTGCTGCACAATTAAATATAAAGTTTTTTTTATTGAAATCTTATTCTATTTGATCGGGCCGGGATGGCCGAGTGGACAAAGACAGTTGCAATAGGTAATCAAAGTTAAGCAACGTCGAGCGTGTTTAGTACTTGGAAGGGTGACCGCCCCAGTTGGGTGACCACCCGCCGATGAAAGCCACGAAGTCCAAACACCCCCCCTCCCCCCGGGCGTGATGAGGCCCGTCAGTCTACTGGAGACGTCTCATTACAGGTCCTCCAAGGTCAACGGGGGTTATGTGTTGGGTTAATCACCCGACCATGTAAAAACTTTACCTGATTACGAAACCAAAAACTAGCCACGGAACTGACAGTCTAAAACTGGTAACGACCCCGGCTTTGTATAAAGGACTCCGTCTTGCCTCGTGGAATGTTCGGAGCTTATACAGACCTGGAGCCGCCCAAACAGTAGTGGAGGAAGCTAAAAGGTACGCTACTGACGTAATAGCCGTACAAGAAGTTAGGTGGCCCGAGGATGGTGAACTCACTATCGATGGGTACACGATATTCTACAGTGGAAGGAACAAACAAAACTTTACCGGAGGAACTGCTTTATAGTAAACCCCAAGGCTCGGAAATCAATCCTAAGCTTCGCCCCTATTAGCGATCGGATAAGTAGCTTAGATTCAAAGGAAGATGGTTCAACATCTCCATCATAAACGTCTACGCACCAACCGAAGACAAGGACGATGATAAGAAAGACGATTTCTATGAGCAACTTGAGCAAGTGTACGACGGTATTCAACGGTATGACGTAAAACTAGTCATTGGGGATTTCAATGCCAAGATCGGAAGGGAGCGTCAGTTTCGGCCAACAATTGGATCGCACAGTCTTCATGAAACGAGCAGCGAAAATGGAGTAAGATGTGTAAGTTTCGCAACTGTTAAGAATCTGGTAGTCAGCAGCACCAAGTTCCCGCATAAGGAGATTCATAAGTATACATGGACAAGTCCTGGGGACAGGTGGAGGAACCAGATCGACCACGTGCTGATAGACAAGCGACACCAAAGCTTCATTCAAGATGTGAGGAGCTTTAGGGGAGCCGACTGTGGTTCGGACCATGCCTTGGTGGTAGTCAAGTTTAACCAAAGGCTTAGACGAATCCAGAAGACAGATAGCGACCTGAAACGAATAAGATATGAAATCCAAAGACTAAAGGATCCGGAGACTCAATTACGATTCCAAATAGAGCTGTCCAATAAATTCGTACTTCTCGACCTAGAGAGTACGCCAATTGAGAGTCACTGGGCGGAAATTGAAAAGGTCTTGAAGGAGACAGCGAACAAGGTGATAGGAGTCCAGGCTAAACGTCAACCAAAGAAATGGTACACGGAGGAATGCTGTAAGGCTGTGGAGGATAAAAGGGCACTGAAGATCCTCAGCCTAGGCAAACGAGACAAAGAATCCCGAGATAGATATGAAGCTGCTCAGAATGCAGTAAACAAGACACTGAGAAAGGCAAAGAGAGAATTCTTGTCTCAAAAGCTCAAGGAGATAGAAGATAACTGGCAGGGCGGTAAAATATGTGAATTCTATGCTGACATCAGGAAAGAAAGAACCGGATACATGGGTAGGAGCACTCAAATGAAAAACAAACAAGGCAAACTGACAGCAGTCAAAGACGAAGTGCTCGGAATCTGGAAGGATTACTTTGAGCAGCTGCTGAACAGTGAAGATCCCTCAGAGGATGAGGACATGGACCACGCTGAGGACCATCCCAGCGATGTGGTAGAGGAGCCGGTTCCAGTGGATGTACAGATGGCGATTGAGAAGGTAAAGCGGCGAAAAGCCCCTGGAATAGATAGCTTACCTGGTGAGCTATTCAAGGAAGGGGGTGAGTCACTGACGAGTCATCTACACCAGCTCATTCTGAAAATATGGAGAGAGGAAAAGATCCCGAACGTATGGAACATAGGTCTCATATGCCCAATTCTGAAAAAGGGATCCATGTACGAGTGCAAAACTGTAGAGGAATAGCACTACTCCCTGTCGCATACAAAATCCTGACCTACATAATACTAAACGTTCATTCACGTCTACGAGTATTTCTAATCAAAGTAAGTTGGTAAGTGAATGTTGTGTGTTGCGCGCATCGCACCAGATTTTTATGTGTCCGATCCTTTTTATATTCTATCCAGGCTAGTTTATTTTTACCTACTGCCTCTTTTAACATAGTCATCCCACTATTTGGATCTTTTCCCATATGTAGAAACTTTCTTTAAGCCACAAACATCTATGGGTACTTCAGTTATTTTATGTTATTTCAAAGCATATCTAGGTTCATCTTTATCTTCTAGGTTTTCTTCGTCATTCTTCGTCTAGGTTTATGCTTTCTAGGACTGAGTCTAACTTTGTTGGATACTTAAGCTTCTTTTGGGGGATAGAAAGAATTCCTATCAGCAAGTCGTTTTCAACACAGAATTATATGAGGTGTTGTCCATTTTCATTCTTTGTGGCCTCCGCTCCATGCGGGCACATTGTTCCATGTGCTTTATTATGTTCCCAAACAGTTCTTGCATTCAATTCGCCCATTATTACAACATTCCTCTGTTTAATTCGGCCCACGGTGGTCAACCCCTTTAGATCTGAATAAAATAGTTCTTTTTCCGATACATCTGCGTCCTCCGTTGGCGCACACACTTATATTAAGGATACGTTACCAATTGACAGCTGGATGTCAGCTATAATGATTCGCGGCGAGACTGGTTGCCATTCCTCTTACCTTAGCGAACACACCTGTGTCATGATTATGCCAACACCCTTATAATTTACATTACAGGTTTATTTTAATATGAAATCTTACCTGTAACCAAAGAAACAACACTATAAGTAACTATTTCACACCTTTTAACGTCAATAACTTATATTCAACTTGAAATTTAATAATCAATAATAATCACGTTTGAACACATTTAATAGTGGTCACAATTAGTCTTATTTTCATATGTTTATAACCTTCCCGCTATCACACCTGTTCTTTCGGGATAAATCAATTACAATTCAAATTATATTAAAAGAAGTTCGGCGAACATCTTTTACATATATATGATTAATTTAAAATTAAACCACTACTGGAGAGGAAAACCAATTAAAACATGTAAGTATTCATGCATCTAATGGTCTATAATATACGAAGTTGTGGCTTTTTCGGTTTCTTGCATATAACTACACATCAAAAAGTTTACTTTCTCTTTTTTTCGAAAAAAGGGTATTCTAATAAAAATAAAACGAAATATTTGAAGTTGAAATCGGATTATTTATGTAGCCAAATTCGAACATCAAAGATCGGCAATTTTTACCATTTTGGTGGAAACTCATGTTCCAACGCCTATAACACAACAACATGTACTCTAAATGAAAAATGTTATTGATAAAAGTTTTAGGACATTAAATTAAGCATAAAACTAGCCCATTTATTTTTAAATTAACTAATTACTAAGTAGAAATACAAATGAAAACGTGAAAGTATTCGTAGCGCTTACTTCAAACTTTTAACTACATCTCCTTTCCTTCATACAACTACACATCAAAAAGTTTACTTTCTCTTTTATTAGAAGAAAGGGTATACTAATACAAATAAAATGAAATATTTGAAGTGGAAATCGGATTAGTTATTTAGCCAAATTCGAACATCAAAGATCGGTAATTTTTACCATTTTGGTGGAAACTCATGTTCCAACGCCTATAACTCGATAATATGTACTCTAAATGAAAAATGTTACAGATAAAAGTTTTAGAGCATTAAATCAAGCATAAAATGACCCCACCTAAATAGTTAATTCTGTGAATATTTCATCATATCCCTTTAGGCTTCACAAAAAGAAGGAATTAAGCGCTACGAATACTTTCACGTTTTCATTTGTATCTCTACTTAGTAATTAGTTAATTTAAAAATAAATGGGTTAGTTTTATGCTTAATTTAATGTCCTAAAACTTTTATCTCTATAATTTTTCATTTAGAGTACGTGTTGTTGTGTTAAAGGCGTTGGAACATGAGTTTCCACCAAAATGGTAAAAATTACCGATCTTTGATGTTCGAATTTGGCTAAATATCTAATCCGATTTCAACTTCAAATATTTCATTTTATTTGTATTAGTATACCCTTTCTTCTAATAAAAGAGAAAGTAAACTTTATGATGTGTAGTTGTATGAAGGAAAGAAAATGAAGTTAAAAGATTGAAGTAAGCGCTACGAATACTTTCACGTTTTCATTTGTATCTCTACTTAGTAATTAGTTAATTTAAAAATAAATGGGCTAGTTTTATGCTTAATTTAATGTCCTAAAACTTTTATCTATAACATTTTTCATTTAGAGTACATGTTGTTGTGTTATAGGCGTTGGAACATGAGTTTCCACCAAAATGGTAAAAATTACCGATCTTTGATGTTCGAATTTGGCTAAATAACTAATCCGATTTCCACTTCAAATATTTCATTTTATTTGTATTAGTATACCCTTTCTTCTAATAAAAGAGAAAGTAAACTTTTTGATGTGTAGTTGTATGAAGGAAAGAAGATGTAGTTAAAAGATTGAAGTAAGCGCTACGAATACTTTCACTTTATTAGAATACCCTTTTTTCGAAAAAAAGAGAAAGTAAACTTTTTGATGTGTAGTTAGGTAGTTAGTATGTGTAGTTAGTTCAACTACATCGAGAACTATAAAATCAGACGACTTGGAGTATTATGCTTGCATTGCCGAAGTATCACAAGTAAAACTTTTATTTAATAAAAAAAAAAATGGAGTTTTTTATAGAGCAAATAAAAACAAAAATAAGAAATGAATGTGGAAAAATGTGTGACTTTGAGAAGTGGCAATTAACAGAACACATTAATGTCTAATCTAAGTAAGTTGGTAAGTTAAAGTTGTGTGTTGCGCGCACGCACCAGATTTTTCTGATCTAAGACAGCTACTTGTGATAAGGCCATGGGCGGATCCAGCCAATCGTAAAGGTGGGGTCTGCAGTCCTAAAGGGGGGGGGGCTGCAGCCCCACAGCCCTTCATTTGGATCTGCTTATCAGCTTTTTTACCTTTATGTCCCTTTCCCAAAACTAACATTCTACTTGTTCTGCACATTATTTGTTCTTTAACTTGGTTTTTTTTTTTTTTTTTTTTTTTTTTTTTTTTTTTTTTTTTTTTTTTTTTTTTTTTTTATTCGGTACCCCTTCCTGGCCATGTGTGGCATACGGGGGGTTACTCTACCGGTGTAACCAACCTATCCTAACCATGGTGGGTAGGTCGAGATTTTATTCCGTGGGGCCTCCACGAAATAAAAGTCAACCATCCCAGGGCGGATTCGAACCGCCACCGTTCGGCTCGAGCGTGTTAAAGCGGGCCGCGCTCCAACACGCTCGGCTATCCCCGGCCCGGGATTTAACTTGGTTCCTTACATTAAAGAAAGTCAAATTCTATCTTTAAATGACGAAAAATTTTCCAAAGGGAGGGGCTGCAACCCCCACAGCCCCCCCCCCCCCTGGATCCGCCAATGGATAAGGCCGTTGACGAAGTTTTCCTTGCTTTACCATTCCAAAATACGCCAGTACCGGCTACTTGTTTAGGTGACGGGAATTCCCTCGCTGTGACTAACCTAATGAACTCTATCATTTCAGGTAGCGAGTAATTAAACTCAGGTAAAAAACTTTCATCTAATTCACATCTAATCTCATTAATTAGAATCTCCGTGTTCTCAAAATCTTTTACCGTGGCATCCAATATCTGAAAGAGTATCTGAAACTACTCTAGCAATTTTTTATCATTACTCCTAACTTCATTAGCTATATCATATAATCGTTGAATTTCAAGAAAATACTTTTCCCTTTTTGAAATCAGTACTTTTACTTTTAAGTCTAACATTTTTTTTTTCTATAATTTTAACTATTGAAATAACTGAAGTAATTAAATAATTAAATTGATTGATTATTAAGGGCTTTGATAAACAAACACTGCTATAATCGAACGGGCCTAACAATCGACCTCAACAAATCACTAGCAATCAATCCGCCCGGAGGACCAATAAAGTTTGGCATATAAATTTAATAGTGGACTGTATAAAAATAAAATAATGAATTTTAATAATTTTCTAGCAACCAGCAGTCACCCGAAACATTAAAATTATTGAAAATTAGTTTGGGACTCACCAGCATGCGACTTACAATGGCTGCACTCCTTTCTATTTCTTTTTGGGGATCTGGCTAGTCGCCTCTTCATTGTCCCTAAATTTTCAACAAACCCAATGTTTCGGGAGTACTCATAATATTCTAAGAAAATATTTTGAAAACTGGTGCTCGACTGAACATTAGCAAGTACAAAGACTTAACTCAACTAAACGCTAGCAAGTACAAAGATTTGACTGACCATTATCAAGTAGGTACAAAGACTGACTGAAAGGAATTACTATAATAATCAAAGTAACACACTCCAAAACAGTCCATATATTTTTCCAGACCTTACATGTCTAACATAGGAGCTTTCAGCGCCTTTGCGCCATATTCATCTAAAATTCAATTACAATTAAACAACTTTATCATTAATAATTACAAAACTGTCTTGAGAAATAAGAATTATCACCTGTAATAATGCTGAGATACCGTTTAGACCTCCGTCATTATATATTCCTAAGCACTAGCTTAATTGTCAATTTTTATAAAAAAACTAAAAACAATATAAAAAAAATAAAAATATTGCAAAGCATTATTTTATATTTTCAAGTTGAAAGTACATAAAAAAACTTACTGAAGTAAACAAGTTATGGTTAGCCTACATGGATCCTACATTTTTACCCTATATGTGTGTAAGAGTGAAACTGAAATTTGATCCTCCCACCCCAATTTTATTATCCTCACCACAGTCATAATACGCCCATTTATATTAAGAACCAATTTCAATAAAATAAAATTAAATACATGCACAAGCAAACAATCACAATTTATATTAATAAATAATTAAATTATCACAGGCACACACACACATCCAAATATTATCTAAGAATTGACTAACAGAAAAGAAAAAAAAAAAAAAAAAAACCCAAGCATGTCCAAAACCAATCCTTCCAAGCTGAGCTGTATAGGACCCAACCTGAAATATAAAAGCATTTTGAACAAATCCCGAATATGAATAAATAATTAAATAATCACAAACATACACCCAGACATACACACCCAAAGACTATTTAAAAAACCAACTCATGTAAATTAAACTATTTACAACCCAACCAAAGATCTAAAATCATTTTAACCATTGCCTAAAGTTCAATAAATAAATAATCACAAGCACACGTATACACACACACACACACACACACACACACACACACACACATCCAAATATTATCTAAGAATTGACCAACAGAAAATAAAAAAATAAAATAAAAGCCCAAGCATGTCCAAAACCAATCCTTCATCTATGTCCTTCATCCTTCATCATCTATGTCCATGCTATTAAACGATTTTATTTTACTTTTTGTACGATTTTCTACCAATGTCAGAAATTTATATTTTTGCAAAGTATTCTGATTGTTTTGGGTTTCTAATTGTGGTGTTGCTGGCTTATGATCTACTAGTTTTTTGCAGTTAGTTAGCTGGAATAATTTCAAAGGAATTTTTTATGCTAGTTTGAGACTGTTTAGTATTATTTCTTTGGGCTCTTTCCTGCGTGGTATTGTTTTTGGGTGTTATATTACTATTATTATTATGTGTTGTAATATTCCTGTTCAAATTTTTATGGTTGTTAAAGACCTTGTACCACATTTATATTATAATTATATCAAATTTATATATTATTTATTTATAATTGTTTTAGGATAAACTTAGAATATTTTAGAACAGATTTATGTTGCTGGATAGGAAAGCAAAATAATGAATGCAAAACTAGAATCTGCCAATATATCCAGGCAATACTCGGAGTGTGTGTGTGTGTGTGTGTGTGTGTGTGTGTGTGTGTGTGTGTGTGTGTGTGTGTGTGTGTGTGATGTGTGTTCAATTTATTTATTGAACTTTAGGCAATGGTTAAAATGATTTTAGATCTTTGGTTGGGTTGTAAATAGTTTAATTTACACGAGTTGGATTTTTAAATAGTCTTTTGGTGTGTATGTCTGGGTGTATGTTTGTGATTATTTAATTATTTATTCATATTCGGGATTAGTTCAAAATGCTTTTATATTTTAGGTTGGGTCCTATACAGCTCAGCTTGGAAGGATTGGTTTTGGACATGCTTGGGCTTTTATTTTATTTTTTTATTTTCTGTTGGTCAATTCTTAGATAATATTTGGATGTGTGTGTGTATGTGTGTGTGTGTGTGTGTGTGTGTGTGTGTGTGTGTGTGTGTGTGTGTGTGTGTGTGTGTGTGTGTGTGTGTGTGTGTGTGTGTGTGTATACGTGTGCTTGTGATTATTTATTTATTGAACTTTAGGCAATGGTTAAAATGATTTTAGATCTTTGGTTGGGTTGTAAATAGTTTAATTTACATGAGTTGGATTTTTAAATAGTCTTTTGGTGTGTATGTCTGGGTGTATGTTTGTGATTATTTAATTATTTATTCATATTCGGGATTAGTTCAAAATGCTTTTATATTTTAGGTTGGGTCCTATACAGCTCAGCTTGGAAGGATTGGTTTTGGACATGCTTGGGCTTTTATTTTATTTTTTTATTTTCTGTTGGTCAATTCTTAGATAATATTTGGATGTGTGTGTGTGTGTGTGTGTGTGTGTGTGTGTGTGTGTATACGTGTGCTTGTGATTATTTATTTATTGAACTTTAGGCAATGGTTAAAATGATTTTAGATCTTTGGTTGGGTTGTAAATAGTTTAATTTACATGAGTTGGTTTTTTAAATAGTCTTTGGGTGTGTATGTCTGGGTGTATGTTTGTGATTATTTAATTATTTATTCATATTCGGGATTTGTTCAAAATGCTTTTATATTTCAGGTTGGGTCCTATACAGCTCAGCTTGGAAGGATTGGTTCTGGTCATGCTTGGGTTTTTTTTTTTTTTTTTTCTTTTCTGTTAGTCAATTCTTAGATAATATTTGGATGTGTGTGTGTGCCTGTGATAATTTAATTATTTATTAATATAAATTGTGATTGTTTGCTTGTGCATGTATTTAATTTTATTTTATTGAAATTGGTTCTTAATATAAATGGGCGTATTATGACTGTGGTGAGAATAATAAAATTTAGGCAATGGTTAAAATGATTTTAGATCTTTGGTTGGGTTGTAAATAGTTTAATTTACATGAGTTGGTTTTTTAAATAGTCTTTGGGTGTGTATGTCTGGGTGTATGTTTGTGATTATTTAATTATTTATTCATATTCGGGATTTGTTCAAAATGCTTTTATATTTCAGGTTGGGTCCTATACAGCTCAGCTTGGAAGGATTGGTTTTGGTCATGCTTGGGTTTTTTTTTTTTTTTTTCTTTTCTGTTAGTCAATTCTTAGATAATATTTGGATGTGTGTGTGTGCCTGTGATAATTTAATTATTTATTAATATAAATTGTGATTGTTTGCTTGTGCATGTATTTAATTTTATTTTATTGAAATTGGTTCTTAATATAAATGGGCGTATTATGACTGTGGTGAGGATAATAAAATTGGGGTGGGGAGGATCAAATTTCAGTTTCACCCTTACACACATATAGGGTAAAAATGTAGGATCCATGTTGGCTAAGCATAACTTGTTTACTTTAGTAAGTTGTTTTATGTACTTTCAACTTGAAAATATAAAATATAAAATAATGCTTTGCAATATTTATATTTTATTGATATTGTTTTTAGTTTTTTTATAAAAATTGACAATTAAGCTAGTGCTTAGGAATATATAATGACGGAGGTCTAAACGGTATCTCAGCATTATTACAGGTGATAATTCTTATTTCTCATGACAGTTTTGTAATTATTAATGATAAAGTTGTTTAATTGTAATTGTATTTTAGATGAATATGGCGCAAAGGCGCTGAAAGCTCCTATCCTATTAGACATGTAAGGTCTGGAAAAATATATGGACTGTTTTGGAGTGTGTTACTTTGATTAAAATAAATATATTGTACAGTCTAAGTATTGAGGAATTACTAAAATTATGTCTGGACGGAAGGAACGAAAGAACGAGAGAAAAGAGATTTTTCTCCCATAGAGTGGTTCAACCATTATTACATTTTCGAAAGAAAGTACTAAAAAACGAATGTTGTACTCGGGTGTGCTGGCTATAATACATCTTATTATTAAGTGGAAAGGTGCCTCTATTATTATCAGAAAAATTAGCAAACAATCAAATCATTAACATCATTTGAAAGTTTCGAAACGAGAAAAAAATCCTGCTATCATCTTAAAAACTGTTTATTATTGCGGTTTGATTTACAGATAAATTTACTGAATTAGAATAAATTACCACTCACTAGTCCAAATAATATTAATCCTTAACAATTAATCTATAGAAAGTTAGGAACACTGTAATTTGTATGATGGATGGAATTCAACTGATTTATCCTATTACATCACGGATTTATACATTTGGATCCTATTACTAGAATTAAGCAGTCCGAATTGCTTGCAATAGGAAGAGAAATTATGAGTGGGGCTGGAAACAAGGACATTAAATTACAGGTGAGAGGGGACAAACTTTTATTTCATTAAAAAATGTTTATGTGGTTGAAAGAGGAAGGTTTGCTTCACGAAGGTGAAGAAGGCATCTGCACACTGGAGAGACTGACTGGGCTGGCGTTATCTGAGCTCGTGTCTAGACTCTATAGGGAATCAGCGGATTACAACAGGCAACAGTCATCTCATGTAAATAAACACAACTGAGGGCAATTAGCCTGTCGAGGTTTTAATCAAACTTTATTAGCTAATAGATTTAATTTTAGTTTAATTAAATAAGATGAATGATTATTCTTTTTATGATTTTTTGAGTAGATTTGATAGATTTTTAGCCGAAACATTTGTTTTGTCTTAAGACAAATTTAAGTATGAGAAGCTGCTTGGTGATTTTGAATTGTTTTGGATACCTGCGGTAAAAAAACATATTGATGGTAGAGGTAGCGGGGGCTTACTTTGTGGAATAAAATCTAAATTTTGTGCTAAAAACGCTGAGTTTGAGATTATTGAAAATTTAGTAAGTTAAAAAATAAAAAACAGCGATGAGAGCATCTCTTTAATACCCGAGTATTTAAATTGTGATTCATGGCAAAATGATTTCCGCCAGTTAGTAGTGGTATTCAAATCTAGACATCCTGATCGAGTATTCGTTATCGGAGAATGCAACGTGCATACAGGTAATTTACAAACAATTAGTAGTGAGATTATTGAATATAAATCGATAAATGTAAAAAGGAACTCTGAAGATTGTAAAGTCGATGGAAAAGGGCGTAAAATTCTTGAGTTCAGTGATGACCATGGGCTGGTGATACTGAAAAGGAGAACGACTGAAGACGAAAATGGAGCATTGACTTACATATCTACATATGAGAATTGGTAATGCACCTGTGCATGTCCTCAATTGATAGCTTGAAGTACGTAAATCAGTGTGTAGTCTTAAGTGAAACGTTCTCAGAGCATATGCCTCTTTTATTAAAGTTGTATATTCCAAGTAATGTAAAATCAAGTATAAGAAATGAATTTATAGCTTTGCCACCAAAATTTAAATGTAATGAAAAAAACAAGGACAGATATCATTCAGTAATAGAAAAGTTAACAAATAATTTAAATATTGATGTCTCTAACCCAGAGAAAACTCTAGAGGAACTCATTATCTGCAAACAAAAGGCATCACCGAAAGAAACGAAAAATAAATGTGGGATCGCCCGTAATTCTTGGTTTGACTGGGAGTGTGCACGAGCAAGAGCAAAGTCTGTTATAAAAAATAATTGTTTAATAGCAAATGCAGAATTCAAGGCGACTTGTAAATAAAAAAAAGTGAGTACTTTTCAAAGGTGATAAGAAAACTAGAAGAAGTAAAAGATTCTAGGGATATATGGAACGCAATTGATTATTTTAGGAAATAATTTTGTCAGTTGACTTAAAATCAAACCCCAAGAAATGGCTGCTCATTTTGCACAACTACTTACCTCTGCACCTCTTTCTGATCCTACATCTTATACTGAGATCTATGTCAATAGTGATTACATGGAAAAGAAAATTACGATGGAAGAAACAATAGCCGTAATTCACGAATGAAAAAATAATAAAACACCAGTGGTAGATAGCATTCATAATGAATTTTTTTTAAATGCAACACCGGGCTTCAAGTTTTCAACAGTATATTGGAGAATGAAAAATTATCAACAAGCTTGAAGGAATCCATTATAATACCTATATTTAAAAAAGGAGATCCAAATAATGTGCTTAATTATAGAAGTATATCTCTACAGAATAGTATATCAAAGATTTTTACCGGAATATTGTTGGCCAGAATATCAAATTGGGTTGCAGATAATAATATATCACATGAAAATAAATCAGGATTTAGAGCAGGATACTCAACTCACGACAATATATTTTCTCTGTTTGGTTTAATAAATTATAAATTTCATTACAAGCGACCTGTTTATTTATTTTTTGTAGACTTTAGGGCAGCTTTCGATAAAATAGACCGAGAATCACTTTTCTATAAACTAAATACTATCCATCTCCCAACAAAAGCTTTTAAAATCCTGCGAAGTTTGTAAAAAACTACAAAATCCAGAGTTTGGACTAAAGATGGTCTGTCACAATCATACGATGCAAATATAGGCTTGAGGCAGAGTTGTTTGTTGAGCCCACTTCTTTTTTCTATTTTCATAAATGATCTGGTGGAATCGGTAGCAGGAGGAGTTATAATTGGTGGCAAAAAAATTAATATTCTTATGTAGCACGATGTCCGCACGATGTAGTTCTGCTTGCTGATAATCCGCTTATATTACAAGAAATGATTAACCGATTAGAGGCCTATTGTAAAATATGGAACTTAGAAATTAGCCTAGGAAAGTCAAAAGCTATGATATGTAGAAAGAGGGGATGCAAAGCAGATAAAAAATTAAAGATGCCATATGATGGAAAGTCAATAGAAATAATCGATAATTATAAATACTTGGGAAGCAATAACGTAAAGGAAACATTTTAAGGAAAAATTAAGAATTTCTAAAAATGCTCTTAACATTATGTGGCCAAAAATTATATTAAATAATCAAGTCCCTATGGAACAAAAAATATAAATTTTTAACTCTGCTATGCGCGCAATTATATGTTACGGAGCACAATCATGGGGATATGAAGAGTTTGGGGAAATCGAAAAATTACAAAGATATTTTATTAAAAAAATGATAGGATTCCCGGGCAATACACCTATTTGCTGTAATGCATCTACATGCTTTATCTCGAAACGGGATTTGATAATCTTTTTATCTATACATTAAAACTACACATGGAATATACTATCTAAGTGTTAGAAATGGACCAACCAGGACTCCCACATACAATAGCTAAATTAATAATCAATAAAAATATACTATGGATGAGAGAATTTAGAAAAATAAGAAGATATTTTGATATTACTTTTTCAAAAGAAGCTCTCTTGAACGAACTTATTTAAAAATAGCTTAATCGAAAGGATAAGAGAAGAAAAACCGATAACTATATTAAAAGAGCGAGAGCAGCTGAATATCACAAAATATATGCCAACCTAGAGTATGATTGTGGTTATTTCAAGGAAAAAGACTTGCATTTTATTCGATTAATTTTTATGGCAAGAGGTGAACTTCTCAATTTAAATTACCAACTGTGGGATTTAAGGATGTTCATGACTCCAAAGGGTTCTGGCCACTGATTAAACTGATAAAGATTGTAAATTTTATTGGTAATACTTCCATTAAAGGGGAAAGTTGGGTCAACCATTTTAGTAGTCTATTGAACCCGGTATGTAGATCAGAACCTTTTAGCTATGCACCGCCATTTATACAAGCGGTATTTTTAGACAAGGAATTTAAATTAATATTGGAAGTGCTGGCCAAGTCAAAAGATGGGAAAGCACCGGGAATTGAACGCTTCCCGTATGAATTTTCAAAGAATAGCCCACATAACTTTCTAGAAAAACAGGCTACTAATAATGGATATAACCCTCAATGAAAACAACAGCATTCCAAGATTAACAAACCGGACACCTAGTTTTAAAATCAAATACTTTAAACTTAGGGAACCGGAGGTAGCACAAGCATACCAGGACCTTATAGAAGAAAATGCAAGCAGCAGTAGATATAGATGGGACAGCGATGACGTGGAGGAGTCTTGGACAGCGACCAAGAAAATAATCCTAGACACGGTGGAAACGACGTGTGGAAAGAGTAGACTGGGCCAGAGGATTAAGAAAACTCCTAGGTCAGATGAAATAAAAGAGGAGATAAATCTCAAAAAACCCTCTGGAAGCAATACTTGCAAAACAAGTCAGCTGCGGCATACTCTGCTTATAAGGAACAAAGAAAGAAACTAAAAACGGCTGTGATCGAAGGAAAGAGAAAATCCTGGGAAGAGTTCGGAAAAAAGCAAGAAACAAGCTACAAGGAAAACCAGAAACTTTTCTATCGAAGCCTCAGGAGCATGAGGAAACAGAAAGAGCCGGTGCTGAAGCACATTAAAGATAAAAATGGAACAGTCCTAAGCAGGCCAGAAAATATTATGGACAGATGGGCGGTATACTTTAAGGAACTGTTGGCACATAAAGGACAGGAAGAGGAAGAGAATCAACAGCCTAGAAGCACAGAAGACTGCTGCGAAGAAGAGGACTTCATCGGCGAAGAGTAAGTTGCTGAGGCTATAGATTCTCTAAAGCTAGGAAAAGCTGCTGGCATGGACGGGATTTCACCAAAACTGTTGAAATATATCGGCCCAAAGGGTCTAGAACTGCTCCAACACCTTCTTAACATCATTTGGAAGAGGAAAGTGATCCCAAAGGACTGGGAAGTTTTAACAATAATCCCTATCTTCAAAAAAGGTGAAAATCGTGAATGTCAGAATCATCGAGGCATATCTCTACTCAGTGTCCCCTATAGATTATACTCTAAGATAGTAGAAAAGAGACTGAGGAGCCTTATAAAACCAAAATTAGGGGAATAACAGTATGGTTTCAGACCGACTAGGAGCACTCAATACCTGATATTCACGATGAGACAAATATCCGAGAAGATCAATGGAGCAGAGAGGTATTCACCTGTTTTATAGATCTAGATTAAGCATTTGACAGGGTGCAGAAAAGAGACATTTTTACATCACTAGAAGAATACGGAGTGGACACAGGACTAAAAAAGGCCATCTTAAGTCTGTACGAAGTGCAGAGAAATTTCTTTAGGACCTGCAACCACACATCAAGGGAATTCCCATCAGAGCAGGGGATAAGACAAGGGTGCAGCCTTAGCCCACTCCTGTTTATCTTGGTGCTAGATTCTGCCCTGAAGAGAGCAAAACAGAAAATGAGGCCATACCATCTCGGATAAAGAAACCTCCGAAGTGTTCAGTGAGAATCGGAAAAAGTAGTGAACATGGAGACCGAATCGTCAGGCTTAACGGAATCCGTTTGGAACAGGTTGCGGACTTTAAGTACCTGGGGGCCCACCTCAATGAATACGGAAGGAACAGCGGAGACCTTAAAAAAAGGCTAAAAACGGCAGGAAGGTGCTTTTACGAGGGTCGTCCAGAAAATAAGTTCCATTTTTTTTTTTTAAATCAAGTTTTCATTGAAAAAATTTGAACCTTACAGGTATTGTACTTGAAAATATCTATTATTTTTCCACGTAATCCCCGGCGACGTCAATACATTTGGTATATCGCGAAATGAGCTTCGAAATTCCTTCCTCGTAGAAGCTTGCCGCCACCTCCTTGGTCCACTTCGTGACAGCTTCTTTCACTTCCTCGTCTCTTGTGAAACGTTCTCCCGCCAATTCCGCCTTCATTTTGGTAAACAGGTGGTAGTCTGAAGGGGCCAAGTCGGGACTGTAAGGTGGATGGGTCAGAACATCCCAACCAAACTCATCCAAAAGTTGCGCTGTGGAACGAGCAACGTGAGGCCGAGCGTTGTCGTGGAGAAGGCAAACACCGGAGGTCAACAATCCTCTTCTCTAGTTCTGAATGGCCCGACGATGCTTCTTCAGGGTCTCACAATAGCGGTTGGCGTTAATTCTTTCGCCTTGAGGCAAAAAATCAATCAGGAGAATTCCTTTTCAGAAGCCATGATTTTCCTGGTTGACTTCACGACTTTGAATTTTTTGGCACTTGGGGAGGTGGGGTGTTTCCATTGCATGGACTGTCTTTTGTTTTCTGGAGTGTAGTGTGACACTCAGGTTTCGTCTCAGGTAACGATAGACTTCATGAATGCGTCCCCATCAGTTCTGTAGCGGTCCAAAAATTCTCGCGAATGACTGAAGACAGAATCGCCAGGGCTACCCACGAGGTTAAAGTGGACGGGAGGAGGCCACAGGGAAGACCTAGGAAAACCTGGGAGGAAGGAGTAAAAGAGGACTTCAACAAGAGAGAAATGGAATGGAGTAGGAGAAGGCAGCTGGCACAGGATCTTTGGGTCAGGCTCTACAGGAAAGCACCTCACACTGCTCAGCAGTAAAAGAGGTCTCGATTAAGTAAGTAAGTAAGTAACTTTCTAGAAAAATTGTTAAACTTATTTAAATAAATGTATGAAATCGGTGAAGTTCCTTCAAGTTTCAAAAAATCTGTAATATTCCCTTTATTCAAAAAAGGAGCTAGAGATGTGGAAAACTATAGAGGAATAGCATTTTCTGACTGCATAGCGAAGGTGCTCACTGGCTTGTTGTTGAAGAGGTTAAAATCAGTGGGTAAGTGATAATAATGTATTAAATGAATACCAGGCGGGATTCCGAAAGTGCTATTCCACAGTTGATAACATATATAATCTTATGCACAAAATAAAGCTTAAAACAGAAAATGAGTTAGAGATGTTTATCCATAGAAATTTTAATTCTAAATAGTAAACACTGTTTATTTTTTATTTGCATTAATTTTATTACTAGGCCAACTTTCACAGTTATTAATTTATTATGAATAAAACTGTTATTTCCTATAAAACATTTATTTCCTTTAAATTTTACAATGTAACTCTGCAGACGGACAATGACTATTGTTATTTAGTAAAATGTAAATAAAACACTTTATTATTATTATTTTTCCTTGCGGATTATCTCGCAGCTGCGGGTTGATTAACTGAGGTGGGGGACAATTCCAACCACCTTCAGTTATCTATTCTTCATAAACTTCTTTAAAAATTTAAAAATTTACGGACAATCGTTGCCCTGTCCAGGAGAGTCGATTTTTGAGCCTCTCTCAGTGAGAATCAGTCCGTTGGTAGATATCACTATTGGCACTACCGTCACATTTTTCAGATGATATAGTTGTTTCAGCTCCATCGCCAATTCCTGATATTTTCGGAGTTTCGACCGATCTTTCTTTGTCTTGTAATTATTATTATTATTATTATTGTTATAAAAGTTGTTATTTTCATCAGTGATAATACGGGATATGAAATTTTGGCTATCACATCTTTGGCTTATACATACATCAAATACCCAGTATACTATAACATAGTTATAGCCGTTTTTGAGTAAATAAAAAACACCCGTGAAAATGAGACAAAATATATTAAGTAAAGCGCTCTCCCTAATTGATCAATTTTGATGAAATTTCGACTGTCTCATCGCGGTATATACATACATCAAATACCGAGTTTAATCAAAATCGTCAGAGCCGTTTTTAATCAAAACGAAAAAATCGTAAAAAATAGACAAAATTCATTAAATAAGTACCCCCTGCGTTTGACCAATTTTGATGATATTTTTCCTGTCACATCGCGGGCATATACATACACTAAACACCCAACTTTAGATTCGCACGGTTTATAGTTTTTTAGGTAGTCTGTTATCACACACACACAAACACACATTATATTCAGGAAACCCAGCAAAACTCAACAAATGACTTCGTTTGGGTCAAGGTGAGTGATTTCTACATCTGTAGTGTCTACGCACCTCCAAGCACCTCACAAGTTGAATTCGAAGAATTGCTTGGTAGAATTGTACAGGAACTGCGACGCTGTCATCCTCTTGTCATTGCAGGAGACTTTAACGCTTGGGCTACGGCATGGGGGAGCAAAGAGACCAATAAGAGAGGAGAATGTGTTCTCGAGGTATTCGATGCGCTCGACGTATTCGATGCGCTCGACGTTGTGCTCTTAAACACAGGCTCCACCCCTACATTCACTAGAAATGATCGCGCTTCGATTGTTGATCTGACGTGTGTTATTCCATGCCTTGTTTCTGACAACAAATGGCACGTAAGCGAACTCTATACCCACAGTGATCACAGGGCAATCTGTTTTGAAGTCGAAGTCCCTGGTACCATAAGGAAAACAATCGAAACGAGACGATCAGTGTGGAACCATCGATCATTTAACCTAGAATCGTTTGTCATAATGATGGAGGAAAAAGTCACATTACTTGGACTGTTAGAGGAAAGAGTCTTTCAACTAATGAAGCTTATCACTGACGCCTGTGATGCTTCAATGATCAAGACACCGAGAACAACTCACACATACCGGTGCATTGGTGGAATGAAGATATCGCCGCCCTCCGGAAGACTTTTCTCCGTACAAGAAGGCTAACCCAAAGAGCGAGGGGTCGTTTGACATATGAAGCTCTGAAAAAGGAATATCGGGAGGCCAAAAAGTACCTTGTCGAGGCAATCAAAGAGGCGAAGCGTAAATGCTGGAGGAAACTCTGCGAAGAAGTAGATGAGACACGTGGGGAAGGCCCTACAAAATAGTTATGGCAAGGCTGAAAAGCTCAAGCTTATCGCCACCAAGCTCTCCTGACCTATTAGAGAAAATAGTTTCAACGCTCATCCCAACAAGACCAGAAGTAGTCTTCGATACAATACCGTATTTAGAACGGGACCAAGTACCGGAAATCTCACAAGAAGAGCTTGAGATAGCTTATTGCAAAGTAGGGGATAACAAAGCCCCATGACCGGACAATGTTCCAAACTTTGCCCTAAAAACAGCCATCAGAATCAGACAGAACTCTTCCTTGACGTGTACAATGCTTGTCTCCGTGAAGGGATATTCCCTGATGATTAGAAGAAGCAGCAATTGGTTGATACTCCTGCCGAAGGGTAAGGGGTCTCCTGATGACCCTACATCCAATCGTCCAATCTGCCTTCTAAACACTGCTGGTAAAATTCTAGAGAGGATTGTACGTAATTGAATTACAGAGCTTATTGAGGGAAGTCGAGGACTGTCTGAAAATCAATATGGCTTTCGGAAAGGTAGATCAACAGTCGATGCAATAGACTTCGTGATAAAGTCAGCCAGAGAAGCCACTGCAGGAAAAAGGTGAAGAAGGGGTGGAAAGAAGTATTGGGCCGTGATAACGCTAGACGTCAAAAGAATGCTCAGCAAGATGGGATTCCATTATTGCGTAAGAAAAAACTTACAGTACCTCCTTTAAATCATCATAAGTTTTTTTTTTTTCAGACAGAATCCTGAGGTATGATACAGATGCAGGATCAAAAACTATAAAATAACAGGAGGCGTTCCCCAAGGTTCTGTATTAGGACCTTTGTTATGGAATGTTATGTAGGATGCCGTACTAAGACTTCCTTTGCCAGAAGGAATTACCACGCTGGGATTCGCAGACGATCTTGCAATCATTGTTCGTGGAAAGCTTTTCGAAGAGATAACGTACAAGGCCAACAGCGCAATATTTAATATTCGCCAGTGGCTTTTGTCCGTGGGCCTACAACTGGCTGAACACAAGGCTGAGGCTGTACTTATTACTAGCAGGAAAGTGAGGGAAAGAATCAATTTGACCGTTGCACACAGGGGTATTTGGCCCTAAAAGCTGGCCAAAACCCATTTTTTGAAGTTTGAAATTTCTGGTAAATAATGACTCGAAGGTGAAGTAGAGGACCTGTGGGATCATGCAACATGATTCTTATCTCTTCCAGGCCCTTAATCCGGCGGCTATTCTAATTCAAATCTGACCTTATCCTTTAACTCGTCTGTGCTCATAAGTATTGTTCTACAAAATATATTAATTTTCTTTGTTCTTAGTGAAGTATCGGCGTTATCATATGATGGATAGTTCGAGGCAAGGTTTGTACTTGTTATTCACATATTTATAATTTTTTTGTATTCAATACTAGTATCAATATCTTTTTGTTTTTTTGGTAGGTATATTTTAGAGCTAAAAATTAAATTTGAAGGTTAAAAAGTTATACTTCTGGGCATTTCTGGGCAACGAAATATTTTTTATGATAATGTATAATTATCGTTGATTATGTTTCTTGAAAAAAATTCTGCGAATATCTCCGATTCGGAGACTAATAATTTTTTATTACTAAAATGTCAATTTCATTAAATAATAAAAAAAATTCAATTTTGTTATATTTTCATTTATTTATATTTTAAGATCTTCTGGAATAATAATAATAACTAGAAGGGAATTATTTGACATATTTTTAAAGTCGAAAGCATTAGCTTTAAAAAAAAAATAAGGAATTTTCGTAGTCTTTTCTCATTGGGAAATATTGCCTAGCTAATAGCCTAAAGCAGGTGAAACAGCTAAAACATAAATGATTAATTTTGAGGCATGATTTCTAAGTAAGATGGAATGCTTCTTCAAGGAAAAGAAATGTTTTTGAAACAGCAACAAGAAATGGCTAAGTGGGACAATATCAATTAAAAGCTCAAGATCTGGTGGACGCTCTGAAAAATCATTTGTTACTTTAAAATTTACAACGGATTTATCAATGGTATGCTATGACACCATCTGTTCACAAAATTTTAAGAGATGGTTTTGAAGTGATAAAAAGCCCTCTACTTCATATTGGTTTTTTATCTGAGGAAGCAGTAGAAACTCGAAATAACCATTTCCGGGTTTATAGAGAAAATAAGACCAGAAAATTTTACCGGATAGAGTGCAATCTGGATGTAATTAATAGATTAATATTGACATCAGATCCAGTTATCACAGGTATGAGAAGTTCAAGAAAAAAGGTATCAGGTTTTGTAAGGAAACTTTAGAAATGTTGTCTCCCCCAACCAACTTAACCGATAGTGGTGATTCCGAAAGTTCATTAAGTGACAAGGAAAGTGAATAATGAATAATTAAATTTAATATGCATTTTTAAGAAAGGTTGGTGCGTTTCTTCCTGGGATATAAGTTGTGTTTCGAAGAGGTATTAAACAATTCTTAATGAATTAGGAAAACACATTGTTTTTCTTTATCACCATAACTTTTTATATTCACCTATTTTACACTATTTTCATTTTTTTTAAATAATAGTAATAGATAAATGATAATAAATCTTTAATTAGTTACAAGCATATTTCATGGGTGCAATGCATAAAGAGAAAATAATATGAACATAAATTGTAAACCCAGGATGCCTATTTCACAGTCGGTGGATTTATGTAAAAATTAATTTTATGAAAATTTTCTCCTTAGAGTATTTTTTTTAACTGCTAAAAAAGCATTTTTAATGTCTATTACAAATATAGAAGCCATTTTGAGGACTTTTGAATTAATAAAATGGAAGGAAATAGTTTTGGCCAGCTTTTCGGGTCAAATACCCCTGTGTGCGTTGGAGAGATTGACATCCTCTCAAAGCCCTCCATTAAATACCTAGGTGTGAAGATTGATGCCAGGATGCGGTTTGATGAACACCTGCAGGTAGTCAGCATGAAAGCAGTGAAAGTAGCGAACGCACTGGCTGGAATCATGGCAAATATTGGTGGGCCTGCGCAAAGCCGGAGAAGGCTCCTTGCTTATGTTACCAACTCGGTGCTTTTTTATGCTGCTCCAATTTGGTTGCATGCCTTCCAAGCGAGGCCATATTCTCGTAAGGCGATTAGTGCGCATCGAAGAAATGCCTTATACGCGTCGCAAGAGCATTTCGCACTGTGTCGTATGATGCCGTGTGCATCATCGCCGATATGACTCCGATCGACCTACTGGCGTAGGTTAATAGCGTGTCAGAATCTACCGCAGAAAACGGGAAGCGCCAGAAACACACTGGCCAACGATAGCAAAAGACGAGAGAAAGGAAACTCTTCGTAGTTGGCAGAGAAGCCGGGACTCATCATCATCTGGAAGGTGGACAAACCGCCTGCTACCAGATATCGCATCGTGGGTGTCCCGCACACAGCGAGAGGTGATTATTATCTTACTTAACTGCTCTCTGGACAAGGCTGCTTCAGTGCATATCTCTACCGGTTCAAGCTGGAAGAAGGATCATCTTGTACCACCTGCGCTCCATTAGATGAAACAGTGGAACTTGCTTTCTTCGCATGCAAGAAATTTACTGGGGAGAAGGATGAATTAGATATGGTGCTGGGTAAAAGATCCACACCGGAAAATCTGGTACAGCTCATGTTGACCAGTCAAGAAAACTGGAATGCTCTTTCAGATTATGCCGCGAGAGTCGGAAGAAAACTGAGAGCAGAGGAGCGAGAGAGAAGGGGTAAAATACCATGAAGTGTATAGTAGAGAAGTAGGCGTCTAGCCATCCTGCCCACCGCGAAGTAATGCCTGCCAGCAGTTCCGCGGTGTGGGATCGCAGAGTATGTAGGAGGTTTTTTAGTGAGTTGGAATCTCATACTGTTGTGGGTTTAAAGCCCCCACTTCGCCTAATGAAAGATTTTTCCCCTACAATAAAAAAAAACAGACTATTTCGCGGGACTTGGTTATTTGGACTCAGGGGACCCCAAAACCGTTTTCCGTCGAAAATTTCGAAATTTTCCACGATCGCAATACTTGCCTTTACTATAGGTAAGTGAAAGTAAAAATATGGTTCAAATTCCTAGAATCGATTTTCCTATTTTCAATGAGCCTACCGATGAGTGGCAAGTTTTTTATGAATTATTCAAAACGTTGATTCATGATAATAAAAACTTATCTGATCTTGAAAAATTAGAATAATTAGTTTCCTAATTGTACGGCCCTGCAGCGAACATCTGTGTGTTCCAGAAACACTGATCAAAAATTCGGTTAAACGATTTTGGGAAGTGGAGGAAGTCTCTCCCTCTCTGAAATCTATCTTAAGTCCTGAAGACCTTGATTGTGAGGAGCAATATCCTTCTACGGTTAAGAGGCAAGAATCCGGAATATTCATGATTTATTTACCTTCCCTGGAAGAACCTTCGTGTTCAGGTCAATCGGTCGAAATGGCCAAAAGGTGCCTGTGGCGACAGGACCTAGAAAAAGTTTATGGCGTTCTTCAGAATTGAGGAAAGCATGTAACGCTGTTGTTGCGGATTACCTTTATTAGGGTCATGCTTCTCTGTTGCAATGACGTATTTTCCTGCTGATGGCTAATTCATCCCACATCACGGGGTTTTTAAATCTGTTTGACAACAGACCATTTCGCGGGACTTGGTTATTTGGACTCAGGAGACCCCAAAACGTATATTTCCTTTGAAAACCGGAAATCGAAATTTTTCACGATCGAAATACTTTCCCAAAAACAAAAGACTTTTTGCCAACATTTCAATTTATTTATCTATCGAACCGCAACACAATATAAATTTTAACAAAATTCTTTACCAGTGATTGAGAATATGCTAAAGTTATAAATGCTTTTAAGGATGTTAAAAAGAATTTTTTATCTTTTACAACGTCGGTTTATCCATAGAGTCGGTTAAACGGGAGCCGGATAAGCGGGAGTATACAGTAATTGTTAAATATGAAAGAGCAATTTTCTAACGCTACAATAATTCTAAATCAGACGAAACCACTTTATAGAAACTAAGAATAACACGAACTAACATTTGTTGTAACGTAACACAGTAAGTAGTTGACCACGTGCTGTGGAGGTGCCTAACCCAGTTATCTCCAAAATGGTATGTTTTAGGGCTTTAAACCACAAACCTAGTTCTTTTAGAACTAAACTGGATCTTAATACTCGTATCGCAATTTATAAAACACAATTTGACTCGTTTCGATCCGTTGAATCAGTACATTTTGGTCGATAATTTATTTTGGATTAAAAAAAGAACACTGAGAATGCGATACGAAAAGCTCCGTGAAATTCTGAATCCAATGATACCCATGGGCGGATCCAGCCGATCGTAAAGGGGGGGGGCTACAGCCCCACAGCCCTTCATTTGGATCTGCTAATCAGCTTTTTTACCTTTATGTTCCTTTCCCACAACTAAAATTCTACTTGTTCTGCACATTATTTGTTCTTTAACTTGCTTTCTTACATTAAGGAAAGTCAAATTTTATCTTTAAATGACGAAAAATTTTCCAAAGGGAGGGGCTGCAGTCACCACAGCCCCCCCCCCCCTGGATCCGCCAATGATGATACCACATTCATGGCATTTGAGCACGACAGGACCTTATAATTCATGAAAAACCGATGTTTAGGCTTTGTGAAATAATATATGTGGGATTATTAATTCCCATGAGTGGTCACACCAGATATAAATAATAACTTAGAAAATATAATTAATTGATATGTACATGCAAGATTATTTCAGTATTATGAAAATAAAAAACTATACCAACCCTAAATTTTTATGTAATAAAAGTCTGATGTTCGTGCATAATGGTCGGGTTTGTGGAGATAAAATAATGGAAAATATTAATAGTTTTCACTTTAAAGGCATTGCGAAAAGTTAAGAGAATCCACGTATTTTAAGAGAATCCAATATGCGCTGAGTCATGTGTCCGATGACGTGAGCGGGAAGGGTTTGTGCGGATTTTCCTACCCAAGTGAGCGTGGGAGTAGGACTAGTCGGTGATCCTCTTGTTGCTGGGGTGTTATTGTGGGGTTCGGGTTTCTGTTCACTCTCTAGTTCAATAACTTCTGAACTGGTAGCTGGTTCAGGAACTCGGCCGTTTTTCCCCTAGATTCATTTCAGTGAGTAATTTGGTTACCTTCCGTCCTCCAGCTTCTTCGAATTCGCGTTGTAGCCTTTCCATCAGATGAGTATAAGGGGTTGTAGAAAGTTCCTTACCTAAAAAATCTGCGATAAGCTCCGCGACGTCGGAATCAAATGAAGCTAGAACATAATTAAATTTGTTTAGTTCAGAGGTTATTTTATAACTGTAAAATTTCCACTTGCATTTTCCAAATCTTGATATTTTTTCGCCAAAGAGGTGGAATTTTAATTGACACCCGGCTGATTTCTTCATGATTGCTTCTTGGGGGGCCTGGTCTCCGTGTTCTCGGAATCGCATATTATGATTGAAAATATTTAAAATTTTTAAATTATTTTATTAGAAGATAAAAGATTCAACCACGGCCGGGAATCGAACCCAGGTCCTCCGCAGCTCAGTGGTAAGAGCGCCGCAACGTATTTGAGGAGGACCTGGGTTCGATTCCCGGCCGTGGTCGAATCTTTTATCTTCTAATAAAATAATTTAAAAATTATAAATTAAAATATTCAACCATAGACCATAAATATATACATCAGAAAATATTTAAAGTTTTTGACTTACAGAATGTAGCTGTCCAAATGGGTGGTCACCACTTTAGTTTTTGTTTGGTTTTAGCCACAGTATTGGTAAAATAATAAAACCCTTTAAGAAACGGTATATAGCAAATTAATATAATTAATATTTATAATTTCTTATTAATATATGAAATTATTATATATTGAAATGTATCAATGTATATTGGATTCTTTTTCAGAGGTGACGTGTTTACCAATTTTAAGAAATCTGTGGCCTGTGGTGAATGGAAATAAAGAGACAAATCTAAATTAAACTCAATAATTGCATGCACTTTAGATAAAATTATAACTGCATGCACTTTAGATAAATAAAATAAATATGATAGTAAATAGTATATAATGATATAAATAGTAATATATGATACCAGGGTTTGAAGAAAAAAAATGTCTTGTTCATTATTCCAATAAGGATATGATTCCTTCAAATAAAA
Organism: Aelia acuminata; assembly: GCA_911387785.2. Classification (NCBI taxonomy): domain Eukaryota; kingdom Metazoa; phylum Arthropoda; class Insecta; order Hemiptera; family Pentatomidae; genus Aelia; species Aelia acuminata. The sequence goes on along the minus strand of OU426980.1, from coordinate 69,159,858 downwards.
TAAAGAATTTTGAAATTCCATCTTCTGCCGAGTTCATTTTCGCCAAGATATATTTAAAGTTTTTCAAAATTGAAGAAATTTTGACCGTAGAAAATAATTTTTTTATTTCTTTAAATATATCCATTATAGATGGTTCTTTATCACTACTTGGAGTAATGAAGGTTTCTCGAGGCCATTTGGCTTATGATTTGGGTAGATCTGGGAATTCTTTTTTCGAATTCAAACTTTTAAAGCTTGAGAGTTGCACTTTCGAAGTGTTTTTACTTAGTCTTAGTGTTGTATTGTGTGTTGGTCATTACAATTCGCGCATGTCGGTATAAAATTTTCAATGTTTTCGTTCATACATTCGTTGGAGCGATGATCTCCAGAACATTTCATACATTTGGGTTTTTTTGTGGCAATTTATTGCAATGTGCTTAAATGCTTGGCAATTAAAGCACTGAGTCACTTCTTTTTTGTTTTTGAAAAACTTTAAAAGTTTCCCAAGAGATTGTAACGTTAGTGACTGCATTTATTTTTTTAATCAAATTTAGTTGATAAAAATCTTCTAGTGTGATTACCCAAATAGGTAATCGGACGTGGGGTATTTCTTTATCATTTGATTAACTTTATGTACTTTAATACCTTTTAAAGATAGGTCTTTTTTTATGTAATCATTTTCAAAACTTGGGGATGCTCCTTTTAATATGATTTTTGTTTTAATTTTATTTTTAGGAGTGTAAGAATAAAATTCCAGTATTTTTTCTAATAGTTGTGCTTGTAAGTTTTTGAGGTCTCCTAAGTTATATGTTATGAAAATAGTTTTATTTTTTCTATATTTTATATTTATCTCACTTTCTTTATCTTCATTAAATGATTTTAAAAGTTCTTCATAATTATCAAATGAGTTGTACACCACTATTGGAGGGAATGGTTTAATTAATGAGCTAATTTCTGATTCATTTAATGACTCCTGATATTCTTCATCATCAGATAACAAGGAATACATGTTATGTTTGAATTATACATGTTTGAAAGTACAATAGATATGGTATTAGCACGCACAATGTAAGCTCCGAACGATCCAAGGGTCGAGCAGATACTGAGGTGTTGCCTTGATAATTAAGAATTAGATTAGTTTCACCGAAAATATTATTTCAAATATTTCTAACATCGAAGCTATATCAATCCTTTTAAACTCGTCAATCCTTTTTTCAAAAAACAGTAAAAATATATATTGGGGTTGCCGTAATTCAAATTCTTCAGGCAATGCTTTGTTATATATCTGTAAAAGGCACAATATACAAATTCAAGCACCTCCCGAACCTAATTTTTATAGACCAGGATGTTCACCCGATATATTAGATATTATTTTAGCGAAAGATTGGACTTCCTGTATCATCCCAGATAATCACCGCTCTGAACACGGACCACGTCCCAGTATAAATCAAATTTTCAACTGAAATTCTTGAAATGACCCGGCGGAAAACCCTTATTAATGGAAAGATTGACTGGGAAACTTACAAATATCTTGATGTTGATGAGGAGATTGTTTTAAAAAAAGATTAACCTAACGCTCTAGAAATAGATAATTGTAGAAAGAATTTTAATGAAACTATCTCAACTAGCTTACTTGAAGCAACTATAAGAGCATTCAACTTAAGAAAGAAAATATTTTCAAATAGTTGCCCAAAAGGAATTTTACTCAAAATCAAAGAAAAAAAACCTTGCCAGGAGACAGTGGCGCATCCACCCCTGTATACAAAAAGAAATGGGACTATCTCAAACATGCAGTAAAAAGAGAGCTGAACGAATTGGCGATTACAAATTATCAGAAATATGTGGAAGACTTAGATCCAAGGGACCAATCCGTCTGGAAGGCTACTATGCGACTTTTAAAAAAAATTTACCCAGTCCCTAGCCTAACTGAGAAGGATATCGTCATCACTAGCGACGAAGACAAAGCAGAGGCATTTGCTGACTACTTCAAATCTACATTCTTTAACCCTTCGTGTGGGAGCAGTCAGTCGAATGTCGATGTTGAATAATATTTGTATAACTCCCATTGGAATAAACTAGACCTAAAGAAATCGATGAGATAATTAATAAGCTAAAAAAATGTCCAGGGCACGATCTGCAAACCATTGCTATAAAAAAATTGCCTAGGAAAGGTAAAATTCTTTTAACCTCAATTTACAACAGTTGCCTGCCTACAGGGCATTTTCCTGAATTTTGGAAAAAAACCGATCTATTTGTTATCCAAAAGCCAGGTAAAAACGCCAAATTAATCAACAGCTACAGACCCATTAGTCTATTACCAATTCTTGGGAAAGTGCTTGAACGGTGATAAAAAGGCGGCTGTCATCTTTCTTTGAATCCAATAACATCATTCCAGACTTTCACTTTGGATTTCAATCTTGTCATTTAACTTCTCACCAATTATTGAGGCTTCCGAGTCAGTGATCAACGGGTTCGAAATGAAAAAACACACATTATTGGCGTAATAGTATTTTCAGCAAGCCTTCGACAAGGTTTGGCATACTTGTCTTTTATATAAATTAAAAAAAATGGATGCTCTAAAATATCTTTTTAATATCATAGCTTCATTTCTACAAGATCGGACATTTAGAGTTAAAATAATATCAATTCATCAGATTCAGGCCGGCACTCGACAAGGATCAGTTCTGTCTCCCTTGCTGTTTACATTCTACGTCCAAGACATTGTCCAATCCTCCTCCACTTCCATAGCCATGTTTGCCGATGACACCGCCATTTTCTCTCACCACCAAGACATCTTCATAGTCCGGAATGAATTACAGAAAAGCATTTCAACTTTATGAAAATTAATATCAATGATCAAAAATTCGTGGCTAAGATCTTCACCCTAAGACGACCAAACGACCAAACTCCAGAATTAAATATCAACGGGACTAGGATTCCATGGAATCCCGCAGCTGAAACAGTAAAATATTTAGGCCTACTACTGGACCGAAGGCTCACATGGAACCACCACATCAACAACAAGCTTACGCAACCGTATACAAGGCTAGCAATGCTGTGCCCTATTATAAATAGAAAATCGAAATTGAAGCCACAAGTGACAATACTCTTGTAAAAACTATCTCACGTCCACTATTGATGTATGGTTGCGAAGTATGGGGTGCTGCATCATCTTCAAAACAAAAAAAGGTGCAAACATTTTGTTCATAATCGGGATTCCGTTTTTATAAAATCGGGATATTCCCTGATTATAAATTTTAAGTGAAATGAAATGAGTGGACTGTATTTATTGGTTGAAAAATAATATATGTTTACTGCATAACAATATATTTATTTGAATGTACCTTTATTTTTATAAATTATTGACAAAGAAAAGGCTAAGGCTGATATGTATTGAGGTGCATGCAGCTTTATTGTAACATATTTCTTGATGTATTTCTTGATTTCGACGGGGGTGGCCAACCCATCTTCTCTCCTCCTCATCTTCGCCTGCTCTCCGCTAACTAATTTAGCTCATGCTAAAGTATTAATGAGTGGCACATATACAAAAACCAGAACTCCTTCTCTAACTGCGGGAGCTTCCTCCATTATTCAGGTTGACTTTCTTCATTCTCCACATCACCAGTATGCCTCCTGGCTCTGGCAGGCAAATTAAATAGGCCGTGCATAAGCGCCGGCGGGTGATCATTTAAATTGGTGAAAATTGAACACATATCAAAACAAGATGCTAAGAATCTTCGTCAGTACGTCAACAGAGTATACTTCGTCTCCAGCCAGGTGCCACTTTATGTTCTCCTGCTGTGCTCTCCAGTCTGCGTTCCTTGTTGCTAGTCTCAGCCTTGCAACACTGCATTCTTGAGAAACAATCTCGATTTCTGGCTGGTGTGCCGTATCTCGAAATCCAAGTGCTAACTATAACTTCTGCAACGGTGCTGCTCGTAATGTCCTCCAGTGGACTTGTCTCCTGTCAACGAGTAAACCAGTCAATCATCGTGAGGCAGTATCTCATGCCGTCGGTGGATCGCCAAAAGTTCTCTTTCGTAAGTCCACTTACTTTTGTTGAGCCGGAGAGAGGAGATTTAGAAAAAAATCCTAAGGGGCGCCAATCCTTGCCCTCCTTCTGCTGCAAGACTGCGCCGATGACTATATTAGAGGAGTCACATACCATAACGAGCTCTGCGTAGGGCCTGGGATGACCAATGACTGCTGTGTTTTGGATCGCTGCCTTGCAGTCTTCAAAAGCCTTTATACCCTCCTCTGTCCGTTGAATGGGAGTCTTGTCGTTCCCCGCGCTCCAGCTTGATATCTGTTGAGGGGGCCTGAAGTTCTGCTGCCCTGGGTATACAACATCTATAAAAGTAGAACATACCAACGAACATACCAAGAAACGTCGAAGGTCCTTAACTGTAGATGGTCGGGGATAGCTTGCGACAGCGTCCACCTTAGCAGGGCAAGGAGTAATGCCATCTTTGTGTCCCAGAAACTCAACTTCGGATTGCGCAAAGACACAATTAAATTAATGGTGAGTCCGTGGTCTTCCAGTCGTTGGAGAACTTCCTCCAGATGTGTCCGGTGTTCCTCTTCATCTTCCGATGCTATGACGATATCATCTATGTACCACCATGCGAACTCCAGACCTTGAAGAACTCTTGCGAGAAAGTGTTGAAAGGTCTGAGACGCATTCCTGAGACCAAAACACATCCGAAGGAACTCAAAGAGGCCGAATGGTGTTATTACGGCAGTCTTCTGCACGTCTTCTTTTGCTAAGGGGATCTGGTAGTATGCACGGTTAAGGTTCAGCTTGGTAAAGATCTTCTTACCATGCAGATTTATGTTAAAATCCGCCAAGTTGGTTACCGCGTAGCGGTCAGGTGTGGTCTTGGCTTTGAGCTGCCGATAGTCTTCACAGACGCGTATACCACCATCCTTTTTCTCCACTATATGTAGGGGACTGGCCCAAGGACTACTAGACGGCCTGCAGATCCCCTCTTCGACCATCTGCATAAATTCCCGCTTAGCCACGTTGTATCTCTCTGGCGGTAAACGACGGGCTTTGGCCGTGAAGGGTGCCCTTCGTCTCAGTAAGGTGCACTACATCGTGCTTGGGCTGTTTTATGAAAGAGGTGGGCTGTGTCACTTTAGGATAACGCCTGAAAAGAACTGTGTACCATTCTCCAGCTGGTACTGAATAAAACGTAGGCTTCTCGACATGGGCATGTCTTCCTTGTGACGTTAGCCCGGTGTTACTGTCTACAAGCTGGCAACCGGCGATGTCCACCACAATACTATAGTGGAACAGAAAGTCTGCGCCGACGATGAGGTAGCTGACCCTCGCCTGAATAAAGCGCCATATAAGTTTCCGGCGAAGGCCTAAGTTAAGGCGAAGGCGAAGGTAAGTTCTATTGTTTAAGATTACATAAGAAATTTTCATCAATATTTTAACTTTAGAATTGATTATCTAAAAAACGTAAAAAAAAAAAAAAACGGTTTTTCCATTTTTTTAACCATAAATAGTACATTTCTTCACGTTTATTTTGATACCTACTTCATACATTTTACCGAGCTATTATGAGCTAAAACGGGCAGAAAAACAACTTTTGCCATCACGAAATTCACAGAATTGATTAGTGAAACTAAAGATTTATATCTGAGGCATTATTCCTGGTATTATATGCCAGTATCTTTGCATAAATTGCTTTTACATGGACCCGAAATTATTTCTTTTTTCATTACTCCAATTGGGCAATTATCAGAAGAAGCATTGGAGGGCCGACAGAAGGACATAAGGTACCTCAGAGAACACAATACAAGGAAAACTTCTCCTACTTATACAAATATGGATCATACGAAAATGCTTCCCCTTTCATCAGATCCATATTTGTCAACTTTAAGAAAGGTTAGCTCCGAAAAATATTCAAAAATTGTAGAAAATGTTTCAACATACTTAATTTTAAGAGAAAATGAGAGTTTACAATCTAGTGATTTTGAAGATGAATAAGTTTTTTTATTAGGTAAGTTTGTAAATATCATTTCATTTTTTATATATTGTATTCCTATTAATTTGCATATATCCTATAAGTCTCTATATTCATTTTATGTAATTTTATATCTTAATAAATTATTTTTCTGTCATATTTTTGTTGTTTAGTAGCCTAAAAATTTAATAAACCTTGTGAAGAAAAAGATAGGATTTTTGAATTCTTAACCCGTATACTCGTGACACTGTGCGCTCGAGGAAGAAACACAGTCGTCGACCTTTGCTTCTGCTCCGACTGCGAATGGTCTTCTCCATCGTCCTGGTGGAATCTCTTGTCTCCAGGGCCACTACCCGCTCTGTAAGCTTCTCTAGCGCCGCAAGCAGCCTATCATCTCTGTCAGTTGACCTTCCCGGCCTCATTGACGCTACTTCCGCCATTCCGGGCTCGTGCACTTCAGCGATGCGGTCCGCGATGACGCTGATCTTTTTGTTCGGTCGCTGCCAAAGCTGATTGCATGCGGATCGGCAGTCATTCAACCAAATGGTTCGCAACAGGTCTTCCGTTATCATCGTACCACCCAACTGCTGAATCGATCGCAAAAAATGAGAAGGACGCCTGTCTCCGAGCCACTGATCCTCCAGCAGTCTTCTAATTCTTGTATTATCAGATTCCCCAAACCCTTTCATTAACCTGACCTTTAATATCTCATAGGGAGTTTCATCTGGAGGTTGCCTAACTAAGTCTATTACTTCCCTCACTGTCCAACTGGGACACGACATACCTAAACCTATTGACAGAACTTCTCATCGAAGATCGTCTCACGTTGTAGAAAGAAAACCTCAGGGTCGTTCTTCGAAAAATGAGGAAGATGGGACTTAACCGTAGCTGCTGAGGTTACCTCTACTGGCTGGGGAATAAGCGCCGCTGACTTGCCATCTATTTGGTCATCAGGTGATAGTACATCTGATCTGAAAGTGAACTACTGCGTGAGCCATAATAAATATGTACATAAATTGTATTCAGCAAAGCAGAGGACGATCACGTCGGGGTCACCCTTTTAAATTTTTATTTAAGATGAACAAACAAGAAATAAACAAATAGCACAAACAAAACAATTGTATTTAAATATGCTAGGCAACAAAACCAGATCGCAAATCCAAAACAAAAGTCCGTATAAAATTCCGGTTCAATGACAATAATAATTACGAAGTACAAGAAATAACACTTTACTAAGGACGAATCACTCCCAACTACGGACTTTTTCCTAACCAACAACGTTGGCACTTCATTTGTTTGCTAAGAAGTATTTATTATACTTAAATAAAATAATAAAAATGTATATAAAACTGTAATCAGAGGTAAATCTAAGCCTTTAGCATAGTTAAAAAGTTGGGCGTTCACTCGCGACCCGTTACATCACTAAAGTTGTGCGTCCACTCGCGACCCGTTACATCAATATTTCTTTTTTTCTTTTCTTATTTTATTTTGTTTTTATTTCTCAATTCTCCATGTGCTTCTTTAGTTTGATCTGAGCCGTGACAGATAGACAATCTATGAAGTCTATTTCTTTCCTTCATTTTGTCAATAGGTCTTTAGTTAACCAAGGAGCTGGGCTTTAAGTTACTTTTATTGTTTTAATTGGAAAAAGATTGTTCATAATGTTTAACAAGGCATTTGTTAACAATTCCACTTTTTCGTTGACATTATTTAATTCTATTAATTGTTCTATATTTAATTTTTCAAAATCAAGTTACACATTTTGTTTATTATAACTTTTAAAATCTCTTATTTTCAAAATTTTATTAAATTTGATCTTATTTCTTATTGCTAGGCAACAAAAAAATGTAGCATGAGGTGAAATACCTAATGAATTAAATTGTCCAAATTTGTGAATTCGTTTTTTATTTTTAACGATTATTAAATCAAGGAATGAATAAACGTCATTTCTATGACATGTTGCGTTTAACGGTAAAATTTCCAAGCTAAGACAGTTTACCTGGTCCAATAATTGCGCTTTGTAAAATTCATTGTCTTTTGAATTAAGGTTAATATTTAGATCGCCTAAAATTAAAAATTGTTCATAATTCAAAGTATAATTTTGTAAATCTAATAATCCTCCAGCTTTTGAAGGCCTCAGTCTTAGAGTAGACCTCTATCTGTTAAGAGCTCAACCGTGAGCCTCTCGCTCTTTTACAATATTTTACCAGTTTCCCTCCGTTATTTCTTGTTCAAATTTTCACATTTATCGCTTACAAGACCAGTTCAATCACAAGCAGCCCTATTACAGTTATAAACTACAATAGGAAAAAGTTTCAGTCGAGAACCCAGCAGAGCTAAAGTAGTGGGGAGTGATAGCTCGGCATCAGCCTAATCCCGCTTGCGCCCGCCACAACAAACAGGTCTGTCATTATTTATTTTCATCTCGCGCTCTCTATTATTTATATTTATATCACTCTCTCTCTCTCTTTTTTTTTTTAAATTGCTCGCCTTTTAATACAAATTAAAATAACAATGGTCAACTGTAAATTATGCACCAAAACTGTGAGCAGAGATGAAAAAGCTAAAGTGGCCTGCTCTGTTTGCCAAAATATTTACCACGTCAAATGCGCGAAAATTGATTCAACGGACCCAGAACCAGAAGGCCTGAAAGAAAAATGTAAAATATGGACCTGCCCAGATTGCGACGAACGTATACGGGCTGCACCTGTCTCTGAGGCAAGTTCAATGATAGATCTAATGAGGGCGCTAACCGCGGAAGCTAAAGAAATGAAATCCAAACTTCAAGGCCTAGAAGAGTTAAAAGATATTAAAGAAACTCTGCAGAAACAATCCGAAATTTCGTTCGAAAATATGGATAGACTACAGAAAATCGAAACCCTTCTGGAGGAGCAAAAGAACTGCGTAGAAAAATTGACGCTCGAAAACTCCACGTTAAAGGCGAAAATTTTTGAATTAGAAAGCCGCGTGAACTTTACAGAGCAGCAGCAGTTAAAAAATACAGTGGAGATAAGAGGTGTTCCGGAGAGGCCAGGAGACACCGTGATGGGCACCATACTCAGTATCGGAGCGGGTCTGGGCGTTAAGCTGTGCACGGAGGATCTGGACCACGCGGTGAGGCTCAGGCCCAAGCAGGATGGGGCCCCAGGACCTATAGTAGCAAGATTCGTTCGTCAGACAGTAAGAGATGAACTAGTGCATCAGAGGAAAGCAAAGAGAGACTTCTCTTCGCGGCACCTGGGCTGGGGCGACAATGAAGCATTCCGGATATACGTTAGTGAAGCTATGACGCCAGCCAACAAGCATCTCTACTGGTTGGCCAGGCAGAAGAAGGCAACGGCTAAAATCAAATACGTATGGTTCAGTGGAGGCCGAGTTCGCTGTAGGCAGGCAGACGGTCACCCAGCGGTGATTATTGGTAAGCCCAGCGACCTGGACGTTTTCAGCTGAATGCCGTATGTGAGTCTCATCAAGCTTGCGAACTCTCCAGTTTTTACACAAGATATGTTTAGTTTTATTTTAACCTCAGATAATTTTATTTTCGTTTTAGAAATTTTCATCCTTATTATTGGTATTTATATTTTCATCACATATATTCAGATTTTTACTCTCACTTTTTTAATTAACTATAGCTATTGGTATTTTTATTTTAGATATTACAATTTTCGCCTCTATCATACCTCTATTCCCTATCATATTAATTACCTTGTGCAGCTAGAGCCCGGAATTTATTTGATTAGTTGTGTTTCACTGGATGTTTACCTTCAAATTCGAGCTAGTTTTATATTGAGCAATGACTTGAATTTTCAATACCCATTCCAAATCTCAGAATTTTACCATTTCCCATTCTATTCTCGAATCATAACCACGCGTGTACCTTGCCAAAATACCGTTTTTGCCAAAAAACGTTTCAAACTATCCTTCCCTTCATCCACGTACCTTTTTTTCAAGTACTTCTACCACTTTTAATAGCTAAGCTATGACTAATATTTTAAGCGCATGTCACGTAAACGCACAATCCCTCATTGCTCACTTTGATGAATTTCAAAACTACTTCTTAGACAACTTTCATCACATAATCGCTATATCCGAAACCTGGCTAAAACCGCACATCCCTTCTTCCCAGATTTCCCTTACCAATTACTCTTTCTTCCGCCATGATAGATCTAATCGCACGGGAGGTGGTGTCGGACTATACGTCCATGAAAGCCTTAAGGCCAAAGTTCTTCTTCAGTCCCCCTCCCACGACCTCCCTCAATTGAATACATGTTCGTTGAAATTTCCTCCTCCTCCTCTCCTCTTTTATTCGCCGTAATTTATAGACCACCCCGCGCCCCATTCGACAACCTTTTTGAATCCTCCCTTGTCAATCTGGTCTCCAATTATTCCAATATCATTATAACCGGCGATTTCAATGTAAACCTACTTTCTGAATCCTCGGAGAAGTCCTTTCTAATTGACCTCCTGTATTCCCTCAATCTTTACCTAGTTCCCTACTATCCAACTCATCACACGCAATACTCTGATACTTTGCTAGACCTGTGCATTTCTGATTCCCCCGTCAAAATCATTTCCTCTTCGCAATGTCCTGTTCCTTTTCTCTCATCACATGACCTTATCCAGATTTCATACGACATCCCCGTCAAACGTTTCTCTCCTAAGGTCATATCATCACGCAATCTAGTCCACCTTTCCTACGAATCCCTTCAATCCGATCTCGACGCCGTCCAATGGGATATCATATATTCGTATGATTCTGTCGATTCCATGGTCTCCTTTCTCACCTCAAATTTGAAATCCATTTTAGATATCCACGCTCCCCTGAAAACCCGAACCCTACGTCGCCCCGCTGCACCTTGGCTGACTTCTGAAATAAAGGATCTGATGAAAAGAAGGGAAGCTGCAAGACGCAAGTTTCGGCGTACCCGTTTGGCAGCTGATTATGCGTCTTTCAAAAAGCTTAGAAATGTGACCCAATCGGAAATCCGACGAGCTAAATCCCTCCACTGCCACAATGCCCTCTCCAATGCCCACGATCCTAAAAGTAAATGGAAAATTCTTCGTCAATTATCCTTCCTTGGTTCCAATAACTCCAGTTCCCTTCCGTTCACTCCAGATGATCTCAATAACCATTTCTCATCCTTCACTCCTTTTTTATCCCCACCTGCAGCTATCAATAATCATAATTTCAATCCGGAAAACTTCTTTTTTTCCCACATTACATACGATGACCTTCTTACCGCAGTCCTAAAATCCCACACTAACGATTACGGTCCTGACGATGTTCCAGTAAAGCTAATAAAGTCCTGCCTTCCCTCACTCATTCCCGTTCTCTATCATATTTACAACTTCTCGTTACAAAACTCGGTTTTCCCTTCTTCCTGGAAAACCGCTCTAGTCCGACCTCTGAACAAAACCTCAAACCCCTCCACAATGAATGACCTCCGTCCTATTTCCCTTCTCTCCAATCTCTCAAAACCGTTAGAACGCCTTGTTCAAAATCAACTATCAAAATTCCTAGAAGAACGCTCCCTCCTAAACCCACTCCAATCCGGTTTCCGATCTGGTTACTCGACTCAATCTGCTCTCCTAAAAATTACCCATGACCTCCAAACTTCTATCGAACTCCGAAAGCTAAATATTCTTATCCTTCTAGATTTTTCCAAAGCCTTTGACACAGTCGATCATAACATCCTTTTTACAAAACTGAGAAAACTCCACCTATCTAGCAGCGCCTTACATTGGTTCAGGTCCTTTCTTTCAGATCGGTCACAGTATGTAGTCGTTCCTGGTCAACCTCCATCCAAAACACTTCCCCTCTCCTGCGGAGTCCCTCAAGGATCCTCTCTATCCCCCACTCTATTTGCTATTTATATTAACGACCTTCCTCTCCTGATTCACCACTCCCAATACCATATCTATGCTGATGATTTCCAAATTTACCTGTCTTTCCCACCTTCCGAGTTGGTGCCAGCGACGAAAAAGCTTCAAGAAGATTTGAATCGGATCAGTCTCTGGGCAGAGGCTAACAAGTTGAAGCTGAATGCAGAGAAAACAAAGGCAATTTTAATAGGCTCCAATCACCTCCTTAAAACCGTCCATAACATCCCACCCCTGTTTCTAAATAACAATCCCATCAAATTTTATCCAACAGTCAAAAACCTTGGGGTAACCTTTGACCAAACTCTTTCCTGGAAAAACCATATCTCCAATATCTCCCGCCGCACCATCTCGAACTTAAAGCAACTAAACCATTTCCGTGACCTTTTCCCTTTCGAAACACGCAGACTTCTGGTCACCTCCTTGATATTCCCCCACCTTGACTATTGTTGCACGGTATATGGGGGTATCTCAGGGGATCTCGACGTAAAACTAAAACGTTTAATAAATTGTTCCATCCGATTTATATTATATACCCAAGAGACGTCTCCATATCGCCTTTTTACGAAGAGTTAAAGTGGTTATATCCTTCCTACCGCCGTAAGTATTTCCTGGCAACCTTCCTTTTCCAAGTTATTCGATCCTGCCGACCACCATATATCTCCGAACTCCTTCATCCCAAATCCTCGGTACATTCCCTCAATACCCGCTCTAGGCCTTCAGATCTATACACACCGGCCCACCGAACGTCAGCTTTTGATAGATCTTTCATTATCCGGTCTACCTCGTTATGGAATTCCATTCCCACTTTCATCCGTAATTCCAATACCCTCTCCACCTTTAAATCCCGTCTCTATCATCACTTCATAGTCATCCAGCGTCCTTTTTAAACCAATGGAAGTTCTCATTCTCCTTATATATTCTATTCTATTTTTTTTTATTATTATCTGTCTTTTTTTCCTCCTTTAAGAAAATATAAATACTATTTAACCAATCTGTAAATAAATGTGTAAATATGTATATATTATTAGATGTGAAAACTAGTTTCTTTCACCTGAGCAGAGGTTCCCTAATTATTTTTAGTTATATTAATTTGTATCATTTTAATTTGTTTATTGATACTTTAAGGCTCTAAAGCCCCGTTTGTATACTATTTACATTTGTTCTTAAGGGACACTGACCCAGAACAAATAAATAAAGAATTTATTTATTTATTTATTTATATACTACACTTATTAATAACCTATTAAAAGGTTTGGAAATTTTGGCTATCATACATATATTCTACTTTTTTATTATATTGCCCTTTTGACATACATAGAATTTTACATTATAAATTATTATGTACATAAATGCCAAATCCTCCTCCCTCTTTATTGATGCGATCATTTCTAAACATTGCGTAGTTGCGCATGACGACAGACTAGGTTTTAGGAATGTTTCAGAAATTGTCATAATATAAAAAATTTCGTTATCAAATTCGTCTATAGGATTAACAAGAGACTCTACATTCGTATATGATATTTTTAAATGTTTAGTACAATCGCAGGAAGGCTTCAAGGAAGAATGAGAATGAAGTTTCTCCAAGAATGAACTTATAAGTCTGTATATATTCTTAGGTCACTTCAGTTTCCTCAACTCGTCCATAATTGCTGGCCACCACATGTTATCAAATGCTCCGGTGAGATCGTAAAACAGGGCAACAAAGTACTTATTTGGTGAGGCTTTTGCCGCCGTTATTAACTGGGCGATAGCATCTGTCGTCGACATGCCCTTACGGCCCCCAAATTGATCACGAGAAAGCCGCTGATTCACACATTTTAGGCCTTGTAGCATGAGACTCTCAAGTATATCCCATTACGTTGAGGAGGCATATTGGGCGGTACGACTTCGCGGATACTGCTGTCGTACCTGGTTTCAGAACCGCAACCATTTCTGCTTCTTTCCAGATACTTGGGAAGACTCCTTCGCTTAGGCATCTGTTGAACAGACGAGATAGAGGGCCAATCAACGCTAGTTTTGTATTTTTCAGGATATCGCCTCCGATCATGGCTCGTCCCGGTGCTTTACCAGGACGGAGTTCGTCTAAAGTCATCTCAATGTCCTCTTCATCCCATGGAGGAACATCATCAGTTTGCGGAAGTACTCTCATAGCCTGCCTCATATATGTGGGTATCTCCGCGTCTAACGTTAAATCGGCTTCGGGGAAGGATCTCTTCATTATGGCTTCTATTGCTTGTTCCGCAGTCCTCGCCACTTCGCCATTATGCGCAAAAGACATAAATATATTTCTAATCCAGATTTTGACTAGGGCTCTTCGGTATGTGATTCCCCATCGTTTCCTGCAATCCTGCAGGTATGCTTCCCAGTTATCCTTTTTCGTCTTTACGATTGTCTTATGTAAGTGTCTGTTCATTGCGTAATATATTTGTTTTAATCGCTCTCTGGTAGTAGGATTGCTTTCTCTCTGAAAACGCCGTCTTGCCCTGTACGTTTCTCGCTTCAGGAATGTCAGTTGTTCATTCCACCAGGTTTTTCCTTTCCTTGTTGATTCCTTAACAATGGCCAATACCTCATGTACTGCTGTGAAAATTTTTGATGAGAGTTTAGCTGCCTCATCATCTAACTGCACATATTGTCGAGATCCCGTTTCAGATGTATGCCATTGGATATTAATTAGAAACGCGTTGCCACTAGGTGCCTTTTGTCAAGAAGCGTTCCCTGTTTGCCTGTGCATATACTGATTGAAAGGTAACTACGCGATGATTGCTGCAAGTCCAGTCTACCACATTCCATGAATTTATAAGCTGCGCGATACCAGGTGAGGCCATAGTCACATCAATGTAAGACTCTCCACTGGAGCTCGAAAATCTAGGAAGTGCAGAGGGTTCATTAATAATTATAAAACCATTTTTGGAAGCAATATCTTCGAGTTGTATACCCTTACTGTCAGTTCTTCGGTTACCCCAGAAAATTGAATGAGTATTAAAGTCACCAAGGAAGATCGAGTTTTTTTTTCCTATCTTCCTAATGATGGCTTGCAATTGAGACAGTATATCATCGAGTGGAATGGCGAACTTCGCATGAACACTTATTATTTAGAAATTGATAAGAGGGGAGCCTATGTTTGCAACAGATATGTACTTGTTTTCTAGACCAGTTTGCTCGGTAGCAGTAAGGCACCGATTGGTGATTAAAAGAGAGGTCTACGGTGCATCGGGAAAACCACTCCCTGAGTATGATACCAATAGGTCTTGTGGTTCAGCTCCAATTACTTTTCCTCTTTTGGTAGAGGCTCCTGAAGGGCAGCAATATCTATTTTGTTTATCTTAGCCATGTGCCTAAACTCTTCCATTGCCAAAGATCTCCTATTCACGTTGTGTTGGGCTTGTATTCTAATTGTTGAACTGTTATTCATTGTACCGATATTCTTATAGCTAGTTGGATGGTCAGAGGAGGCCTTCGTCCTGCTACAGTTGATGCATTTCGGCGGTCCCCCTGCATTTTGTACAGGGCATTTTCTTGAGTCGTGGCCTCTTTCACTACAATAACAGTTAACCACATTTGCAGGACAGAATTTTTCAATATGGGAAAAACTCTGACACTTGTTGTATCTTGTCACAGCTATCCAGTCACGGACGTTGCAGGATGCCCAATTCGAGAACGACCCTTCCTTCTGCTAACATCTCATCCCTTTCCGCCGGGGAAACTTCAACTATCCAATGAACCGAGTCTCTTCCTCTGGTACGGGTGATAGTATTTTGCTCTAGATCGTATATTACCATTCTAGATAATAGCTTGTTCTCCATTTTAGCTCAAAGGATCAAAATTTGGATTGAAAGTGAAAACTTAATTCCAGAAGAACAAGCGGGATTTTGAAAGGGAAGAGGTTGTGTTGAACAAATATTCTCACTTATGTCGCTTATCAATATTAATCTCCAAGTTAAGGATAGTTACGTTTTTGCGACATTTTTGGATTTTAAGAAAGCGTTTGACTCCATTAACCATGAGCTGCTCTGGAGAAAGCTGTTTGATATCAGGTTTGTTATCAGCGGTAAGATAGTGAGATTGCTTAAAGCATTATACGATGCAGCAATAATGCAAATAAAAATTAGGAATGTGGTGTCAGGGGAAATCAAAATCAGTTCAGTGCTACTACAAGGCGAAACTCTAAGCCCGATTCTTTTTATTATATTCGTCTCAGACATAATAACCTTCTTTGAAAAGAGCGGTGCATCTGGTTTACCAATAGATAGCAAAAATGAAGTTTTAATGCTACTATTGGCTGACGACATAGTAATGTTAAGTAACTCGTGGCATAACACCCAAAAAAAAAACTTCAGATCCTTGAACAGTATTGTGGCCAAAATTCACTGGTTTTAAACCCCGAAAAATCAAAAGTTCTGGTATGCCATAAGTCTCCACGAATGAAAAAATTAAAGTCACTGTTATGGCAAAAAGAAAAAAACCCTGGAATTTACAAAATGTTATAACTATCTAAGAGTGCCATTTTCAACATCGGCAAGATTTTCTAAGGCTGCTGAACACTTTAGTCAGAGGTCAAATGTTGCAGGAGCAAAGGTACGAGAAATTTTAATACAAGGTAAGAGCGATGCGTGGGAAACCAAAATGTCTCTCTTTGAATCAATGGTTTAACTGTGGTAATTTACCTGCAAATCCATAATTATAAAATAATTGTTTAATTATTCATATACTTGAGTTTTATATAAATAAAGTGCATATTTTGATACCCTTTTGAATGGCAACACGTGCATCGCTACATTGTAACTAAAAGAAATGTATATTTAAGATAATTTGGATAATATTTTATTTTATATAAATGGTGGTAATTATAAAAATTTTCTTTTTTTCAGTAAGTTTATTTTGTTAGATGAACTATAGTTAAATTTAGTTTATTTGTTTAATTTTTGTTTTGCTTCAATTTTATTCTATCCTGCTAACTAATTCTAACTAACATTGTTTGGACCAGACTCCATGGCTACGCTTTCTTACAAGCCAATAAATAAATTAATAATGTTAAAAAAAAAAAAAAATAGGTAATAGCTTGTTCTCTAGGTTAACCCTCGCGCCAAGTCTTTTATCCCCTCTCACTGAACGACCTTCTTTGCCTCCTGGTTCGTGTTCGTACGAATAATTACTCCTTTAGCAGTCTCCACCACAGCTCTGATTTTGACTCCTTCGTTAGCAGGTAGGAAATTTTTCTTGATACCTTGTTTCAGAGCCTAAATTGAGGGATATTTTTCCTTACTCTTTTCAGGCTGCGATATAAATACAGAACTCGGCGTTTCTTTAGGAGTTTCCTGGGGCTTGATAACTAGAGCAGATACATAGGATCTTTTCATCACAGTGCAAGTTTTTTCAGTGATTAACGGTTTGACCTGCTCGGTAATTATGTCTTTTATAACCGCTTTTAATGATTCTAGGCCCAGACCTTCAAATGCACCTTACACGACAATGTTCGTTTTGTTTTGCAATGCTCGTATTTCACCTTTTAATTCAGCATTTTCTATTACGAGATTGTTGCAGTTTTCCTCCAATATTTGTGCGGCTGCAAGAACAGCATCTGTTGCCGCTTTGCTAATTTGTTTAGCCTGCACATTTAATACAAAATCCTGCAATTCGGAAATTATACGGTAATTTTGTTCTTTTACAAGTATATAGGTTGGCTGTTGTAATTTACAATCTACAGGATAGTTTTGCTGTGTGCTAGCGCATAAGGAATTAGAAGTTTCTGATGTTGCAAGCGGGCTGTTGTCATTTGTTGGGTTAGGCTGGCTGAGCGGTCAGATTTCTTTCAACGAAGAGAGTGAAATATTTAATCAATCTATTCTTAATAATTTTTTTTTTTTATTTATTATGGATAACTGTCATATCCTACCGCGATGTATGTGTTATACTGATGAATAAGAATTCGTCGCTAGAGCAGGCGTTAGCAGCATTGATTACAGGGGTGGAAGATGAGCCCTTATTTACAATTATTTCTGAAATTAGAAAAAAAAATATTGGACATTTTAATAAATGTTTTAAGGAAGTGTCAAACAATAAGGACGTTTTTAAAAGAAAACACAGAAAATGGTTGGAAAACAACTTTATCGTGCCCTTTGTACCAATGGGTTACAAGACCGATCGTGAGCCTGTTTCTAGAAATTTAGGGGGAGACCAACCAAAGATTTTTCTGAATGTTGAAGGAAATCTCAACTGCTTAAAATATCGGGCCTCCAAGCTCAGTCTCCCAAGATCTTATTAATGCTGCAGCTTCTAAGACAGAAGGAAACAAACAGTCTACGATTCTAGATGGAGATTCGGCCCTTGCATTTATCCCCAACGCTAAATTTTCCAAATACCAGTACGAGCTCAACAGGAAGAAAGTAAAAGATTTAGGGCTCAAGATATTTCCAGCCTACCAGAAGAGTTACAGTCCAAAAAAAAAAAAAAAATAAAAAAAAAAATACTACCCCGCCAATGTAACGATTTCAGAAACATCTGTCCAAGTTAGCCAGAGGCATTACATGCAGAACTTTTCAAAGACCCCCAATACCCTGACTTAGTAATGACCCTCAGATTCTTTCATCTACTGCTTCCTCACTTGACGTGCTCTCCGGAGATGAACAAGAGCCTGAAGTTGACTTCATGTGCGACTCCACTATGTTCATGACATCATTGGTGCCTTTACAAATCTCGGCTGCAGACAACAAGCACATACTCCTTTGGAAAAATGACAGACCGAATTCAACGCGATACTGCAGACCTTTAAAGTTTGAGTTTATAAAAGAAACCCGTAATGTGATCCTGGCTGAGAAAGACCGAGCGGACGACGAAATCAGGCGTTTAACTGATACAACAGTCACTTATGGCACAAGTAAATTTAAAGTGTTATTTAAAATTGTACTTCAAAATAATAGACGAAAAAATGGGACAGATAGTCACAGGAACTTCATCAGCCAGCAATTGTATCATTTGTGGAGGAAAGCCTTCAGAACTCAACGATTTGACCAGATTTGGCTTGACCAATGCATTGTTTGAATTGCATGAAGATGCATTGTTTGAAATGGGATTGTCAACACTTTTTTATTTTTTTTTTCCTACCTGGCCGTTTCCGGCATACGGGGTGCTGTAGCGGTGGGTTGATACGTTGGGTATACGTACGCCCACCACTATCAATAAAACTCTCTTTATTTTTAATTTTCTTATTTTACATCATTATGGGATCTTTTTTTAATTTTGGGAATAGTTTTAGGTTACTGCTACTATGGTGCAGCCCAGTGCACGGTTGTGCACCTTAAGATGGGGCTGCACCTTGTCTCCTTCGCCGGGTGGATGTCCAGCCCTCCTGGTACTCTCCATCCGGCCATTCCTCTCCATCCGTCCGGTCCTGTCCAGCGCGGTCTGCATCCGTCCGGATGGTCCCTCCTCCGTCGTCTGGCTGGTCCAGCCTTGTTGATCTCCTTACCTTAGTCTTCTGGTGTCTCACCGAGACCGGGTGGCGGGGCTCTTCCGATGTTGAAGTGCGTGGGACCCACCACCTGTTTCCACCCGTAGACGAATTCCCTAAAGGCGGGGTATACGTCTTCCTCTACAAGGCGTGGGAGGTCGGTCTCGGCGAGGGCGAACAACCCGATGCTCCTCGACAACCTGGCTCGGTGTCCATCCATGGCAGCTCAGTCAACAACCACGTGCTCGGCAGTCTCGGGTACACCACACGTGGGGCACCGGGGGTCAATATTCTTTCCATGACTTTGTAGCTTCCCCCGGAACCCACCGTGTCCCGTCAGGATCTGTGAGACCCAATAGTCCGGGAGGACCCACTTTGCTCTAAGTCTTGACTGGACGGTGGGGAAGAACTTCCTCAACGTGCAGCCTTTTTGGCTATTCACCCACCGTCCGTTCCATTCATCTATGAGGTCCTCCCTCAGCACCTTCTTCCAGGCGTTGGGGGTCTCACCGATCCTCTGCCGCAGCCTGTCAGGGAGCGCACTAGCCCCTGACTCTTCACGTCGTATCTCATTACATCTTCTTTATAAATGTGGTCCAGGGGCATCGCTCCCGCCAGCACCTGCACTACCTCATGAGACACCGTCCTGTAGGCCTTGGTGACCCTCAGCAGAGCCCTCCTCTGTATGGTGGCCAGCCTCCTCTTCTGTTGCTGCGTGAGGTTACGGCTCCACGCCGGGGATGCATACCTCAGGATACCCAGCACCACTCCTTTGTATATCGTCATCGTCGCAGGGTACCTGAGGCCCCAGAATGCACCCCCGATCCTACTTAATCCATTTATGGTCAGGGTCACCCTATCTTCTATGTACGCTAGGTGAGGGGTAGCGTCGAAACCTTTCCTAAGTCTTACTCCAAGATAAGTCACCTCCTCACCTAAACGTACCCATTCTCCTTGGATCTGCAGTGTTATAGGGTGAGCCCTGTCCGTGGAGCCTCTGATGAGCATGGCCTGGGTCTTGGCTGCCGCCATGCTCAACTTCTTCCTCACGCACCATGCCGCAACGAGACTTGCGCACCTCTCGGCTTCCATCTTCACTATTGGCTCTGCTGTTCGCGGCCACTATAACTGCCAGGTCGTCGACGTAGGCCGTGGCAAGGAACCCTCTGTCTTCTAGCTCCCCCAGCAACTGGTCGAAAACTAACTTCCACAGGGCCGGGCCAAGTACGGAACCCTGTGGGCATCCTCTCTGAATGTCGTTCTCTACCTCGTAGTAGCTACCTCTTATCTTGACTTTTCTTCCACTGAGGTAGCTACTCACGAGGCAGTGCAGGTTGCTGGGGGTGTCGAACTCTTGCAACCGCTGGAGTACGGAGGGCCACCAAACGCTATCGAAGGCGGAGGATATGTTGAACAATATTAACATCACGTATTTCTCCGCCCTCTCCTCAACATTCCTACGCACTCTCAGCAGCTCATCTCCGGTTCCCTTACCACGGGTCTTGATACCATCAGGTACTCCAGGACCTTACTCATCACCGGGAGGAGGCAGATTGGTCGGTAGGCCTTAGGACTCTCCTTGTGCTTGCCCCCTCCCTTGTAGAGCAGTCTCAGGTCTGCAATCCTCCACTTGCTTAGAAAGCACCCCTTATCCAGGCATTCGTTGAATTTGTCTAGAAGCTCTTCCTCTATATAAGGGGTGCTCCTCTTGAGGACTGCAGCGTCTATTGCATCTAGTCCTGGAGCCCTACCAGTCCTCTGCCTATCCACGGCCAGACGCAGGTCCCATATGTCCCATGGTGGGCACAGGTCGGTACCCGGCGGGTACACCGTGGTGCGTCTAACCACTTCATCTTCCTCGTTATCCTGGGACGGATCATCACTGGGGTAAGTATATTCAATGTACATCCTTGCTGCTTCGTCCAGGGTGGCTGCCTGGGAAGTTCCTATTTTGATAGCCGCCATCGTTTGTAGCGGCTTTACCTTTCCCAGTGCCACCCTGTACGGGATTCCCCAGGGATTCTTCTCAGCTTCTTCTACTATGAAGTTGTCCCAGGATCTCTTCTTGTGGTGACGCACTCCGTTTCGGTATACCCTGTGCCTGTGCTTGGCCTCTTCACGGAGTGCAGGCCTCCTCTCTTCGTCCCTGCACTCCTGGTACCTACGCCGAGCCCTGTAGTAATCCTTCTTCAGCTGTGTGAGGGCTGGCGTCCACCATGGGACCGGACGTGCTCTCACCCTTCGGCGCTGGAGGGTGAGGTCCGCCGCTTGGGTGATGGCGCCCGTCAGCATTGCAATTCTACTATCAATGTCTGACTCACCTTCCATCGGCGCCATTTCATCCCACTCTTTATCGACCATCATCCCCTCCAGTTCACTGGAGAAAGCTCTCCAGTCCGCCGTTCGGGTCACAAATCCCCTCTCAATGGGTCGGGGAATGCCTTCCTCCTTTCCCACACTGAAGGCTATGACCCTGAGGTCGGAGCTCGTATCAGACCGTAGGGTCCAGCCCGCAATTCGTTTCGCCATGGTGGCCGTGGGGAGTGTCACGTCTATCCAACTATGGCCCCTTGCTCTCACAAAAGTGGGGCCAGAGGGCTCGTTCATGACCACGAGTTGACACCTCGCCACGCCATCCTCCACCACTCTTCCTCTGGCGTCTGTGCGGACTGAACCACAGGCCGTGCTCCACGAATTGGTGTCGGAGCAGACTATCGCATTCCGGTAGCTTCTTGCGACACCTCCACGGCAGCCATGTTCTCATCTATTTTCTGTTTCGGCGGCATGTATGATGATGCTAGGGCGAATGTCATTTCACCCCATCTGACGTAACATGCCGCCTGGTCTGCCGTGGTGAATTGCTTCAGCTCCATAACGTCAAGGTTCGGGTTGGCTATATGGCCTCCTCTCACCACTGCCTGCTGCGACTACCCTTGACGCTACACCAAATCCTGCGACCACATTACCCTGGCACCATGGCTCCTGGACCGCCATGATGTCAACTGTTCGGGCGAGAGCTCTCAATTTCGACCACGAAAAATTTCGTGAGTACTCGAGGGATACTGCAAACCTAGCAGTTACGACCTGTAGTAATATTAATTATTGAATCAATGTAAGGAACTAAAGTCAAGTTAAGCCTTCCTTTAGTGTTATTTGCATCTAAACGTTTAAAATCATCTCCAATTTTTTTTTTTTGTCAAATCCATTAAATTCATTGTTGGAATGGGCATTCAAGTGTGTATGCAGAAAAACCTTTTTAACAGTTTATTATATTTTTTATTCTGTCTTTCCCTGATTTTCGGCGGTCAACGAAATAACGAAATTAAGCGTCAGAACGATGTTCATAGTAAAAATAAAACTGATAAATTTAAAACAGATAAAATACAAATATATGAAAAATGATTGTGCTTACAAATATATGAAAAATTTACAGATATACATATACAGAGTGGTATTCTTATAAACGAATTTTGGGGGGTAGCCAATATCTTTCTCTCAAATTATTTTACAGCCCAAGCCCCCTGAGATGGCACATAATTGCCGAGAGTACATACCGGAAAGTCAGCCACTCCTATTCGGTGCAGATGTTTCATTAAGTAATCGTGTAGACATAAGAAAATCTGCAACAGCATTTTTTCTTGGCAAGGGTGTGAAATAATCGCATAGTTTATGTATTATATCTGTGATATATAAACAAAACAATCACACTGTCGCCTGTGGGAGCCCATCTATATACTCATGCAGAGACCAATGTCTAAAAAGTCTCGAACCAATCGATCTGAAAACTCTCGAACCAATATATAAAAAGATACTCAATAACCCAATCAAAGGCATAAGCCTTCATGAACACTTTTTAGTCGTTACAGCTAAAGTGTCAAAAGATGTAAGTTGACATTCTAATTTGTAATGTAGTGAATTCAAAGTCATACCTCCTTTATTTTTTGCTTGATACAGAACCAAATCCTGGACATACAACTGTATCTGTTCAAAGAACTCCTCTGAACACAGGCGCTCCAGTGGCGCCATCTCTTGATGAAGGGCTGAACCCCTTGGCCAGCCTTGCAGGAAAGGATAGGAAAAGTGCAAGTTCTAAGCAACAGAGACATAGAGAAAAGTCCTAGGCATAGGTGCACCTGAAGTTCACATATATAGTTTCCATTACACCTAATAATGGAGTAATCACCTAAGGGATTGCTGGCCACCGGGGGGAGGACAGGAGGAGGACCACCAGCGATGGGAGAACAAATACAGCCCCAGGAAATATCACCATGATACAGATTGAAGGGAGAAGAAAGTCAACAGGTACCATCCACACAGCAAAAACAAAACATAATATTGTAAACTTATCAAATTATAATTAACCCACTAATAATATTGTATCCCTTTTGGCAAACAAACCAGATTTATAATAACCATATTAAATACAGTCCATTTCACCACAATTCATTTATATTAATCACCAGCCCTAAATTAAAATACCCACCATGACCCACGTTCTCTGCATCCCAAACCGTGGGTCCGCCGGGTTTGGATACATACCATAATCACATAGAACACTCAGACAAAAATATTAAATAAAGCATTCATTCAATAAAGCAGAGTTTCAAGCCAAGCTTGGATATGCAATTCAGGGCAATAGAGCAATTAAACTAAAATTAAATTTTAATGTTTAAATTATGATTAATTTGCTATCTCAGACCAATTATTTAAATTCATTAAATTAGTTGTAACCGGTGCAAGAAATTAAATACTGAGCTATGTAGTTCACTACTATGATTATCACAAATCACATATATTTATAGTGCATGCTGTATCTATCTATTTAATTATCTATTATTTTTTTTATCTATCTATATATGTATATTTAAATTATTCTAAATATTTAACACATTTAAATCAATTCTTTAATTGAGGAATCACCAGGCATTGAATCAGAACAGGTTTTGTTTAATCATTAACATTTATTCACTTATTTAACGTTGTAAATCATTAGTATTTATATAAATCATTAGTATTTTTTCATTTAACCATATTTAACACTATGATTCATTAAATTGTGCTATTTATTTGGTTTTAACAACAAAATCAACCTATCATTTGCATCCACTTAGGCCATGTGCACAATCAGCTAATTGAACACTGTAGCGATCATGAACGATCGTTCACTACCAAAGAGGTCGTACCACATTCACCTCTTAGTATGTTAGCTAACTTTCGTAAAACATAGCACATACTTTTGCAACATTGTTTTTTGTTTTATTTCTCACAATTTTAAAACAAATAAAATTCTATTCACCTCAATGCGTGAATTTACTTAATAAAAGCACATATCAATCTTTATTGCCTTAAATGTGGTAATTAAATTATTGTTGTTAATAATTAAATCATTAAGCCAATAGCACATAGTATTATTTTGGAATCTTGCAATTTCCACCTTTGCTCTAGGAAACCAATTTCATCAACTTTATCAATGCCTGTGATTCTGATTTTATATTGGTCTCCTCATCTCCATTATTTCTCTCTTGTTTGGTTCTCTCTTCTTTCATTTCTTGTCTTCATTGGTTCTCCCATATCTCAATCATCGTTGTTTATTGGTTGGTTTCTTCTTCTTCTCGTTTATCCCTGGGGTCGGTGAAGCCCTGCATTCAAATTGTAAAGGTCACAATGCCTCAATGTATCCCTGATTTTTCTCCACAATTTAATACGTTGGAGCGAAAACTGCGTACCTTGAAACGCAACATTATTGGAACTGCTGCTACCGGTGAAGAAGCAATAAGCGATCCAAATCAAGTCTCCTTATTTGAGGCTGAGTTAGATACGGCCATTGGCGAATGGGAGCACTTTCAGCGCGCTTGGGACGAGCTTGAGAGCGTCCATGATTAAGCGAGCATGGATTTTCCTTCAAGAAATTTGCAGGAAATGTACGACGCCGTGAGAAAAGAAATAATCAAGGCGAAATCTCACCGCATAACAATCGAACGTTCCAGGTCCCAATTAGCAGCGCACCCTGCCCAAGCATACGGCCATCAGTCCTTTAAGACGAGCTTCGTCGCTTCTGCTAGTGCAAATATGCCAAAGATCCCTCTACCGCAATTCTCTGGGGATTTGTTAAAGAGGATGCACTTCAAAGATACATTCATCTCAATGGTGCATGATGAACCAACGTTATCAAACGTTGAAAAATTTCACTACCTTCTCGGAGCCTTACGTGGTGAAGCTGCAACGCTCATTTCAAGGTTTCCGGTAGAAGATAAAAGCTACCACCATGCGTGGAGGAAACTGTTGGAGAATTACGACAACCCACGAGTGCTGGCGTCTCTCTTCATCCAAAAAATTATCGATTGCGATCTAAAAGGAACAAAGAATGAAATGCAACGATACGACAGGTTCTTGGTTGAAGTGGCCGAGAGCATTGAAGGGTTCAAGTCGCTAGCCTTGCAAGATGCAGAAGAATTTATCCTCGCCTCCCTCGCTCTGAGAGCGCTTGACGCAAGCACCCGAAGAAATTTCGAGATAAGCAGAACGTCCAGCAGCATCTTTCCAACAGCGGATGAGGTTATCACCTTTGTTAGGCAGCGTAAGACGGCCATAGCCATGTCTAGAGACTTTCTCTCATCTTCGAATTCTACTGAAGAATTACCAAAAGGAAGCCAACAACACCGATTTCCAGCCAGAACCGCTCGCAAATACAATGCAGTTGCCCTCCATTCATCAAGCAGTGCAGCAAAGAAATTTAATGGCCGACGATTTCCGCAACCATGCAATATTATTTCCACTTGTTCACAGGCAAATGGTGACCGTCAGGCGGCTGAAAATCGCAAACCACCAGCATGCCCGTTCTGCCAGGATGTTCAACTCCTCCCGCATTGCTTTAAGTTCAGCAACTTACCCTTGAACGAAAGACAAGCATTCGTCCAAAGCATCAAGTGTTGCCGCAACTGTTTGCATGATGGCCATTCAATGAGCGGTTGCAGATCAAAATGGAGATGCAGATTCTGCAAAGAAAGGCACCATAGTCTTATTCACGACGAACCACCTTCCGAACAAGGCTGCGCACAAAACAGCATCAATCCTTCCAAGAAAGACGGCGCGGGCACCTTTATCGGATTTGGATCTACGCCTCATCTGTCTACCAGCACCATATTGTTAGGAACCGCCCAAGGCTATGTTGATGGCAAGAAAAATCGCTTGATTCCAGTGCGGGCAATATTGGACTCTGGGAGTCAACACTCATTCATAACTAGGTCTTTGGCCACCGAAGTCGGCGCAGGACTCCACACCTTTAAAGGCAGCATCATTGGATTGGGGGCTTCCCCAGTATCCAGTCCATCTGGCTACGTGAATTGCACCATCAGACCCATCTACACTGAGGATCACTTTACCACCGAAGCACTTGTGGTGGAAAAAATATCTCCCGCTATACCCAGCGTTTCACTGCCAGGAGAACTACGCAGTAAGTTATCTCAGCTTCGCCTTGCTGATAAGCACTTCCACAAGCCCGGAGATATTGACATGCTCATAGGAATGGACCTTTATCCTTTGATAGTCACAGGGGCTCCATACAAGGCAGGAGTCAGCGAACTGTTTCTTCAGCCTACAGTCTTTGGGTCAGTGGTCATAGGTCGAGTCAATGTCACAGCGCCTTCCTCTGGGATCACACTCTTGTCCGAATCTCACTGCTCCATTGAGACTCAACTGAAGGCATTTTGGGAATTGGAGGAACCCAAGCTCGCGGTTATAAAGGATCCCGAGCATCAGCTCTGTGAGGAACACTTCGTCCATACCCACACACGCACTCCCGATGGAGGCTACATGGTAAGGCTTCCTCTGCGACCCGGCGTTGAGAAATTGGGCAGAAACCGCGAGGCAGCCATAAAGAGATTCCTTGACTTGGAAAGTAGATTCAGTTCTGACGCCTCTTATGCAGTCGCCTATAGGAATTTGATCAAGGAGTACGAGGAGCTCCAACATCTCTCCCCGGCGACAATTGAATCGCCCTATATTATACCTCACCATGGGATATGGCAACAAAGTCCATCAGGCAACGCTCGTAAGCTGCGCGTAGTATTTGATGCATCTTGCTCATCCAAATCCCAAACATCTCTCAATTCCTTCCTTCTAGCAGGACCGAAACTGCAAGCATACATATGCAAAGTCTTGATTAACTTTAGGCTATTCCGCTTCCCGCTCTGTGCCGACATCGTTAAGATGTATCGGCAAACCTTAATCCACCCAAATGACAGACATCTTCAACACATCATCTGGCGTGATGACCCTTCAGAGGCACTACAGGAATTCCAACTTAATACGGTCACTTATGGGATCAAATCCAGCGCTTATCAGGCCCTCCGAGTAATCCAGGAGCTGTTAACGGACGAAGGCGACGAGTTCCCGCTTGCAAAAAGGGTTGTTTCTACATGCATGTATGTGGACGACAGCGTCGCAGGCGCGGACAGTGTTGAAGAGGCGAGAGAGCTACAGTTACAATTGATTAATCTATTCGCAAAAGGCGGATTCACGTTAAGCAAATGGGCTTCAACCATTCCCGAGCTCATACCAAATGATGAGAAAATGCAGCCACTTCAAATCAAGCAGCAGGACTCGAACTCAATCAAAATCTTGGGTCTTGTCTGGAATCCGAGCAACGACTCATTTTCTTATGCAGTGATACCTCCTCCCGTCGACGGCGTCACGAAGCGAGTAATTTTGTCACACATCGCTTGCATCTTTGATCCTCTTGGCATGTTGGCTCCGGTTACATTCGCAGCGAAGCTCATTCTACAAGATGTTTGGAAGCTCCGATTGGGATGGGATGAGCACATCTCTCCTAAATTGAGCACAATTTGGAAAGATCTTGTTAAGGACTGGCGCGTTATGTCCACGCTGACCATAAGGCGACACGTAAGCAGCCGCCCAGATTCCGGTCAGATGATAGGGTTTTGCGACGCCTCCAAAAAGGGTTACGCCGCTGCACTGTATTGGCGTACTCAGGACTCTGACGGGAACATACGCATAAACATTATAAAGGCCAAAACTAAGGTTGCACCGCTCAATTATACTTCCATATCCCGATTAGAGCTGTGCGGTGCCTTGCTCCTGGCACGCCTAGTGGTATCCATAAACATCTCCATCATGAAACGTCTACCACCATTGTGCTTCACCGATTCACTCGTGGTGCTTAGCTGGTTACAGATGCCCAACCACCAGCTCAATGTTTTTGAAGCAAACAGGACATCTCAAATAATCGAGATCATTCCGATTGAAAGCTGGCGCCATGTCTACTCTCAAGAAAACCCGTGCGACATTGCATCGCGTGGATGCATGCCCAGCCAGCTTCTGACGCACCAATGGTGGTGGCATGGTCCATCATGGCTGGCTCAACCACTATCGGATTGGCCAAACACGTTAGTGCCTGTCAGGCACTCATATGAAACTTCGTCCCCAGCATGCCTCTCTTCTGTGAAGCAAACAACCGAATTAGAATTTGTCACTCGATTCTCTGACTTCTTCAGACTCATAAGAGCGGTGGCTCGAGCTATGAGATTCTTTGCTGTCATCAGAGGCCCTCGCAAGAGAATCACGGGACCCGTCTCTAGCGAAGAATTTCAAGCAGCAAAGCTAAGGTGTGTGCGTCAGGCTCAAGGGGGAATGTCTTTAAAGGAATTAGCTCCACTTTCCCCGTTCATCGATGAACTGGGCATTATAAGGGTGGGCGGAAGACTGCACGAAGCTCCTCTGTCCTGGACTGCCAAACACCCCATACTGCTTCCCCGCAAACACCATTTGTCTAAGATTCTCGCAAGGAGCATACATGAGCGTAACTACCACGCTGGAGCCACTCTTACATTAGCAATACTTCGGAACGAGTTCTGGATTACAGGGGCGCTGAAACTTATTCGCAGTATCATAAATAGCTGCGTTCACTGCCGTATTCGCAACGCCAAGCCTTTGACGCCCATAATGGCCTCACTACCAAAGGATCGCCTGTCTGGCGTTAGAGCCTTTCATGAAGTCGGCCTTGACTATGCCGGACCATACCTCATAAAAACATCTAGCCGCCGCCAGTCGCCCGTCACCAAGGCGTATTTATGTCTCTTTATATGCATGTCGACCAAGGCCGTTCATCTAGAGCCCGTTTCTTCCCTTGAAACATCCAGCTTTCTTGCAGCGCTGGACCGATTTGTGTCAAGGCGTGGAATTCCGCGGACGTTGTGGTCCGATCACGGCACCAACTTCGTGGGAGCAGCTCGCTTCATAAAAGATTTGTATTCGTTTCTTCACCAGCATGAGGAGGAGCTTGTACAGTGGCTTGCCCCCAAGAACGTTCAATGGAAATTTATTCCACCCCGCGCACCACACTTCGGTGGACTGTGGGAAGCCGGCGTCAAATCTGTCAAGAAGCTTATGGCCGGAACCATTGGATCTCAAGCGTACACTTTCGAGGAATTGTCAACCGTCTTTACACGAACCGAAGGTATCCTCAACTCGAGGCCACTTTGTGCGCTGAACGAGGACGTCGAAAACTGCGACTATCTGACGCCTGCCCACCTTCTCATAGGATCACCAGTGACCTCTCTTCCTGAGGCATGTGACGGACCGCGAGTTAAAACACCATTGGCTCGGTGGGAACGTGTTCAGGCTCACCTCAGATCGATCTGGAACAGATGGCGCGATGAGTATTTGCACACACTTCAACAAAGAGGCAAGTGGACGGGTAGGAAACCCAACATTAACGTCGGCGACTTGGTCATTATGATCGAACATCGTTCACTCATTGGCCATTGGCCAATTGCCCGAGTGATCGACACTCACCCTGGCCGAGACGGGGTTGTACGAACGGTAACAATTCGTACAGCCTCTAACAAAACGTTTGTCCGAGATGTGGCGACTTTGGCGCCCTTGCTCAACCCGGACTATGATTCAAAGGACAATCCTTGACTCTTATAATTTTAGTCCTTTTGTTGTTGTTCCTTGTGTATGTTCGTTTAAAATTATATTGTGTATATCTTGATATATTTAATGTATAATGCTTATCAACCATGTTTAACCCATGTATTATTTAATAGTCACTTAATAATTAATTAGTATAATATTTAATCATAATATTTAATTTATATGATCTTCAATCATATAATACAATTCATCATAAGATCAATCAATGAAATCAATCTTAATATCATTTTTTTTGCCACTAAATCAGTTGGCTGTTCTTGCACAATTATTCAGTTTTATCTAAGCTTGGTTTAGTAACTCCCATCGCTTATGACAACGCTAAACTAAACAGGCACTAATGTAACATCACCATAAATGTCATTTTGTACCTTCCTATGCAAAAGTACCTGTTTGAACATTGAACATCGTCATAAATCATCATCGTCATAATCTGTCAAGCTGTCATAAATTGGCTCACCCAAGCTCAATTTAGGTGGGCGGTTTGTTCAAAGAACTCCTCTGAACACAGGCGCTCCAGTGGCGCCATCTCTTGATGAAGGGCTGAACCCCTTGGCCAGCCTTGCAGGAAAGGATAGGAAAAGTGCAAGTTCTAAGCAACAGAGACATAGAGAAAAGTCCTAGGCATAGGTGCACCTGAAGTTCACATATATAGTTTCCATTACACCTAATAATGGAGTAATCACCTAAGGGATTGCTGGCCACCGGGGGAGGACAGGAGGAGGACCACCAGCGATGGGAGAACAAATACAGCCCCAGGAAATATCACCATGATACAGATTGAAGGGAGAAGAAAGTCAACAGGTACCATCCACACAGCAAAACCAAATCATAATATTGTAAACTTACCAAATTATAATTAACCCACTAATAATATTGTATCCCTTTTGGCAAACAAACCAGATTTATAGTAACCATATTAAATACAGTCCATTTCACCACAATTCATTTATATCAATCACCAGCCCTAAATTAAAATACCCACCATGACCCACGTTCTCTGCATCCCAAACCGTGGGTCATAAAACAGTATCAATTAACCTCCACGCCCAAACCAATTTTTTAGTCGTTCTATTTACCTTAGGGTAATTTTTAGATGATGGAGGGAAGCTTTATATTAGTCCTCAGAGTCATGCCTCTTGATTTTTCCACATGTCTTGAAAAAAGTACTAAAACTTTTCTTCATTGTCTAACTCTTTACTCGCATGGACTATCTTAAAACTAACCCAAAAACATATCCATTCACGTCGACTGCCATCATATGTCTTTATTTAAGTTTTGGCAGCCTATAATTTTTCTTGCAGGCAAATCCGGGTTTAGATGTAGTACTTGAAGTTAGTTTATTTCTTTGACTAATTATTCTATTCTTAATAGAGACAACCGAAAACTATTTATCTCTAAAAGTTTCTATTTCTTCCAACCCTTTCTCAATTACTCAATAACGCTGTCATGATCTACATTCAAAAATAAAAGTTCCTTCATCTGGTTGTCTAGACTAAACAGTCTCTTGGCTTTATCGGATAGTTTCATCAATGCTGCTGAAATATCATTAGTGTTAGAGTTTTTTTCATTAGAAAATCTCTGGAGCTTATTGTTGCCTAAACTTGCATGGATGTTGCATATTTTGCATATTCACGGTCAGAGACGAATTACTTAGGCTCCGGCGAGTAAAAAAGGACTTTTGGACCAGACATTTAGGTTGGGACTCCGATGAGAAGATCTATCTGAGCGAAGAAATGACCCCAGGGAACAGACATCTGTACTGGCTGGCAAGGCAGAAGAGGATAGCAGGCAAAGTGAAATATGTATGGTTTGCGAGGGGAAGAGTTCGCTGTCGGCGAGATGACGGTCAGCCAGTATTCATCGTCAATAAGGCAGAGGATTTGGAAATTTTTCAATGACATCAGCCTTTAAGTCACCTCGATACAGTACTGTTATCTTTAGACAAATTAATGTTCTTTGTTTCTAATCTTACTTTCGTTAGCCATTTTTCTATTAATTTTTGAGGTGTCGATTATATATTCTTATTTTCATGTTTAATTTTTTACATAAGATTTACCTTTATCAGGTCACAAATTGATAGTCAATTTATTTTCTTTCGTTTCTATTTTATTTCATCTTTAAGTTTTTGCTTAAGATTTATCTTTATCTGGTAACAAACTGATAATCTGATTATTTTATTCCATCTTCATTTTATTTCATATTTAGGTTTCTACATAAGATGTACCTTCATTAGGTCACAAGTTGATAATCTGTTTAATTTAAGGCAATATTATTCTGTCACATTATGACTGTTGGATTAAGGAAAACAAATGTTCCCTTCCTCGCAACTATTCTCCATCCCGGACATTCTCATGATATAAATTTTTCTTCCTATATCTATGAATAATATCCTCCTAACATGTCATGTCAACGCCCAGTCCATTCCAGCCCATATCGACGAAATTATAGATTATTTCCATTATAACTTTTTCCACATCATTGCAGTGTCAGAAACCTGGCTCAAGCCCAATATTCCATCTTCCTCTGTAGCCCTTCCAAATTATACCCTCATCCGCCATGACCGAACAGACCGAAACGGTGGAGGTGTCGGTCTGTTTGTGCATGACAGCCTAAAAGTCAAAATCCTAGAAAAATCTTCCCCCCAAGACACACCACATGCTGAGTATCTACTTACTGAAATTTCCTCTAACTCCTTTTCCCTTCTCTTCTCAGTAATTTATCGTCCTCCTCTAGCCAAATTCCATTCAAACTTTGAAACATCCCTCCTTACCTATGTCCCTCTCTATAACAATATAATTATCGCTGGAGACTTGAATATAAACATTCTCTCTGATTCCCCCGAAAAACAGTTCCTCTTAGATTTGGTATATTCCCTCAACCTCTTCATCGTCCCTTTCCAGCCAACCCATCATACCCAATTTTCCCATACTCAAATTGACCACAACTCGACTCCCGTCAAAAACTTTTATCATACTCACAAAGCCCCATGCCATCTTTGTCGAGCCACGACTTAATCCGTATATCCTATGATCTTCCGACTCCTACCTTCATTCCGAAACAAATATCCTGGAGAAATCTAGATTCTCCGATGCCCGACGAAATAAACCCATCTCTAGATCAACTATCTCATTCTTTAGAACCCATTTATTCCTCTGAATCGATTGACGATATGGTTGAATGCCTTTCATCCAATCTCCTTATCTTCCTAAATGAAATTGCACCTGTTAAAACCTTTACCTTCAGACGCTCCCCAGCCCCTTGGATCAACTCAGAAATTCGAGAACTAATGAAGAAAAGAGATGCTGCCAGAAGACGTTATAGACGTACCCACATACCTGAAGATTATTCTACTTTCAAAATCCTTCGAAACCTCACCCAAACCTCCTTACGCCGTTCCAAGGCACATTATTTTCAAAACGTCCTCTCTAAAGCCTCAGATTCTAAATCCAAGTCGAAAATCCTCAGGAAATTTTCAGTAATTAGCTCCACGTCCAGCACTATCTATCCAGTCTCGCCCGATGACTTAAACACCTTTTTCACAAAATCCCTTCCGAACGAGCCTCAATCCCTCTACCAGCCCCCAGATATTCCTTTTAATGATAATAACTTCTACTTTTCCTATATCCTTCCAGATGAATTGATCACCTCCGTACTTAAATCACGAACCAATGACTCTGGCCATGACCAAATCCCAGTAAATTCCATCTTCCCTATAGCCTGGAAAAAAGCACTTATCCGTCCACTCAATAAAGTTCCTCATCCTTCAACGCCCTCTGATTTCAGACCAATTGCCATCCTCTCGAAACCATTGGAAAGATTAGTCCATTCACAACTTAGATCCTTCCTCGAACAAAACGTCCTCCTTAACCCTCTCCAGTCTGGTTTCCGTTCCGGTTATTCCACTCAATCTGCCCTTATAAAAATTACGCAAGACCTTTACTCTGCCATGGACCAACAGAAAATTACAATCCTGGTCTTATTCGATTTTTCAAAAGCCTTTGATTCCGTCGATCACTCAATACTCCTCTCCAAGCTTCATAACCTATCCATATCCAATAGTGCACTACGCTGGTTCCAGTCCTTCCTGTCTTCCCGTTCACAAGCAGTTATTATTCCTAATAAACCACCTTCATCGTCCTTAACTCTCTCCAGAGGTGTACCTCAGGGCTCTTCCCTTTCTCCAACCCTCTTTTTCGTCTATATAAATGACCTATCAACCATCCCAGTATTGCGTCACTCCCACTTTCATCTATATGCCGATGACCTCCAAATTTACATATCATGCCACCCTTCGAATATAATAGAAGCGACTATAAAACTTCAAGAGGACATCAACAGCATTAACCACTGGGCGACAGAAAACAAACTACGGCTAAATCCAGAAAAAACAAAAGCAATCCTTATCGGCTCAAAACCCTTCCTGAATTCCCTTCCTTACTATCCACTATTATTTATCAATAGCACTCCTATTCAGTTCCAAGACTCCATAAAAAACCTTGGTCTCACCTTTGATAATCATCTCTCCTGGAACCATCAAGTATCCCAAATTATCCGAAAATCCATTGCAGTCCTAAAGCAGCTCCTTAGATTCCCCAGATGTTCCCCAGAAGCACCCGCCATCTCCTAGTTTCCTCTCTTATCCTTCCTCATTTTGATTATGGATGCCTGGTATACGGAGGGCTGTCTGGTAAACTGGAGATGAGATTAAAAAGATTAATGAACCGACTTATCAGATTCATTCTCGATCTTCCCAGGCACTCTCACGTCTCCCAATTGTATACTGAGCAAGGCTTTCTTCTTCCTGAATCCAGACGACAATATCTCCTTGGTTCCTTCCTATTCCAATCCTTCAGAACAAAAAACCCACCTATATCCTCGACCTCCTTACACCTCGTTCGACCATCCACCTATTAAACACAAGATCCCATCCCACCGACCTGTATGTTCCTATCCGTAGAACAGCCTCCTTTGAGCGATCCTTTACAGTACGTGCAACCCACCTTTGGAATTCCCTGCCCAATTCCATACGCAGCGCATCCTCCTTGGCAACATTTAAACACCATTTATTCACCCATCTCCTAGTTAATCAATCTTCCTCACAAATGTAAAAATGG
Source organism: Aelia acuminata (assembly GCA_911387785.2). Classification (NCBI taxonomy): domain Eukaryota; kingdom Metazoa; phylum Arthropoda; class Insecta; order Hemiptera; family Pentatomidae; genus Aelia; species Aelia acuminata. The sequence goes on along the minus strand of OU426980.1, from coordinate 69,124,504 downwards.
TCGATATTTAGAACAATGTGTAAACACCATTTGTTTTTTTATTATCCTATATATAATTTAGGATAATGTACATATGTGATATATATAATTTCATCCTACTGATTTAATTTTAGTCAGACAAATGTAATACCATATGTTTCCTTTTTGTTATTCTTAGGGGACTAAAAGTCCCAGAATAAAGTTATATTTTCATTCATTCGTTCATTCATTTCATATGCCTCAACGTTTTTATTTCATTACATTTTTTTCGATGAACAATCCTAATTAAAATGCTGTTGTTTTTCAACTGAATTTCTTTCATTAAATTTATGATTAGTAAAGATTTATATGTACATAAATATATTTTATTTTATTTTTTGTAATAAACGATGTTTGTAAAAACATTTTTAAATTTTCAGTAATATCGGGGAATGGTTTTTAGGATACATGTGTATTTTAGTTGGCTAACTTGACGAACACTATTCAAAGGTGGTAGGTAAGTAGTGCAAGGTAGGTATTGTAGGTAGGTGTATCTGGGTAAGTTGTGTCTGTTAGAATTTTTCAATATATTTGTAGTGTTTACAGTTCAATTTTACATATATGAATTTCCGATTTTAATTTAGGGATTGAAATAATTTTAGTGCCTTCCAAACCACTCAAAGAATTCATGAAACATGATTTTATTGCCAAGATGATATAGAATGTGAAGGATGGAGGAAGAATATGTGGACAGCTATAAGCTGTTTAAGTTCACCTAATTTGGTGTCAGGGTGACATATTCAACTATTGTGCAATATGTATTGTGAGGAATGAGAATAAAAGAAAAGATACATACACCAACATGTTTAAAAATGACAGATGAAATGAATGGTGACACCAGCAGAGAATTTACAGCAAATAAGGAAACAGATCAGAAAGCTAACTGTAATATCCCCTTGTCAAGTGAAGATAATGAGTTTAATTGTGGGTCAAAGCTTAGTTGCCCCAAAGGTACCAATTAATGCATATGATTCATGTATTATATGTTGTGTTATTCTATGGCTTTTATGACGTGATAATTTGTGGTATTATGTTATTATTATTTGGTCTATTTTGCTGAAGTTTCTGATATAGTTAACCCATGATGCAGAAAATATAGCTAAAGTATGTTTATTCTTTAGTATCAATGCTCAATTATGTGAATTGTGTGATAAACCAGTTTTGTTTTTACTTAAAGTGCCATATAATAACTAATTGGATGGGTTTAATGAAGTAGTACATTCCAATATTGTTCCCCTAGTATTTTAATTTGTTTGTTTATTCTTAGGACTTAAGTGTCACTCTCAAAAAGAATTTGAAAAGGAAGATATTTTGTCACCTGGTAGCCCTAATGTTTGCTCTGAAGATAATTCATCTGGAGGTGGGAGGCTAAAATTTTTTAAAGGTATTCAATTATATTTTTTCATTTCTTCCTCCAATTAACTAATTTACAATCTCAGAAATGTCTGCTAATCTTTATTATAGTTATTTATTATGACATTTTTTTTTTTAATGATGTCTTAATGATTTTAATTCCTTATCAGTTTATCACCAACTGCCGGTGAAATTTGTAAGTTTTTCGCTATAAGTTTGATAATTTTAACTACTTTCATCACTATTTTCAGTTTGTTTTATTATTAAAATATTTATTTCAACATTTTATTTATCTATTATTATTTTTTATAATGTGGAGCTATACTTGCTTTAATAATGGAGTGTTTTTTGTATTTGATTTTGATCTGGACTGTAGTAGATTTTCAGTGTTCCTGTTTATTCCTTTATTTCATTGATTTAAAAATGTACTTGAATTAACTATTAGCTTACTTATTGGTGGTTTGATAATGTTCTTTTTTTTCTTAACCTCTCTGTATTTATCATTTTAGGGTAGGGGTAGGTTATTTCACTTTTATAGACTTTTTTTATGACCATTTTTTTTCAATATGATTATAACTCATGCATTGTAGTTAAGAAATATAGTGTAATGGTTTGGGTTAAGGAGACCTAAATATTTTTCCAGTGTGTAGGTTATGTTACCATTGGCTTATTGTTATTACCTATTTCTTTTTTAGACTATCCCTCCTTAAAGTTAAAGAGAGGCATGAAGTTACCAAATATAGATGATGTATCTTTAACTCTCGATTCTCGGCTACTCTAGGAATATTGCTTATGGGGTCATACCGACTGATTTCGAAACCTACCACCATCTTGGATGAGTAAATCGGGATCAATACCTAAATTTGACTTTGAAAGTTAACAGTTACTGGTAATATTTTTGTGGTATCATATTTAAAGAGGTGGTCGAAATCGCATAGTTTGACAATTTAATCCTATAGCTAATAGGGTGTCTATCTGTCTATTTTTTAACAGGTTAGGTTATATTTCTAAAGTAAATCAACTTAATTAATCGAGTTTAATGCATTATCCTTCGAGATATTTTAGGTGCAAGAATATAATTATTAAAATAACTAAATGGAAAAATAATTATGTATATATATTTATATTTACAGGGTGTTCTGGATAAGTATTGACTAAAAATACCTGCTTTCTGTACCAAGTTTCTCAGCAAAAAGGTTTGGTACTACTTATGAAGAGTGGCTCATGGGCGTGGCCAGTTTTGGAGGTTATGTGACCGTGATATTGTCGAACTCCCATCGCGTCTTTTTTAGTCAAAAAGGGCCTTGATTAGCTTAATTAGATCCTAGCTTTACTCTCGTTATTCAGAAATAGATAAACCCCCAAAAGGGCCATTTTCAGTGGAGATCAGGCCCTATTGTGAAGAGCGCCTTACAGAACGGCATGTAAGCCACTGTTCAGAAGTTTTAACAAAGTTTCTATTAAAGTATTGTATATTTCCCTCTTTTTTCGACTTATAGTGGTTTTTCTGATTTTCTCAAGTCATACTTTCTTTATTAAACATTTTATTATTCAGTTTAAATAAAAAGAGATGGAATATTTATGTATTTCCATCTTGAAGGGAACTAAATTTTAATTAAGACTGGCTAACTAGTTTGTAAAAAAGTAGTAAAATTTATTGGGCCCAGGAATAGCAACACAAGAAAACCTTTTGATTTTATTTGCCTAATTAAATAAAAAAATAATTTAACTCAATTATGACATAAAATTATTTTTTTATAGCATTGATGTTCCCGAATGTTTTAGAATAAATTTGTAATGAGATTTCTATCAATGGTACTGCTAACACTGCGGTAGAGTAAGAAAGACTTGTGGAATGGGGTAGTGAATTACATTTGAAGTGAAAGAAGGGGAAAATAGATGTTCTGAAAGTTTATCAGGGATGTAAGAAAAATGAAATAGACAGCAAAAAATCAAATTAAAAATTGGTAATTAGTGGAAGTTGGTCGGTTTAACAATTTTTACTATAAGAGAGAGGATTTTCCATTTTAATAAAAATATTTAAAAAATTGTCACAAATTGGCTGGCTCATTTCGGAGATCTGTATTGCCAACTGTAAAAAGAACTCTTTGGCTGTGGCCGAAACCGAAACTTTATTTTTTACTTATTTATCTTAAAACAATCACTTGCAATTGTTAATAATATTCAATTTGTTAAATTAAATGCCATTATAATTTTGATTTATGTTCCTATTTAACCTTAACCATTATTCATCCTTTACTGTTTAAAATTTGTAATTTAATTTTCAAGTCTGAAATCAAACAAGATTTTATTATTATTATCAAAATAAATAAATGAGTTCCACCTAAACACAAAATTACTCAAGTTATTCTAAATTTCTTCATTGAAAAATTTTTGGGTTAAAATTTATTTTAAAAAACAATTTATTTCTCATTAGTTGGTCCAAATACGCTGACATTGCACTTGACATGATCAAGTGCAATGTTAGCGTATTTGGACCAAACAATGAGAAAAAACCCATTTTAAGACGTTCATATAGATAATGAAAATTAGATAATAAAGTTGTAAAAACATTTTCATGTCCAATAAATATAAGAAAAGTGTAACAAGGATTGTAATCTCACAAATCAAGAAAGTGTAACTAACTCAAGATAATTACATTAGTCTAGATAATTAACTTTCACTTATTTATATTTGCCTGTGCTAATAATTCAAGTAGGATATTAATCACTGACCAAATGGTAATATAATATGAAAATAAGTAAAAAATATATATTATATTGGACAAGAATACCATTCCCCCCACCTTTTTCCATTATAATGGTTCACTATTATAACAAAGGCCTGGATTCGTATTAAGGTCTTCAGGATTATCTGCTGTGAGTAGTCCTTCCTCCGCCCTGATGATTTGGCTTGCCTTATTATCTTAATAATTGCTGATTGCTTAATATGATTGAAAGTTCTTGAAAATATGTATTGTTGCCAGGGTTTGGTTTTAAGAAAAATAAATGTGTTTGAAATTTATGGTAACATATGTCTCTTATTTTCAGATGGAAAGTTTATTCTTGAACTCTCTCATAGGAAAGATGGTGAGAAAGCTTGTTGGATTCCAGTACAAAAAAAAACATACTGGCCATTAGTTAGTTCAGTTCGTCAAGAGAACTCAACAACTTTAAGTGGTAAGTTCTTTTCTAAAGATAATTATAATTAATTACCACTTAATTTTTTGTTATTGTATCTTATTATTTCTCTCATGAAGCTACTTTTAAATTATTCTATAAAAGTTTATCAAGAGAACTGTACATTAATTACTGATTACATTAGTTTTAAATGACTTAGTATTAAAAATTTCACTAATAACAAATAATAGTAAAAATTTTGTTTGATATGATAACTACTTGGCTTTAAATATCGGCAAAAAAAAGTTTTATTCTTCACAAATGGCATTAGAACATACCATGAACATCAGAATGTAAAATTAAAAGTTATTTCTAGCGTTTATCAAACTATTCCATTTCCCAAACTACAGTACCAGTCAAAAGTTTAGACTCACCCTAAGATTTTGTAAAATAACATTTTATTTATTTAACAGCTATAATTTTATTTTTAATTTATTTATAATTTTATTCGAAACAATCATATAATGTTTAAAATGTTACCGTTACCTTTTGAGTTAAAATTATTTTATTAAACTCGAAGATTGTGGATTAAATACAAGTGAGTCTAAACTTTTGACTTGTACTGTATGTAAATGTTTAGGTGTTATATTGGACAATAGATTAACATAGAAATACCTTATTGAACTGTTTGTTTGCAGAAGTCTTACAATTTTTTTTAAAACTCTCGTGTTAAATTTTTTTTTAAAACTCCTCACGTGTTAAAATTTTTTTTAAAACTCATGTGTTAAAATTTTTAACACGTAAAACATATTCAATTTAATAATTATAAGACTCAGTGTTTTTCTTTTGTAAAATAAGTTTTATTTTATGGCAACCTACCTTAAGAACAATTTCGGAGTTTCATATCTTCTACTTTTTTTTCAGTAAAATTTTGAATAGTGCGTTAAGTCACAAACAACAGGTCAATTGTTTCATTTGAACACGTCTCTTAAGGTAGGTTGCCATGAGATAAAATTTATTCTACAAAAGAAAAACACCAAGTTTCATAATTAATAAATTGAATATGTTACAAAAAAAATTTTAACACGTGGGTTTTAAAAAAAATTGTAAGACTTCTGCATACAAGTAGTTGAATATGGTATTATTATTTGAATATGTTAATAATCTATTGCCCAATATAATAACACCTAAACATTTACATAGCTTGGAAAATGGATTAGTTTGATAAACGCCAGAAATAACTTTTAATTTTACATTCTGATGTTCAGCGTATGCTCTAACGCCATTTGTGAAGAGTAAAACTTTTTTTTTTTTTTTTTGCCAATATTTAAAGCCAAGTAATTCATATCAATTAAAAAGCAGCTTCATGAGATAAATTATAAAATACAATAAAAAAAGAATTAACACAAGTTTTCTTTCTTGGTGCAGGTCAGAATGATTTATTTGTTTATACTGAATTAATAATTAGTTAATTTTGTGTTTCTTTGAAATCCTTCTGCCAAATAAAGATTCTTTATTTAACAACTTTATATTAGTTGTCTTTCAGTTTACTCATTTTACTTTTTTATTTTTAGTAAATGTGATGTTAGGAATACCTATACAAAATGGAATTTGTAAATAATTTATTTTTTGAAGAGAAAAGATTTGGCTCCGCCGGGAGTCGAACCCGGGTCTCCTGCGTTACATGCGAGGATGCTAACTGCTACACCACAGAGCTCGGCTCAAGGCAGAGCAAATCCTTCCTCTTCACTGATACCTACTCCCCCTATCTCACAAGTTTTGCGATAGGGGGAGTAGGTATCAGTGAAGAGGAAGGATTTGCTCTGCCTTGAGCCGAGCTCTGTGGTGTAGCGGTTAGCATCCTCGCATGTAATGCAGGAGACCCGGGTTCGACTCCCGGCGGAGCCAAATCTTTTCTCTTCAAAAAATAAATTATTTAAAAATAATTTAAAATTGGTGGTCAGCCACAATTGAAGATTGGATTAATTAAAATGGAATTTGTTAATTTTAAATGTATATTCTTGAACCTGTACTGCTACTACAACCCATAAGTGGCTTGTAGTGCTGTAGTAAATTAGGAATGATTTTTAATTAAGCACAGGTAGTTATCAGATTTTTTATTGAACCCATTGAAATAATAAAGAATATAAAATAAATTATTTTTTAGTTTCTTATAACTTGAATTTTGATCATTCAATTCAATTCAAGGTTGTGAATGAATGGGGAGAACTTATATATTGGGAAACCTCTTTAGAACAATATGGGTTTTTAGTTGCAACTAGGTATTTAGGTGCATTTATCTTACTATATTTAAATTTTCTTCATTAAAAGTATCAATTTTATAACTCAAAAACCCCTAAAAAATTGACACCCTTTTTCTACAGGCGTTGATGACCGAATTACGGTTTTACGCCTTTAAACCAAACCAACCAACCAATCTTACTATATTTAAAATATATTTTCTTTCTTTAATTAATTTTTACAAAAAGTATGTATATTTTTCAACTTGGATAAATATTGGCTGCATTAATGTGGTAATTCAAAGTTAAAGCTTCAAGGGTGGGAAACAAGAGCTTTTTAACTGGCAAAAAGAGAAAAATAACTCACAGGAAATCCATACTTTTTAAAGCAAAGTACTTTGAAGTATAGTTGATGCTTAGTTGAGTCATCAAAGTTGAGTAAAATTTTAAGCGCCTAGGGTTGTATTAATGCCTATCATTGATCGCTTACAAAATGAGAAGATAAAAAAATCTAATTAGGAAAAGATATTTTTGTTATGTTTTGGTATAATACATAAATATGTTACTTGAAAATCTGTCATGGACGACAACTGTTTAACGAACCTAACCTGACAACACAACCTTTTTTGATGGTATTTCACATAAAACCCTTTTGCTTCAGTTTTATTTATTCTTTTGACTTACAATGTTTACAAATCGGAACACTTGATTTCATATAATGTATATGTATATGTATATGCATATAAATTCATATAATTACATTTCCACTGCCACCGGTTTGAAAAAAAAATGTACAAATTTCAAAGAGTGGCTTCTGAGCACGACATGTTTTGATAGGTTATGTGACTATGATATTACTGAACTCATATTACGTTCTTTTCAGTTAAAGAGGGCCTTGATTAGCTTTTTTAATCCTTTCTTTTGACTTCCCCACGCTCAAAAGGGATAAATAAACCCCCAAATAAGTCATTTTCTAAATTTTATTTCTAAATGTAATTTTCTTAAGCGTATTGAAGATACAAGAGCAGTTTACTCAGGGTCCATGAATAATACTTTCATTTATTTTATTTTTATTATACCTTGAGGTATATTAGTTAATTTAAAATAAATAAATAACAAATTAAAAAAAAATATATTTAAATCCCCTCCCCCCCAATTTAGTTCGCTTCACCTAAAATCCTAAATCTGGTTAAAGTTAGAGGCCCATCAAGAGATTCCAGTTTTCAGAGATCCAGCCATGTCTAACAAATGCTAAGAAAAATTATGTTTTACTATAAGAAATGCTTAAATGCACTTTTTATGGGTAGCCACCTTGTTGTGTTTGTCTTTTATTTATTTTGTAATATATTTAAATCCATTAGGCATAATAGTTTCAGATGATAGTTCATCAGTGCAGTCATCTCCTTGGCAAAGAGATCATTGTTGGAAGCAACCCAATCCCAGGCCGAATTTAGGACAAGATTTAGAATTCTTTTTTGTGCGTACCAATCGCCATACTGTTTATTCTTATGAGACTCTCAAATTAAAGAGAAGAAGACCATTTGATTTGGATACAGTCATGGAACCACTCCTGGTAAGTTTTATTATGTATGTATGTATGTATGTATATATATAATATATATATATATATATATATATAAATAAATAAAATTTTATATGTCCTCCAAGTATAAATATATTTGGAGGATTGGCTTGCTACTACAGAGAAATTAGAAAAGATTAACTCAAGTTCCAAAGGAGCATAGGAAGAAAATCAAGACTAGAAGATTTTGAATTAATATGGTTGCTTGCCCATTCATGTATTCAATTTTAGTATATAATAGTTATTATAGTTATGGCAGCTACTGCCCTGATTGTCAAGAAACTCATGTCCTGAAAGTTGTTTAATTTTTAAATAATAAATGTATATTAAAAGTAAAGTTTTATTGAAAACCAAAGAGGAAATAAAAATTACAATATTTCAAGGGAATGAATATTATTACTATATAACCTCTCATAAGCGGTTTTTTAATTTCAAATACACACACACACACACACACACACACACATTTGTATTTTAAAAACATAAATAATCTTCATTCCTTAAAAATATTTTATGATGTATTTAACCCTTTAACAGCTCTGGACGAGATATCTCGGAAAATGGAGACGACCCCCACTAGCTAAAGATGAAATAAATCGTGCCCTGCTGCCCAGTCCCCTGTCGCAAAGGATGAGATATCTTGCAACAGGTTTCCCACTTACTTAAAGTCCCCAGCTTCAGACGAGATAACTTGTCCCGACTGAGGTACATCCTAGCGGATTCTCGGAGACTTAATAAGTACATCTACCGGCCACTAGGCTGCAGGGGGAGTATTTTGGGGAAATATTTGTTCCACCCCAGTAGCTTTGAAATACCTGAGTTACTCCGATGAGGGAAGCTCGTCTCACCCCTTTTCTACCTTTTATTATTTTCGTCTGTCCCATATTCCTCCTCTGGCTACCCTAAAATATTACTTCAAATAAAAAAAAAAAATGTATATAAGATATTAATATTATTATAATCTTGTTCATTATTACCTTTATAAATCCTGTAATTTTTATTACAATCGATAATCTATTATTTTAATTTATTGAAATAATGATAAAGGTATTATAGAATCACAAAAAGAAAATAAAACATTAAGAAATAGTCGAAAAAGGTAATGAGGAGTTAAACAAGTTGAGGCAGTCACCAGTGGAGGGTGGCCTAGGCACCTTAGCTAAAACATATCAAGCGGCTCGCACACCTCAAAACTTAGAACAATATAGACTCAGAAGAAACGAGGCTAAGGTAACTGTTCGTGAAGCTAAGAAAAAATCTTGGGAGGACTTTGGGAAATCTCTAAACAAAGATTACTATGATAATATAAAAATATTTTGGAGGACAACCAAAGCCCTGAGAAACGAAAAAACTAAGGAAATAAGAAATATTATGAATGAGAACGATGAAATACCAAGCCAGAAGAAATCCTTGATAGATGGAAAAGACATTTTGAAAGGGTTTTCTCTGAAAACCTACCAGAGACCAATGAGGTAGTGGCAGAGGAAAGACAAGAAAATGAAAATACCATTTGGGAAGAGGAAGGAAAGCCATAGAAAAGATTAAAACTGGCAAAGCTGCAGGATATGATCAAATCTCACCAGAAATGATTAAATATGGCGGAAAAGAGATGGTGAAAGTTCTTCAGATCCTATTTCAGAAAGTATGGGACCACAAGAGGATGCCGAAGGAATGGGAAATAAATGTTATTATTCCTATCTATAAGAAGGGGAAACAAAGCGAATGCAGCAACTATAGGCCGATATGTCTCTCTTCAGTAGTATACAAAATGTATACGTCAATCCTCCAATACAGGCTCAGAGAAATAGTAGAGGGTGACTTGGAGGAGGAACAGGCTGGTTTCCGCCCAGGAAGACAAACGCAAGATAATATTTTCATCTTAAGAAATATTCTTGAAAAGGCATGGGAGAGAGACAGAAATATGTATCTTGCATTCTTTGATCTTCTTTGATCTACAAGCAGCGTTCGATTCTGTTCCTAGAAAATATTTATGGGAATCGCTTAAGCTGAAAAAAGTCCCGGGAAGTCTAATAGATGCTATAAAGGCAACATATCAAGAACCAAAAGGTATAAAACGTATAAATGGTCAAGCATCTAAAACATTCCGAATGGAGCGAGGAGTAAAACAGGGGGATAGCTTGAGCCCCCTTCTCTTCATAATTTTGATGGACGAGATCCATACAATTTGTAAAAGAAGGACACCCTGGACAACGATAGGAAAATGGAATCTCAGGACCATTCTCGCTAAATGCTATTTATTCGCTGATGACATCGTACTACTTGCTGATACAAAAGAGAAACTGCGATAACGGAATGGCAGGAGGAGCTATTAAGGAAAGGCATGAAGATAAATACTTCCAAGAGTAAATTACTCATTGTTTCCAGGGAAGAGACAAGAAACGAGCGATTTTATTGTGGAGGAGAAATATTAGAAAATGTTAGCGATTATAATTACCTAGGAACAGTTATCAGCAAGACGGGGAAGATAGACCAGGAAATCTCAAGCAGAATAAGGAAAGCAAATGAGGTCTATTACCAGATTTGCAACACCATAGTAGGTAAACGCGAAGTAAGCAAACAAGTCAAAATCCATATTTCTCCCTACCCTGATGTATGGAAGTGAAAGCTGGGTTGCAAGCGAAAAGAATATCAGCCGAATCACAGCGGTAGAAATGAAATACCTACGCAGAGTAGCTGGTAAAACTAGAAGAGACTATATAAGGAACAAAGCAATTAGAGAAGAACTGGAGATTCCTGCACTAATAGATACCTTGCACAGGCGACAACTGAGATGGTATGGTCACGTATGTAGGATGAGCCAGGACCGAGATCCACGGAAGATTATGGAGGCCAGACCTGCTGGCACAAGACCACGAGGAAGACCCAGGATTACCTACAATGAATATATCCACAAGTTGGGAGAAAAAAAAGGGGAAGAATATGGCTCAAATGAGGCGACTTGCGCAGGATAGAGGGGGATGGATGAGATGGATCGAGGCTCCTCCATACTGAGAGGTATATGGAGGAAGGGAAAGAAGAATCATCCTGTAATTTTTATTACAATCGATAATCTAGCATTTTAATTTATTGAAATAATGATAAAGGTATTATAGAATCACAAAAAGAAAATAAAGCATTAAGAAATAGTCGGAAAAGGTAATGAGGAGTTAAACAAGTTGAGGCAGTCACCAGTGGAGGGTGGCCTAAGCACCTTAGCTTGGGGAGGGTTAAAATATTACTTTTACTCTGAAAGTAAAGTTTTATTGAAAACACTAAGAGGCAATATTTATATGTTATAATAGGGTTCTTGAGGTTTAGTCAATAATAAACAACTATATTATGGCGACGTTTCGAGACTATTCTAGATATTATTCTATTCTCATAATCATGCCAATGTTGCTGATGGATATTGCTATATAAACCACATATATGTTTAGTGACTAACTATATTAATCTAATGTACAACGGCGATTTCAGTCCGGAACTTTATTTATCTACATATTTTCATTTTCATTTAATTTTTCAGTTAATTTTAAGACTAAAGTTGGCAAAATTGCTCCTGAAAGTTTTTGATCGTGCACTAATGAACCATTTATACACAAAGTTGTCAATTTTTTCAAAATCAGGGGCCTTATGATTTTTTAGTAAAGAATATTTGGTACTACTTTTGAACAGTGGCTCACGCGCCGTTCAGTAAGGTGCCCTTCACAGTAAGGCCCGATCTCTACTGAAAAGGACCCTTTTGGAGCTTTATTTATCTCTGAAGAGCAAGCGGGAGTCAAAAGCTGGGATCTATTAAAAGCTAATCAAGGCCCTTTTAAACTGAAAAAACAGCGATGGGAGCTCGATAACATCACGGTCACATAACTTCTCAAAACAGTCCACACCCATGAGCCAATCTTCAGAAGTAGTACCGAATATTTTGTACTCATTCTTTCAGTATTTTTGATTTATTCTTCAGCATAAAACAAATTTGAGATTTGCTCATTCAAATTTCGATATGATATATATATATATATTGTTGGGTTTTGGGGTAATAAGAAGAACCAAAAGTAAACAAAAAATAACCTGCTGTTTATTACAAAAAAAAAGGAATAAAATCTAAACAAAAAATGTGTGGCTCTTCTTCTGCCGCTGTCCCGCAGTGATCACAAATCTCTGCAACTAAGCCAGTAGTGTATCGATCAGAACTGAGGGAGAACCCAACACTGTTGAGAACTGTAATGAGACCAAACGTGAGACAGAGCCTTGGGCAGGTGTGACTTAACCTAGGGTTAAGAAAACTGGCACTCACCTGACAGTTTGCCAGAAGTTGATTACTGCACCCCTGACGGTTGGCTGAAGACAGCGGGAGATGTTGTGCCCTGCGCTGGGAGGTGCAAACTGCTGAACGTTTTCTGCCTAACGTGTTTCGCTTCGCAGCTATCTGCCAGCACTGCAGGGTTCCCCAGTTCAGCTCACAATTTGGCATGAAATATATACAGAGAATTAAGATTTTAAAATAAAATTTGATGTGATGACAACTAAAGATAGAACTAAATACAAGAGTTATACTTATATTCTGAGAGATATATGTGATAATAGCTAAGTTACAATAAAAAATAGCTGGCCAGCTAATAAAAGAAATACACAATTTAGTTAAATAGGAAACATTGTCTGTTGATATATTTACGCAGAAAGATGCCAATACAAGGTGGTACACGCTGTGATAATCCTGACTGCGAAATGAGTTCGCCTGCAGGCTGGCAGATGGTGCAGAGTAGATAGGAAGGTTTCCGCAGCTTGGACACAGCAGTCTCATCTGGTATCTTGGTTGCCCATGGAAGATTTCCTGCCCTCGGAAGTAAACGGTCTTGGAAGTGCTAATGTGTAGCCAAGATGGCGGTGGGCCGACAAAGGGCGACCGCAAGGAGACGTCTGCAAGCTGGCAAGGAAAACGCAAAAGAGAGACGTGTGGTCTCTGGAAAGAGAAAACGCAAAGAGAGACGTGTGGTCTCTGGCAAGGAAAATACGCAAAAGAGAGACGTGTGGTCTCTGGAAAGAGAAAACGCAAAGAGAGACGTGTGGTCTCTGGCAAGGAAAATACGCAAAAGAGACGAAGGGACTTAGCTGCCGGAGCTTATATAAGGCCTAGGGATTAGGCGCTGGTATTGCGTGGCAATGCGCGAAAACTTCGGAAAACCTAAAATACACAATCTTTAAAATGAAGAAAAATGATAATTCATGGCAGAAATAATAACTGGTGATTAGAGGTAGTTTTAGAGTTTATTGAACATAATTAAATAGTTAAAAGTATTTAAAACAGAAAAAAAAATAAATGGAGGAAAAAACCTAGCGACTGCTCTGTGCTTTGAACATGAAAGAATAACCTGTCGGGAGGATAACCATAAAGAGTGAAAAATGCTTACCCCCTAATAACGCGAGTTATTGTGAAAAAAATATAGAAACATGATCTGGGTGGTGTGAATAGATGACACAAGTGTGATTATAAGAAAAACATCACAATAAAAGAAAATAGCAAACTACGTTGTAAGTACATGTTAAAATTTGGCAAATTAGCATGTTTAGGGAGTTTAATAATTTGGAAATGAGTAATTAACGGAAAGTTAGCGTGTTTAAATATCAAAAATAAAACCATAATCTTCTAGAAAGGCTACAAACATAAAACCAAAAATTTATTTAGAATGTTTTAAGAGTTTAATCATTTAGAAACGAATAATTAACTAAAAATTAGCGTGTTTAGATGTCAAAAGTAAAACCATAATCTTCTAGAAAAGAAATAAACCTAAAACCAAAATTTTATTTAGAATGTTTAAAGAGTTTAATCATTTAGAAATGAATAATTAACGGAAAATTAGCATGTTTAAATATCGAAAGTAAGACCATAATCTTCTAGGAAACCTACAAACATAAAACCAAAATTTTATAACATAAAAATTCTTTAGGTTTTGATAAAAACTTAACATATATATATATACATATATACACAGGGTGTCCCGAATTTTAATGGCAAAACTTCAGGAACTTATAGGGGACTGAAAAACTAAGACAAAAAGTCATTTAGAGATTTGCTCGTTTTTGCTTAGTTTTAGAGAAAATCGCAAAAAAAAAAAAAAACAAGTTTTCCTTTTTATACTTATTTATTTACATTTATATTTATGTTATGTTCTTTTTAATGCAAATATTGCTCAAAATGTTGTCCTCTTGCACCAATGCAAGCATTACATCTAGCACTCACTTGATAAATTGCAGCTAAACATTGTTCTGATGATATTTGGTGCACTGCATCTATGATTAAGTCTCTTAATTGCTCTCTTGAGTTGATTGTCACCGAATAAACTATCTACTTCAAGGTTCCCCATACGAAGAAATCAATGGGTGTCATATCAGGTGATCTGGGTGGCCAAGGTACTACTCCTCCACGTCCAATCCATCGTTGTGGATAATTTATATCCAGCCAAGCTCGAGCAGCTCTGCTATAATGAGCTGGACATCCATCGAGTTGGAACCACATTTCAATCCCCTGTTGTAAGGGAATGTCATCTAAATAATTAGAAAAGTCTTTCTCCAAAAAATGTGTAAATGTGATTCCATTCAATCTTTCAGGTAAAAAATATGGTCTCACCAGCAATCCGTTCCAAATTCCAAGCCAAACGTTAATAGCCAATTCATGCTGAAACCTATTCTCTCTAATAGCTCTGGGATTTTCAAGAGCCCATGCATGATAATTTCTTTGATTAACAATTCCTCCTCTTGTAAAGGTAGCTTCATCGGTCCATATAATTTTTAATGGAAATAAATTATCATCACGAATTTTTTCAAGAAACCAGTTACTAAAATTCAATCTCTGGACATACTCTTGAGGTAATAAATTCTGAACTTTTTGAAGATGGTATGGGTAGCGATTATCACCTTTCAAAGTTCGCCATATTGCTAGCTGCGATATTCCTAATGCAGCAGATGCTCTTCGGATGCTAGTCTCAGGATTCTTATCGAAGTGGCGTTGTACAGAATTTCTTCTCCGATAATCTGCTCTTATTGCTGCCTGGAATTGGTCGCCTTCATTACATATTAAGAATGACCCAGTCTCTCGTAGTCTATTAAAAGTTAATGAAAAGACTCGTCGATTAGGCACTCTTCTGTTTGGAAATTGGCGCACATACTCCCGCACCGCTTCTAAAGCATTACGGTTACAGAAACCATACACAAAAATCATATCAGCGTATTCAACATTAGAATATGTATGCGGCATTGTGGCTGATGCTATTCACACAAAAATATCTGAGTAACTGACTGAAGACTAATTTAGGAATTATAATCCTAGAAGGAAGCCAAAATGTAAACAAATAAAACAATGTAAAGGATAACATTAAGTGTTTACATATCTCACTGCCTAGGCAAACGAACTTTGAAAGGTGATAATCGCTACCTACAACATTTTTGTTTTGTTTCTTTTTTTTGCGATTTTCTCCAAAACTAAGCAAAAACGAGCAAATCTCTAAAGGACTTTTTATCTTAGTTTTTCGATCCCCTATAAGTTCCTGAAGTTTTGCCATTTAAATTCGGGACACCCTGTATATCCTGGTTTGGGGACACCCTGTATATTATATATATATACATATATATATATATATATATATATATACATATACAGGGTGTCCCCAAACCAAACAGCCAAACTTCAGGGAACGATAGAGGATCGAAAAACTAAGAAAAAAAGTCCTCTGGCATATGCCTCATTTTCGAGAAAATCACAAAAAAATAAAAATAGTTGTGCAAAAACTAGTTAAGGCCATGGAAGAGCGGATTTCATTCCTTGAATGAATTTTAACAATAATTGTTATTCCAATACAATTATTTTATTTCAATATTATACTAATAGAAAGGTATTGAAAAAAAAATTATTTTTTATTCAGAAAAAAGTAATAAATACTTTTTTATTCAAATATTCATATTATATAGAAAATTACCTATTTAAAGTACATAACATTATGAAAAAAAAATGAAGATTAAAAAAATAAAAATAATTTTAAAAATAAAAACAAATTAAAAATTTAGATAATAATTAAATATTCTTACTAGGAAAACATAAATGTTTCAGTTTTTATGTGGGACTACCTTAGTCAGAAAAAAAAAAAAAAAAAAAAAACTGAAAGCTTTTAAGGTTTTACCTTCTCTGTAATTATATAGTTAATATTGCACTGCATTTAAACTTTGTTCTGCGGTGAGCGTGTTGCAAACCATTCTGATGCGGACTAGAATGGCCAGTTCTCAAGCCTTCTTTCCAAAGGGATATCTTCCAAAAGTATATCATAAGCCCGTACATCATTCTTGATTACAGAAAACTTATGCTGGTAGTGAAATTCTCTAACAGCGCATGGATTTTCATGTGCCCAAAGGTGGTAGTTTGTCTTTGATTGAATATGCCCGCACGTGTAAAAGTCACTTCGTCCGTCCAGATTACTTTCGAACTTAAGTTTACATCGTTTTGCAATTGTTCTTTGTACAAAGTTAATCAGCGGGTATTTGTACCTTTTGTACATGGTAAGCATGCCTGCGGTCAGCCCTTAATGTGCGCCAAATGGTTACCCTTGGTATACCAAGAACTGAAGCAGCTCTCCGGATGCTTGTACCAGGGTTGGTATTGAAGTGCCGCAGTATCCTCTCCCTCCGCCTCAGGTCGGCTTCCATCGGAGCCTGCATACGGTTTTCATCACGATTACATGAGAAGGACCCAGTCTCTCGAAGCCTTCTGAAAGTGCTGGTAAAAACACATCTGTGTGGGGTTTCTCGGTCAAGATACCGTCTTCGATATTACCGAACTGCCTGATGTGGATTGCCATCGCAGAATCCGTAGACGTAGACTATGTCCACGTATTCAGCGTTGGTAAATCTAGCCATATTTGTTGACTTCACTGAACACTACTAGCAACACCACTAATGTAAGAATGCGAGGCTGGATTCCTCCAAAAAAGGATTAAAATGTTAGCCATTATACTATCTTTCTTTTTAAGTTTAAATACTCAACCTAGATGTTTTATTAATAACGAAAGAGTGAGAATATTCATCTTTTCTAAATTTACTCCTCATAAATTAAGCAATTAAGCTTACTCAAAAACCCAGTATATTTTTGTAATTTAAATAAATTATTGAAAAAATTAAAATGCACTTTTTGCACAACTATTTATATTTTTCTGTGATTTTCTCGAAAACGAGGCATATGCCAGAGGACTTTTTTTCTTAGTTTTTCGATCATCTATCGATCCCTGAAGTTTGGCCGTTTGATTTGGGGACACACTGTGTATACAGGGTGTATCACAAGTAGATGACAATATGCAAGATGGAAAAACTAGATCAAAAATGTAGTTAAATGCCGCCAACCGCATGATTCTATCTCATTCCGTTGCACAGATATGCCGTTCCAAAGGTTATTTCGAGAAAACCGTGTTTTTTGTAAGAAAACCTCAATTTTCTCTGCTTCCACTCATTTTTTTTCAATGTTCCATCACTGTTTTGAATTCATCATTAAATTTCCTTTAAGCCTAATGCACATTCAATGTTCACAAGTATCTTTTCAAAAGCGCGATAACAGATAAAGAAATACCAATTTTAAAAAAGGGTTGTCAGCTACAAATTTTCGAGGATCACTACTCTTCCAAAAAAAATCCAGCAAGCTGCCGAATCTCACAAAAGTTGTAAAATTTAATTACCTCTAACGGTGTACTCAAAACTGCAATTATCTCTCAATTTTGTAATGCAATTGGAATGGGAAGGAGAAGAAACTGATGTCATGCTTATTTTGTAGGATCTTATCTCCAATAAATTTAATTTATTTTTATGTAAATTACAAAGAAAAATTAAATTAATTCTTACATGAAAGTTAAATAGTGAATAAAATTTCTTTGAACATTACAAAAGTTGCTGGAACTGGCCTCCTACTTGCAGTACACACTGACGACATCTGTTTAACACAGCTGATGTAGCCCTTCGAATCTGATCGCGGTCAGCTCTCATTGCTTCACATGATTCGCAAATTCTTGCGATCAGATGGTTCATATCCTGAATGGGTACTCTGTACACTTCCGATTTAAGCCTACCCCAAATATAAAAATCCAGTGCCGTCAAATCAGGGCTTCGGGCCGGCCAATGCACAGGTCCATATCTCCCAATCCATCTTCCTGGGTACTGTTGATTGAGCCAGTTCGTTACAGCTCGTCCATTATGCGCTGGACACCCGTCCATTTGCCACCATAGCTCTTCTTCAAGTGGTATTGCTTCGAGGAGTGCCGCACTTATCCTGAAGTAGATCATAAAGTTGAATTTAACCGACGAGGTAAGAAAACGGGCTCTGTCATATGCTGCCTACAGAATCCTAGCCACACGTTCACACGGAACTGATATTGGAAGTGGTGTTCCCTAGTGCCATGTGGATTATGATGAGACAAAAGGTGAGAGTTGGGTGAGTTAAAAATTCTCGCACGTGTGAATGTTGCCTCATCTGTCCAAATTATGCGATCAGGGAAGTTACGCCTCTCGTGTCACTGTTGAACACTGACACTATTGAACTGTTCACCATCGCGCAAACACCATCCGTAGCTCCATATCACAGGGTAGCAACTCCTGGACAGTAGTCAGGTGATAAGGATATCGATTGTCTTCCCTGAGAGCTCCAAAGACTGTAGAGTGCGATATTCCCAGTTGATTTGAAGCGCGACGGGTACTAGTTGATGGATCATTATCAAAAATAGTCAAAATGTCTTCAACGTCCCTTCGAGCTCAACCCACGTAGTTAACAGGTTGTCTTCGGTCTGGAAATCTTTGCCGATTAGGAAACATATTGCGATATTCTTCTTGTGCACGAAGACCATTGTCTTTTGCAGCCCCATATGCGAAAATCATGTCAACGTACTCTTCAGCTGTGTATAATTTGGCATTTTACTTCTTGAACTCAAATCGAAACTTACTTAACAGACTGAAGATTTGCACAATACTGACAATTATTATCAGTATTAAACACAAAGTAGGGATGGGATATACGAAGAATTAAAGAGATAAGGTAAACAAACCTTAATGCGAACATAATCCCTAAGAAGTAAACAAAACCTTCATCATGCCAGACGTTCTTCACGTTCTTTTAGGTTTCAATCACCTCCCTACTAGATTTATTAAATAAATATTTGTAATTTACATAAAAAATAAATTAAATTTATTGGAGATAAGATCCTACAAAATAAGCATGACATCAGTTTTTTCTTCTTCCCATTCCAATTGCATTACAAAATTGAGAGATAATTGCAGTTTTGAGTACACCGTTAGAAAGGTAAATAAATTTTACAACTTTTGTGAGATTCGGCAGCTTGCAGGATTTTTTTTGGAAGAAATGTGATCCTCGAAAATTTGACGCTGACAATACTTTTTTAAAATTGGTATTTCTTTATCTGTTATCGCGCTTTTGAAAAGATACTTGTGAACATTGAATGTGCATTAGGCTTAAAGGAAATGTAATGCTGAATTCAAAACTGTGATGGAACATTGAAAAAAAAATGAGTGGAAGCAGAGAAAATTGAGGTTTTCCTACAAAAATACGGTTTTCTCGAAATAACCTTTGGAATGGCATATCTGTGCAACGGAATGAGATAAAATCATGCGGTTGGCGGCGTTTAACTACATTTTTGATCTAGTTTTTCCATCTTGCATATTGTCATCTACTTGCGATACACCCTGTATATAAGTTTGAAATTAAAAACATTAGTAATATTCATTCCCTTGAAATATTTTAGTTTTTTATTTCCTCTTGGGGTTTTCAATAAAACTTGAGTTTTAATATTTAAAAATTTTCAGGACATGAGTTTCTTGACAATCAGGGCAGTAGCATAACTAATAAATATTATAAACTAAAATTGAATACATGAATAGGCAAGTAATCATATTAATCCAAAATCAGTGCTTTAAGAAAAATAGGATGGATAGTTTTGTCAATGATTATGAAAAGATCATCAATGTATTTGCATATAATACTTGGGGTGTGATTCGTTTCGTTTATTGCTCTATTGAGTATGTGCTTTAGAACTATGCCAGATAAGTTGGTGGATAGTCTCCCACCCATTGGTAAACCGTTTGTATGCTTGAATAGTTCATTGTTATATGTGAAATATCCATTATCCGTGCATATTTTTATGCCTTCTATAAACAATGTTTTACTTTTAATATTTGTGTATGGTTCGATAAGAGACCAATTTTTATTGATTAATTGAAAAAAAATTAATTTAAATTAATAACAATACATGCATTAAAGCTTGTGCATAAAAGCACTGAAGCATATTAAATTAAAGCACATTAATAGTAGTATATTAATAGTAGAATCACATTTACTGCTGAATTGGAAAACAATAAACAATTAAATTACTTAGATTTAACTATCCATAGGAACAATAATAAACTCATCACAAAATGGTACAAAAAAGAAAACACAGCAACATCATACTAAACTACCACTCAAACCACCCATTTCAACATAAAATTGATATTCTTAAAAACACCATAGGTAAAGCTTTAAAACTATCAGACCATATATACCTCAAAGAAATAAAAAGTCAAATATACAAAATTTTTTTAGATAACCTACACCCTAAAAACTTAATTAATAAAATCTGGCATACAACTCTTAACCTAAATACGAGTAATTCACAACAAATAAACATACCGAACCAAGCTGAGGGGGACCTGATACACCAATGTAACATTATTAAACCTAACTTAAACCCAACCCAAAAAACAATAGATAAATTCTTCGAACCTCTCAATAATAAAAATCATAACCCAGATATTACTGATACAACAAAGGAAGCACCACCAATTAATCAAAATAGTAAACCCTACATCAGACATAGCTCTCTAACATACATTAATAAATTATCACAACTCATCAAAAAAACACTAATAGAATACGACATAACAGACAACTTAATATCCTTCAAACCCACCAATAAAATCAAAAATATCACAACCAAAACAAAAGATAAAATTCCAACAGCTGAACAAAAAGATCTAATTTATAGAATTCCATGTAATGAGTGCAATAAATCATATATAGGCAATACTTCAACTAATCTAAAAACAAGAATTTATAACCATAAATATAATATCAAAGAATCCTCCAAAACCAATACAGTCCTTTCACTACACTCAAAAAACTACAAACACAAAATTAACCTTGATAATGCACAGATTCTACATAGGGAAAGCAACACAATTAAAAGAAATATTATTGAATCAATTTATATCAAAAAGAATGAAATAGAACTAGTTAACTATAAAAAGGACTCTGAAATAGTAAGCAAACACTATTATGCAATAATAAATAGGATATAGCAGCACCAGGATTAAAAAGATAGCAAACCCCCCACAGGTCAAACATCCATTGTATTAATGACAAATTCTATCAGAATATTAATTTTTTAATATCCAAAAATGAGAAGGTTGGTGAGCATTGTTGCCATTTTACTATTATTTTATTTATTTTTTGTTCTATTGTTATTTATTGATTCGTGTGTATTTATTTATGTAACTTTTTAAAATTGACACTTGACATACCTTTATGTCATGTTCATATCTATTTTAACTATATCTTTATATTTTTAATGGTACTTAAATTTTTATTGTTTATATACTGTATAAGAAAAAACTAAAATCAATTGTACATTATGCAGGTGATGAGTATGGACACGACTGTTCGAAACGTCCACCAAATTTAAGGAATGTATAAAAAAAATATATATATTATTGAGACTGTAATGGGATACCCTTGTTTCATTATTATAAATTTATATATAAATAAAAATTATTTCTGGATAGGATTCTACAAATCGAAACTCATAACCAATTCTTATATCTAACTTTCTATAAGCTGTCCTGTTTCGCTTCACTGTGACGGATGGTCTATAATTCTTAAACCCTTAATCAAATAGCTACTATTTTTGGGTAGGCGAGTATTTTAATTTTAAATCTTCCTTCATTTTGACAATATCTTCCTTGCAAGCCGCTGCTCACCACTCTCCGGTTTTAATGTTCTCTGGACAAAATTGATGGTGTGATACTTCTTCCTTACTGACTATGAATTGATCCAAACTCAACTTCAACAAGATACACTACAAAGCTCTATCCTCTTCGGCCGGTAATCTTCTTATAACCAATGTTCAACACATGGCTCTCCTCTCCCAACTTGCTTTGTGAGCTGTACATGATTGGTTACTGCTGAGAGAAAATAATCCCTCTGACAGGTTTTTTCCCATCAATGCACACAAGGAAAGGAAAAAGAAGGATATAAACATTAATGTAAGGAAAAGCAAAATATTACTACTAGAAGACGTGTGACGAACACTGCTAGTTACCATGGCAACACTGGGATAACTTGACTGTTTAAAACATCTGTAAATTTTCAATTAATTAGTTTAGAGGCTTGCTACCACGTTCTGCTCTATGTTTTACCTTTATATCTGTACCTTGGTTCTGAAAGGGCCAATGTCCAAAATTAGAGAAATCGAGTTATGCAAACAAATGATCGTCATAGAAGAAGTACTTTTAGTTTTAAAAGGGCCAATGTCCTGGAATTCATTATCAAAGTAATACCTGAAGTAAACAAAAAAGAAAATGTGTAAGAAGATAATGAAAATTTCATGAAAAATTTAATTTGGCATGTTCTGGGAATGCTAAAAATGGACATTGGCCTTTTTAGAACCAAGGTACAGATATAGTACCTTTATACTGATATAATGTAATGGACTAACACACTACTTCTATCACTTTTGTTTCGCTCTGTATGTAAAATGGTTGAACAGTTGGTATATTCCTTAGTTTTAAGTTGTGTATATATGTTTAGGTTGTTCATTTCATTTCTTTGTTATCATTGTTTCTTTATTTTATAATTTTATACTATTTTATAACTTATAGCAAGGAGTTGGTTGTTTACATTACATAAAAGAAAAAATATTTCAATACAAATTAAAATTAAAATCTTTACGAAATTTAGTTACGAATACAAAATTAGGTTATTTAATGTGAGAAATATGTACAAAATAAAGAGAAAAAAATATAAATACACTTTATGATTAATACCCAAGAAAAAAAAAAAAAAAAAAATCAGAATAAATAAACTTTACATAATAAAATTGTATATAATATTATGATTTAATATAAAATTTTTTCTTGGGCTTTTATATGTGATAGTGTAGATGGGGATTATATAGTGATCTGTATAAAGATGTTTTCGATTTCTGTATAATGCATGAGAAGGTGCGTCAATTTATCTGATCTCTCCAATTCTTGAATTATAAAGCCTAAATACTTTGAACGGAATTGTTTTAGAATAGGGCATGCCAGCAAAAGATGGGATATACTGTCTTCTTCTTTCCTACATCGAGGGCACAAAATCTCGGCATTGAATTTTATTGAATATTTTTGGACGTATAATCTTGCATTGTGCTTTCAGCTTAGACGCAGTTGAGCCATTATTCTCATTTTATTTATATGCGTTTTAAAATAAAGATATTCTTCAGCACCCTCGAGGGAGCTTATATGACGGTACGTAGGGTTAGATGTGCTGTTTAGGGTTTTATCAATATCAAATGAATGTAAGTAATTTTGAGATTTTTCCAAGAGATCGGAGAAATCTATTTTAGTCAGTGCCTGTTTATCCCGTATGTTCTTTGCTCCTAATGATGTCAAGTAATCTTTGATAAAATATTGATGTCCAGTTGTATGGGGCAGAAAATTCCTGTATTTAAATGAGTCTAAGATAACACGATTTGGCTATATCTGTAGACGGCCTTTCCAACAAACACTGCCACCATTTCAGCATTCGCTTAAATATTTTATGCTTCATATGAATCTGCCCTGTTTCCAACCTGACTTGACTGCTAGGTGTATTTATTGCTAAATGAAGCAATAGTTTAAGGAAAGACAAATGGCCTCTCTCTATCTGGTCTGCGTATTCCAGTCCCCATAATTCAGACGTGTATAAAAGTGTATTTTCTGAAATTGATTGAAATAGTTAGATTTTGGTATTCCATGTGTCGGATTTGCAGTTCTTTAATATCTTTAAAACTGATGAATTAGCTATTGTACATTTTTTAAGAAAATGAATGCCAACTGAACAGAATTTTGTGGATGAAGAAAAGGGGACTCCAAGGTATGTGAATTCTTTGACTTCCTTCAAAACTGTATTCATATATTTTAGGTTGCTGTGCTTTCCTATTTTGCCACCTTATTTGCCAGTCAGCCAAGATCTCCTGGTTGTCTGCATATAAGAGGATGAATAGCTCAGTATTATCGCCTAGCATATTATTATCACCTAGGGGGATTCCCCGGGATTTATTAGCTGTATAAAAGTCCAGGATGTCTGCCGTATATAGTAAGAAAAGCAAGGGACTTAAAACATCGCCCTGTAAAACGCCTTCTGAGACTGGAATTTCATTGGAAAGCTTTTCTCCTTCTCTGATTACAAAATGGCTTGGTCATAAATGATCATAAGTAGGCAGAGTACTTCCCCTCTTATACCAATATTATATAACCTTCTCCAGAGCCTGTCATGATTTAAAGAGTCAAAAGCGCGTTTAAAGTTCACAAAGACTGTGATTACTTTGCGTCTTTTAAGACGTAACGCTATATTTAATGCTGATGAGAGGATAAAGACATTGTCTCTCTAGCCTTTTCCATTTCGAAAGCCAGTCTGTATATCCGGTATTGAATCTTTTTCATCTGCCCAGTTCACCAGTCGGTTATGGATAATGCTGGTAAGTAGTTTTAGCACTGTGATCAATAATGAACTTCCTCTGTAGTTCATGGGGTCATCTTTTGGTCCTTTTTTATGAAGTAATTTCATTTTAATTTTAACCCAGCTTGGAGGAATGCATACTTTTTGCCATACCTTGTTAAATATCTCAAGCAGGGTTAGCTCCCATTTACTGTTCATGACTTTGAAGCACTCATTGGGAATTAAATCCATATCTATTGCCTTGTTCGAATTGCATTTTTTAATAGCCTTTCTGAGTTCTGCTATTGAGATTTCCATATCTAATGCTGGGATATCATTGTAAAGAAAGTGACAATCGATATTTTGTTTTTGGGGCAGAAAGGATAAAAACAAGGATTCCCATCGTTCAATCGAGAGAGCGCTGTTTTGAGTGGGTTTCATTTGGAATTTTCTGATGTTCTGCCAAAATTCTTGAGGGCTCTTGCTGGTGCAGATAATATTTCTCAACTTTTTGTAGTACTGATATTGTCTTTTTATATGTTTTCTTGGCTTCTATATATGACTTTAAAAGTTCTAATCCGAATGAATTTTTTTTTGCTAATTTATAAGAGTCTTTGAGGTAAACCTTAGCTTTATGACAGCTATTGTTGAACCAGGGCTTATCCATTCTTTTGTAGCTGTTTATTTTCTTCATTAGGCCAGCTTCCTTCATACCCGCAATGATAATATTATGAAATTGTTCACATAGAACGCTGCAACTCTTTCTAAAATCAAAATATGTTTCAGCCGATTCAAGAATAGTCTTAAAAATATTTAGGTTAATGGGATCTGTGTTAATGATATGTTTCGTTTCTAAATTTATTGGTTTTTCCTCAGTGGAGTAAATTGTAAGCAGACAGGGGAAGTGATCAGATTGACTACAAAATTCAATAATTTCGAAATCCTCTATGTCTTGAAATGATGGAAAAGATGCCCATACATAGCCTATTGTGCTACAACCGTTGGTGCCCACATAATTAAATTTCCCTGGAGAATTGCTGCTTGATCTATCATTGTATACAACCATGCCAAGCTCTTGCTTTGCTGCGACCAGGTTTCGATTTCTCTTAGTTACTATATAATCCAAGACAAGACCTTTCCACTAAAAGATTTCATACAAATAGCCTCGTCATCTAGTTCGTTCAAGGAACCGAGCCGAGCGTTCCAGTCTCCTCCAACTATGATATTGTAGCAGTAGTATCTATTTGTTATGTCTGTAAGAGCATTGATTATTAATTGTAAATTATAGTAATTTTCAGGACCTGGTTTCCAGTATACAGCTCCGACGACAATTTTTGTTTGATTATATTCCAGCTATAAATATAGGAATAGTTCACTTGAGTATATTATTTCTATATTGCTAAATAAAATTTTATTAAAAAATATTATAATCCCACCACTTGGTCTTCCTAGGAGTAATTGCCTCACGGCTTGTACATACACATAATCAAAATCATTTAGGAATTTTGGTTTTATTAAATTTGCACTAAGCCATGTTTCAGTAAAACAAACAATATTCAAATTAAGAATTACGTTAATTTCTTCCTGATCGAGATTTTCAAGAGAGCCAAATCCATAAACATTCCAGAATAATGTTTTCAATGAAAGTTTAATATGTTTTTGGATGTGCATTAAGTCCTTATCTCTATGGCCAGTAGGTTTTTTTCGTGTTTTATTTACAGTTCTGACTGTGTCGATTGTTTCTGTTTTTCTAAAAGTTTTTATAGTGTTAGTTTCCCTAATTTTTCTATTCTTGATTGATTTAGTAGTTCTCCCGGATGAGTCAGTGTCTATTTCATCTATTTCTGTGTCTGTGACTGATTATCAAAATCTGTAATTTGTCGTGGCCGCACCTGCCCTTCTAATAAATTTACATCATTAAAGGATCTTAAAATGGTAGGATTTTCTTTTTTTTCTTTACTAGTATTGTGCCATTCCGAGTCCAGACTTGGTTGATTATTCCTTCTTTTTTTAATTTTCGGGCTCTTTGAAAAAATGGATAGTTTAGCCGGTGATAGCATTTCGTTAATGTAGATTTTGTTATTATGAAGCAATAGGTTTTTTTTTTAAGTTTTTTTTTTAATTTATTATAAAATTAATTCTAACTGAGGTTGACGTGAATTTTGTAACTATAGATAGAGGATTTCTTTTCCTATAGAAAATAAGTTTTCTTTCTCAAAGAAGGGAATATTGTCAATTTTCACTATTGATTAGTGTTGCATTCGGAGCTCAATTTTTATTATTTATGAATGAAATCACCTTACGCTGTATTGCCGGTTTTATTTTGAGGTGGCACAAGTTATATTGATTTGAACCTTGTACTAGTAATATATAAGTTAATAAAGAAGAAAAAAAAGATAATAATGATGGTAATAATTGCCATATAAGAATATATTTACACAATAATATTTACAAGTGAAAATAAGTAGAAATATTTAAAATAAAGAAAAACGATGATGAGAACAATAAAATAAAAATACCTATGACTAAACATAAATGATAAACAATTGAACAAAATGTAAAATTAATAAAACAAAAATTAAAATATTAACTCTGATAAGAAGAAGAAAAAAATACTACAATAAAATAATAGGTAAAAAATAAGGAAGCATTAATCTTATTAGTTAATAATTAATGATAAATGAAAATAATTAACTGAACTTAATGGATCTGAACGAGAGAGAAAGAGAGAGATAAAAAGTATTTTCATGGAAGGATAAGTATTTAAAGAAAGACCAAAATAAAACCTGGTACCAGGGTTCTCCGAATTCGTCGAGGCAGGTGACAGACGCTGCTGTGGCCAGTCTTCTAATTTCATTCGATTCCCCTTTCTCAAGATTTAGGAAATTATATGACGTCGTGGACACAACGAAACAGGCTAGGGTCACCATCAAGTGCCGTGAGTCGACTTAACGTATTATAATATAACGTAATATAAACAACCTCTCTCTCTCGTATTACAAACAACCTCTCTCGTTAATCCATGCATATATTATAAATATTGCAAATATTTATATATTCTTATATTGTTCTAAAAATTAAGTTAAAATTTTATTTTTTAACAAAAAATGTTTGATCGGCTCGAATATACCGCCCACCTAAAATCAATAAATTGATTTTATTCCTCTTGATTCAAGGGAGCCAAGGGTGCAAGCTTATGAACTGGTCGTTTTAATAGACCCCCTGATGTCCGTACAGTTACTACACTTACTATCCCATCAATGCCTGGGTGAAGATCTACGACTCTTCCTAGCTTCCAGCGGAGAGGTGGAGAATGAGGATCCTGCAGCAGTACTAAATCATTCACTCGGATTGGAGGTGTAATCTTAATCCATTTAGTCCGCATTTGTAGAGTATGGATATATTCTGTACTCCATCGTTTCCAAAAAGTCTGCGCTGCGTTTTGGACAAGCTGCCACCGGCTCAGTAAATCAATTTTATCGGTAGAAATGTCTCTTTCAGGATGTGCTATGAGCGCCGCTCCTATCAGAAAGTGACCGGGAGTTAGGTAATCATAATTATCTGGGTCAGAAGTTACCGCACACAGTGGTCTTGAATTCAGTACGGCCTCAATCCTGGTGAACATGGTGTTCAATTCTTCAAAATGGAATGGCCGATCTCCAAGGGCGTGTTTCATGTGTGCCTTAGCAGATTTTACTGCAGCCTCCCATAGTCCTCCGAAGTGAGGGGCACTTGGAGGGTTAAAATGCCATTGCACCCCAAGGTTAGCGGAATAATTTTGAATTGTGGTTTGATTGTTGTTATTTTCATGCCAAAAATATAGCTCCTTTAACTGCCGAGCGGCTCCGACAAAATTGGTACCACAGTCGGAATAGATATCTGAAGGTAGACCTCTTCTGGCGACGAACCTGTCGAATGCGGCCAAAAACGAATCCGTCGAGAGTGTTGAAACAAGTTCCAAATGGACAGCCTTAACAGCCAGGCATACGAACAAGCATAAATATGTCTTACTGATAGGAACGTTGCGTCTAGTGCCCTGTTTGATATTGAATGGGCCAGCATAATCCACACCTACAGATATAAACGGACGACCTTGAGTTATTCGAGCTACAGGAAGATCTGCCATGAAAGGATTGTGTCGTTTAGCCTTCAATTTGAAGCATCTTAAACAGGTCCAAATCCTCTTTCTTATGAGACTTCTTACTCCAAAGATGTAATACCTTCTCAACAAGTATGATTGAAGAGCCTTACATCCTAGATGGAAGTATATCTGATGTGTATGGTCTATGATAAGAGAAGTGAGTTTAGCCTTAGGGCTAAGTAATATAGGATGTTTAGTATCATAAGGCAACGATGTATTGGACAATCTGCCGCCCACCCTGAGGATCTGATATGAATGTTCAAAGATGGCTAACCTTTTGAAGCGGGATGACATGCTCTTGTGGGATTGGAAGTCATAATCTTCTTTAAAGTGCTCTCGTTGGGTTTCTCGTATCAGATGGAGTGTGGCGTACTCTATTTCTTCCACAGACAATGGTCCATTTAATTTATTTCCCTTTTGGGAATTTTTTATAAAGCGAAAAAAATAAGAAAGAATCCTCACTAACTTCGAAAATTTTGAAAATGATTCTATTAATGAAATAGCGAAACTTGTACCTGTAGAGTTTCTTCGGGTATAAAGACTCCAGAGTTATTGATTAAACATTTATTATTTTTAGAACATCAAAAATTAAAATCATCTGTCTTCACACTATATTAACATCATCTGGTCTAAAAGTAAAATTGCACAAAAAAATATATATACATCCAAATGATATTTACATTTAAAGAAAAAGAAATTAGCTGTAAATAAATAAGAAAATAAACTAAGGAAATTTTTACATACATTAAATCAATTAAACAAAATAATATTATATAGTACACAGTTAAATTATAACAGGTGTAAGGTTAAATGATAATGTTATCAAAATAATTTGATTAATAATTTCTATTGTGGGGAGAATCCCTACATACCCTTATGCGTAGTGAACAAAGACTGGCCCAAAACCTTAAGCTCGGGTAAATATTTAACAGCAAGTGGAGGGTCAGGTAAGGTTACTGGGAATTCACGGAGCCAATTGGGACCATGCCACCACAGAGCACAATCTGCGAGTTCATTCGGTAGAACACCTCTTGAAGCTAAGTCGGCAGGATTCTGACGAGATGGTACATGATGCCACTGATGAGGTTCTGTATATGTTAGAATACATGTTAGAATCTGTATATAATAGAATAGAAGCCTGCCGTGTCCCTGATTTAATTAAATTATAATATGGGTTAGTAAAGAGGTCCGTTTAGGTCTGTTTAGGTCCGTGGATCTTAATTATCTTTAATAATTGGGACATGCAAAAAATAGACAGGATTACGCAGTGGAAGAATATTATAATTGATGATAATATATACATATATACATATAGACAAATATATCTAATTACTATTAAAATACGAGCCTTGGCAAAGGAGTGGGAAGCCGACTGCAATACGTCTAACTGGAAGGAAATTCAACTAGAGACTCTCCTCTGTGAGTGTGTCCTTCTCAGAGCTATGGTGATAAGGAGGCTTTAAGGTACAAAGTTTGGCCCTATGTTATTACTTAGGATATTTATACAAACTTAAATATATTTAATTATCTATTTGGGCACCTAATTAAACTAATTATAATAATTTTCACTTATATCCACATACACAATATTTCTATAATAGCCCTCATATAATATAATATAATAACAATTAATATACATCATATTTATATAATAAATGGCCTAATAGTTTTATATGTGTGGATCACCACAGCCTATTCTATTAGCAACTAATGTCTTAAGCTGTTGAGGAGCGATTCGTAACCAACCAAGGACAATAGTTGAGTCTGTAAACAGAATCATTTCTTTTATTGAGTTGGAGAGGCAAAACTCCTTTAATTTATTGATTAGTTTTGTAAGTAGATGTGCTGCACAGAGCTCTAATCGAGGAATTGATATAATCTTCTTTGGAGCTAGTCGTGTTTTGGCTGTCAGCAGATAGGTGTTGATGCTTGCATGTGCATTGACGACATGTAAGTAGATTACAGCTGCATAGCCCTTTTCACTTGCGTCGCAGAATCCAAACAGTCTAAGTTGGCACTCTGAAGTATGAACCCATCGTGGTATGTCAATCTCCATAACACTGGGTAATTGTTGCAGAAATCTTTTCCACGTCTTTTCCCTTGTCGCCTTCGCTATTCAACCTGGCCATAGACCACCTCTACCGGGACTTATGTGACCAAGAATTTGCCAAAAAGTTTGGCTACCAATTAAGTGACCAAGAATGTGTGGTCCTTGCAGGATTCGCGGACGACCAGGCGGTCTCGGCACGCGACAAGGGTGCAGCCGAGAGAATTATTAACAGCACTCAGAGGGTGCTAGCAGAGATAGGTCTGGCTATAAATCCGCTAAAAAGCGTGGGAATTGTTATAGAAAAAGGAGAGCTGCAGACGACGACACTCTCCCTGGAGAACGGAGACAGCATTCAGACTGTAAATAAGAATGAGAGAATAAAATATTTGGGATGCTCGTTCTCGGGAGAGCTTGTCTTTAATGATGAGGCGGTGACAATAGTGAACGCTAATCTCGACAAATTGGTAAGCTCGTGTTTGTTAAAACCAGAGCAGAAGGTCAACGTTGTGAATCAATACGTGTTCCCGGGGCTTACTTATCCTCTCCAGACAGCACCCCTAACTAAAATACGTCCTGCAGTATTGGATGGTATTGACACCAATATTCGCAGGAGTATCAAAGCCATAATTGGGCTCCCAGCCAACACCTCGACAACGATGTTCTACGCACCAAGGAGGTATAGAGGACTGGGATTGATCCGTTGCCAATGGGAGGCTCCTTTGCAGCATTGGTCCATTGCTCAGCGGCTGTCAAATGTGCCGGATGCCCTGTTCCAGTCTATATTTAATTACCAAGAAGAGCTGGCGGAATGCGCCGAGAGACTGGGTGTTGATCAGGGCTACCGAAGTGCGAGAGCTCTACGTCAGTCGCTGCGTGAAAATGCTTTTGAAGAATGGGCCAATTATAAATGGCAGGGAATTGGAGTTCGACATTTTAAAGAGACCCCGAAAGCTAACAGATACATCTACGACAAGCAGGTTCTTTCGGGGTCAGAATGGTCGAACTCCTTAAAACTCAACATTAATTATGCCCCTCTGCGAGGAGTCCCAGGAGCCAGCGGACAACCGAGAGAAGTTGGGTCCCTCTGTCGTAAATGCGGCAGAGAGTCTGAAACACCAGCCCACGTGCTGGGAAAATGCCCCAACAACTCCCTCCTCATAACTCGCCGGCACCATAGGGTTAAGCATGAACTTATAAGACTCCTTAAAGAGAGGAACTTCGCCTGCTTTGACGAAGTCTATTGCATTGACACAGATGGATCCATGAGGTATGCAGACATTGTCGCATTCCCTAAGACCGGGAATAAAGCACTGGTGGTGGATCCGACAATTAGATTTGAAAACAATGACCTTGACCAGGTGGGTGAGGTGGAAAGGGAAAAGAGAGAGATCTACGAAAAGTGCATCCCTTTCCTTAAAGAGAAGTTCCGCGAGACCTTTGGAGAGAGAGAGTTCTCCGTGACAGGCCTCTGGTTTGGATCTCGCGGAACAATCCCAAAAAGAACAAGGAGTTTTTTAGAAGACCTAGGTGTTGTGATGAGAGTAATTTCGGTGTTGGCTGAAAATATAATATTGGACTCCCTGGGCATTATCCACTATCACCTATATGGCCACTAATTATGTGTGGCTGTTCTGTCTGTCAAAGATTTTTTTTTTTTTTTTTTTATATATATATATGTGTACATTTTTTATTTATTTATTAATTGTGTATTTATTTATATCTATTCACTTATTTATTCATATATTTATAAATTCGTCTAGTTATTTATGTTATGATCTGTTCTTGTTGTTTATTTCGTCGCCATGGTGAATGAGGAGGAAACTGAAAACAGGTAACATAGATATACCCTCGCTAAGTTGGATATATCTTTTGAAGAAAGAGGAATTTTTAGAAATCTTGGGAGAGTATAAGTTATGTACTGAAGGGAATGTTTAAACCTTAAGACAGACTCAGGAAGGAATATTTCTTGAAAAATCCTTGTCAATTTCAGAGGCCCACATTTACCTCTGCAGATAGGTCCGAAGAGAAAACTATTCCATTGGAAAAATCTTCAACTATGCCTCCTACCTACACCGGAAGTACTTTTCCTTATTTCCCGCCTTTCCATTTAAATCCTTTGTTGAAAGAAAATTCTGTGACCGGCCACATACGATCAGTGCAGATAACTTTTTTTAAAAGTAAATGAGTGGCGTAAAGCTTAGAGAATTAGAGATAAAGATCTTTTGGCGCATCTCCCTGAACTTCTCGATGGTATTCCATTAAACTGGTACTGTTTAGAACAAGAATCCTGGAATAACTGGACTGAATTTGAGAATGCCTTTGGCGAAGCTTTCTTCCCTTCAGGTTACCTAGAAGCATTAACAAAAGAAATTGAAAAACGGACTCAGGGTGAAGATGAGACTATTTTTGTTTATATTTTTGCCTTCAATCTCTCTTTAACCCTTTGACTGTGCAATGCCAGTGTACTGGCAGAGGCCGGCCGTGCCCCGAGTGCGCAGTGCCAGTACACTGGCACCGGCCGGCCGTGCCCTGAGCGCGCTATGCCAGTATACTGACATCGCTGTTTTATCGTATAACTGCGCAATGCCAGTATACTGGATCGTTGTGTGGCGATCTAGTGGATGTTACTCGACCTTGTAAGTCTAGCGATGATCGCTAGATCGCGTGAGACTTCAGAAATAATTTCTGACTCATAAGTTGTGCTTTCCAGCTTTTAACACTTGATTGCATGAGCCTTCAAAAATAGGTCCGGAGACTAGGCCTGCCAATATACATTCTGGTTTGGCCGGTCCATAATCCCGGATCAAAGGGAAAGGGCAACAATGGTTATAGACAACGGAACAAGAGGATCCCTTCCGAGAAATTAAATCACTTCTTACTTCACCACCAATACTTACCAGACCAGATTTCTCTAAAACTTTTTACCTTGAAACGAATGATAGTGCAACTGGATTGGGTGCTGTTTTAACTCAGAACATTGAAGATAAGGAAGAAGTTTAGCCTACACAAGTGGAGCCTTGCAGGAAGCAGAGTTAAATTACAGTGTCACCGAGAAAGAATGTCTGGCAGTATTATGGGCGATTAGAAAATTTTGGCCTTATCTGGAGGGCTACCACTTTACAGTTATTTCGGACCATACCAGTCTCAAATGGCTCAATAATCTTAAAAGTCCTACTGGAAGATTAGAGAGATGGTCATATGACTGTCAGCTAACCAAACCGGAAAGATTAACCTTCATCAGTACATCAAACCCTGGGATGTTGTTGCTGCAGATATTAAAGGACCCTTTCCTCGGTCCTCTAATGGGTTTTGCTATCTATAGGGCTTCCAAGATACCTTTTCAAAATGGGGTAAAACTCGTTCCTGTAAGAACTGTGAACGCAAACACTATCACTATGAAATAAAAGTCTATTATTTTCAGATGGGGCACACCAAGAGTCCTTCATACCGCCAGCCTTACCCCTTTCCTTAATAAATTAATCGACAACCTGGCACAAGCTTCTGGAATTCAGCTATCTAATACTCACACATACTGGCCAAAAGCAAACCCAGTTGAGAGGACAAACAGAATTATAAAAACAATGATTACTGCCTTCATAGAAAGCAATCATCGAAAACGGGACGCCTTCTTCTTCTTCTTCTTTTGCTTCCCTTTTTAGTGCCTTTCAGCGTAGGGTAGCTTTTAGCCATGAACTCCATTCATCCCTGTTTCTCGCAAGGTTTCTGGCTTGTTAGATATTCTTCCCTCTCTCTCTGCAAAGCCGATCGATGTAATCGAGGTATGACATCCTTGGACGCCCTCGAGGTCTTTTACCATCTGGGATATACTCCATAGTTTTAAGAGGATCTCTGTGGTCGTCCATCCTGACAACATGGCCATACCACTTTAGTTGGCGGTATTCTAAGAGTTCTTTCAATGGGGCCACCTCAAGCACATGACGAATCCTCTCATTGCGGACGTGGTCTCTCCTTGCTTTCCCGGCGATTCTTCGTAGGAACTTCATTTCAGCAGCAGTGATTCTGCTCTCCTGTCGGTCCGTTAGTACCCAACTCTCAGCTCCATACAAGAGTATGGGGAGGTAGACAGACTTAAATATGTGGATCTTGACATTCTTACCTAATTCTCTTTTTCCGACAACAATGTTACATATCTGGTAATAGACTGTATTTGCTTTGTTAATTCTATTTGATATTTCCATGTCTACTTTCCCAGACCTGTCTAACACTGTACCGAGATATGTGAAGTCAGTCACAACTTGCATTTCCTCCCCATTGCAATATATGTGGATGTCTTCTTGCTGCCTTCCCGCTTGTAGGATCTTGCTTTTTTGGGTATTAATAAGCATACCTTTTCTGCGGAGTTCTTCATGCCATTCTATTACCGCCTGCTGCAATTTTTCAACAGAGTCTGTAATTAATACGACATCATCTGCGTATAGAAGAAACTGTATGATTACTGGGTTAATATTCCTACGTCCCAGAAATGTCCTGTCTGTTCTTCTCTTACAGATAGATGCCACCTCATCTATAAATAACAGGAACAGTAAAGGGCTTAAACTATCTCCTTGTTTGACCCCCTTTGCAATTAAAGTAATTTGACTCAAGCCCGTTCAGCCTTACGATCCCTTTAGGCTCTTGGTATGTGGATTTAATGGCCTCCACCAAATTCTTTGGAACATTCTTCACTCTGAGAGCTTCCCATGTTTCAAGTTGTGGAACCGAGTCAAAGGCAGATTTCAGGTCAAGAAATGCCATGTACATACCCTTATCTCGGTCCCAGGATTTCTGGAGTACGTTTCTGATTGTGAAAATGTGATCCTGGGCCCTGGTCTGAAGCCAGCCTGCTCTTCTCCAATGAGGTGCTCCACAAGTGGTCTCAGTCGACCTTCCAGAATGGATGTTTACAGTATGTAAGCAGCCGGTGAGAGGCATATGGGTTGGTAGTTAGAGCATTCCGCCTAGGGATCCTTTCTTGTGAATTGGGATTATCACGTTGTATTCCCAATCTGTTGGTATCCTCTTCTCATCCCAGGCTTTCTGAAAAAGGACTTGTAGAGCTCGTTCCAGCTCAGGGCCAACATACTTTATAAATACTGCCATTATATTATCCTGGCCTGGACTTTACCTGTTTTCATTTTAGAAATTGCTCATTCAACTTCCTCTTCCTCAATCACATCATTGTATTCCTCTTCATTCCAGTATCCATTCTGGAGACATTAATAAGAAATGGTTTAATATAGAATTTGAAAGAATTTCATAATCATTAAAGGAAAAAAAAAAGTTTACCCAGGTTGAAAATTTCAATCCCCGGAAGTATATAATATATCATTAAAAATCTTAGAATTTAAGAAAGTGTAATATTTTTTTAATAAATTATTAGATGTAGTTGAAAAAATAATAATTTATACTTTCATTATTTAACCCTTTAGCGTCTGAGCAGTGGGAGCGTATTGCGGGCCCTGTAGCCTGAGACCTTAGACCGGCTACCGTGCACAGTGGCCTGAATAATTTTTGCCACATCCACTCTTCTTCATCTCCTCATTCATATTTTTCTTTCAAAGTTTTCCATCATCCTTTTTCATCCGGACTTTGGACCGGCATTGGTGGGTTTAAAACCTCAATTGTTTTTTTGTTTTTTTTAAGTAATACTACTAATTATTACTACATTTTAAGAAATCTAAAAAGGTGCAGGTAAAATTAACTTGGAAAAACCCAAAAAGAACCCCATGTCAATTAGTTTAAAACCCTCAGCAATTTTTGAGAAAACCATAAAACTCGTCACTGGGAAATAACGGACGGGCTGGAAACAGGGTTGAGAGAAACACAAATGCCAATTATGTAAAAATAATTTTCATATGTCCTGCACTCATCCTAATTATGAATAAGAAAATAATAACTATTTTGTCTGCTCGTCATGCTCCTCTAATATTCATGAAATTGAAAAAATACGTGTAGGAACGTACCTAAGTAGACATACTTACATATAATTTTTAGAACTGTTATATTAAATGTTTTAGATATCTGTTTATTTTATAACATTTTTAAATTATATATTACATTTCTTTTACGAGTTGTTACCTACGATTTATGAATTTGCATTCCTAAATAATGATACGGTAAATCCGAAAGCGAAGATTAAAAATTCAATTTTTTTGTTTTAAAAGAAGCCACAAAAACATCTCTTTAACACGTTAGGTGCGGCATCGGTCCCCGGGGTCCGATGTATTACATTCCCTTCTTAACAGCCGATTTTCTCATGAAAATGTCCGAAAGTCCAAACACTTTTTTTAAGTGCAGAAAATGTTGCTAACAGCTGAAATTCTGTTGTTTTTTAGAATCGGACTCTGAGGTCCAATTTTCGATAAAGAATGGCGTAAATCCTTTTGTCGGCCTGTCCTGCGCATATTATGTCTAGTTCCGATCCTTACCAAGAGATAATGCCCTTGAGACGCTCATTTAATTCCCTTTTAATCAAAAGATAACGCTTTCATCAAAGTATTTCCATCGGACCCTGACGTCCGATATTGTCTGTGGCTCATACTAGCAGTCGGACCCCAGGGACCGATAACGTCCAATTCAGGATACCCCTAAAATACGCCGCCGCACCTAACGTGTTAAGGTGCTGACTACTGGGGGTTTTATCCTAGTGCAATAGTAAAATGGAAAGAGTTAAGAAATCAATTGAAATAAGATCCGCAGTTTCAGTTTTCTAACGCTGAAGCGGGTGGAACTGATATATCAGTCTACAGGTCCCAGGGACTGCAGCGCTCGAACTGATATATTAGTCTACAGGCGTTAAAGGGTTAATGGAAACTATTGTATTCCTTGGTACTAATTGCAATCAAAACTTACAAACCTTCAAAAATCCTTTTGAATGGCGTATTGCAATGGGAAAAAAGAACTAAACTAGTAATTCTAGTTAATATGTGCTTAACTGACACTTTCAATGAATGTAGAGTTGTTAATTATTTTTATGAAAGCTTTGAGGTACCCTCTGGTTTGAAACCAGGGGATTCGCTATCTCCTGTTTTATTTAATTTAGCTCCAGATTAGGCAGGTGATAAGTACCGGAAAGGGTTTGAATCTGGGTGGAAATTTATCTGTACTCGGTTATGCCGATGATTTGGTTTTGCTTGGTGATGACATGGAACCGATAGATCAAAATACAAAAACATTGATGAAAGCCGGTAAAGAAGAAGGGCTAGAAATAAATAGAGAAAAAAAAAAAATATGATTAGCTGTAGAAACCGTTACAATTTTGGAGATATTGAAGTAGAAGAGGAAATGTTAGAAGCCGTTTAGAAATTTAGATATTTAGGATCTACAATAACTAGAAAAAACGAAATTGAAGAGAAAATTGAGGCCTGGCTAAAGGTGGAAAATTCTTGTTATTTTTCGATTGAAAAAATTACTTAGCTCACACCTTCTATCCTGAAATTAAAAAATTAGAATTTACAGAACTATAATTCTTCCAACGGTTCTTTACGGATGTGAAACATGGCCACTAACAGTAAGGGATGAGCAACACCTTAAGGTCTTTGAAAATAAAGTACTATGTAGAATATTTGGGCCGAAGAAGGATGATTGAACAGGAGAATTTAGACTGCTCCACAATGCAGAACTGCGTGAACTGTACCCAGTACACGTAACCAAAGTCATATAGCTGCTCGTCGGTTAAAGTGGGCCTGGAAAATTGCAAATTTTAGTTGCGAACGAATACCTAAAAGATTGATAAACGCTTTGCCAACCGGAAAATGTCCGAGGGGTAGGCCTAGGCGTCGGCATCGGGCCTTTGGGTTCGTTAAACCTTTATTATAACTAGCATTCCAGCAATAGATTTAAACAAAGAAATATTAACTGACCCTACTTGACCAGAATTGAATACTGCCCTAGTTTTCTGAAGAAGACTGAAGTGCTCAATATTTAAAAATCAAGTTCCTATTTATTATACCCCCTAGACCATATCTATCGATTCCCATCCATAATCTATATAAATAAAGTTGAAATTCTGTTTGTTTGTTTGTTCTTTATAGAAATCTATACCTTTTGTCCTAAATTCTCCAAATTTCAATCAGTGGTTCTTTGATACCAGGTGCGAACACCTGTCCATATTAAAATTACATGACTTCAGCCGATCTTCAGCTGATATTCTTTGTTGTTATAAAAATCGTAATGATCTCGCTTTACTATGGTTTTTTAGGAAATCGACCGTTTCATTACAAAAATGAAATTCCCCGGGTGAAACTGGGATAAACAGCTATGCTCTATGTATTTAAAGATGAAATTCTGTATGTTCTTTATGGAAATCCATACCGTTTGTCCTAAATTCTCCAAATTTCGCTCAGTGGTTCTTTGATACCAGGTGCGAACACCTATCCATATTAAAATTACATAACTTCAGCCGATCTTCAGCTGATATTCTTTGTTGTTATAAAAATCGTAATGATCTCGCTTTACAATGGTTTTTTTAGGAAATCGACCGTTTCATTACAAAAATGAAATTCCCTGGGTAAAACTGGGATAAACAGCTATGCTCTATGTATTTAAAGATGAAATTCTGTATGTTCTTTATGGAAATCCATACCGTTTGTCCTAAATTCTCCAAATTTCGCTCAGTGGTTCTTTGATACCAGGTGCGAACACCTATCCATATTAAAATTACATAACTTCAGCCGATCTTCAGCTGATATTCTTTGTTGTTATAAAAATCGTAATGATCTCGCTTTACAATGGTTTTTTTAGGAAATCGACCGTTTCATTACAAAAATGAAATTCCCTGGGTAAAACTGGGATAAACAGCTATGCTCTATGTATTTAAAGATGAAATTCTGTATGTTCCTTATGGAAATCTATACCGTTTGTCCTAAATTCTCCAAATTTCGTTCAGTGGTTCTTTGATACCAGTTGTGAACACCTGTCCATATTAAAATTGCATAACTTCAGCCAATCTCTGAGTATATTCTTTATTGTTATAAAAATCGTTTTGATCTCGCTTTACATTCGTTTTTACGAAATCGACCGTTTGAGTCGATAAAAGTCTCACTTTATAGATTTAAAAAATGAAAATCTCCTGGTGAAACCAGTATTTACAGCTAGTATAATATAAAAAAGTGGTCTAAAGCTCTGACTCTTTGTTAGCATACATTGATCATTTGGTCCTGGGTCAGATTTATTTTTAAAATCTCATAAAAATTTTTTTTTATATTTAATATATGAAAATCCAAACGAATCCCTGGCTACGGAGTCCTATAAGTGCATTCATTCATCATAGCACTACAAATCTTGTAGAGTCAGGGTCTTCCACAGTTTGGTCCACCAGTCATCTCTATTGGCTGCTGCTTCCCTCTAGTTATGAACACTGAGGACAGTTCTTGCAACGGTGGATATACCATCTATCCATCGCAACTTGGGCCTTCCCACTCCTCTGGTTGGTTTTGTCATATAAAATCTTGCAAGGTATCTGGTTTGGTATCATTCTTGCAATATGGCCAGCCTATCGCAGTCTACCTACCTTCACAACTTTCATAACATCAGGCTTCTGGTATAATTCCCTCAACTCAGCGTTGGATTGAATCCTCCCTCATCATGCGATAAGGGACATAAGAGACTAAAGGGTTTCCTCAAGATGTATTGTTCAAATGGAAGGAGTAGGGCATCTTGTGGTTTTCCTGATTTCCAACACTGATCCATCATGGGTCTTGAAGATATTAATCTTTGTTGATTGGGAAACTGCTCTACTGTTTAATAGTTTAAGAAGGCTAAAGTACCATTTATTCACTGCCTCTATTTTTCTCTGAACCTCTGTCTTGTCAGAATTCACCTTTAACCCTCTCAAAGGTGAAATTCTCAATCTCTACCTAGGAGATTTCGGGATAGCTCAATGTGGTCTTGCAAGCATGTATTTTGTTTTGTTCTCATTTACCACTAGCTCCAGCTCTTTGAAGTTCAAACATTTATGTTCTAATCATATCTTTGTTTTTTTGTTTTTGTTTTTTTTTAACTTCACTATGCCACTAAGGCTAGAGTCCTAAATTTTGCCTATCCAGGTATAATGTGTGTAAACAATTTTCGGGACATGATGAAAGCAACACCAAAACTAGCGAAATACTAACGAAATGAAACAGTGAATATTGCTAAATAACAGACGGATAAAAGCAGAGGACTATCACTCAGAGCGTGTAGAACTCGCATATTAAATAATGGTTGAGACATAGAGAGAGAAATAGAGACACCCCTGCAACCTTGCGGCCCCTAGATGTACTTATTAAGTCTCCAAGGATCCGCTAGGATGTGCCTCAGTCACGACAAGTTATCTCGTGTGAAGCTGGGGAGGTTAAATAAGTGAGAAACCGGTTGCGAGATATACCGTCTTCTGCTACTGGGGACCGGCAGCCCGCCACGAGTAATCTCGTCGTCTGCTTGTAGGGACCATCTTTTTTTCCTGAGATATATCGTCCAGAGCCATTAAATGGTTAATAGAAAACTATGAGAAATATTCTAACAATGCGTATGGTGCACTGATCATTTCACATTTTCATGATTACCAGATGTATTAGTTTGGGAGGATATTCAATTCTTCCATTGCTTCATACAACTTGTGCTCTTATATGAGCAGAAATAGTGGGATCTACTGGGTCCGCACCGAATGTGTTAAAAGTGGTCTTACCTCCTTGCTACATGAAGTGCTCTATAATGCTGCTTCCTCCTCTTCCACCATAGCCCACATTGGTTATTTTAGTAATGCTCTTATAACTAAAGAATGAATTGCCAATGAGCAAGTCTACACTGAATTCAATGAGTTTTTGCCTGTTATTACCAGGTCATTCAAAAAGTCGTGTCGTTTTTCGTTTGTTCGTTGTTTATTTTGATTCTAGAGTGTTTGCTAATTAATTCCGTTCAATACAACTTTTATCCATGTAAACACAAATGTTTATACTTTATGAATAGGAGGCTAAGGAGGATTAATTTAATGCAGTCACCATCCAACTGTCTAGTTAAAATGATTCCAGTTGAAACTCAAATTCGGTCGATTTTGCTCTATGAGTTTAAACTTGGCTCAAAAGCTGCCGAAACTGCTAGAAAAATATGCTCCGTGTTTGGGGAAGATGTGCTGTCTGAGCGGAAGGCACAATTTTGGTTTTCAAAATTTCGTGGAGGCGACGAGACACTAGAAGACGAGGCACGCTCGGGTCGACCAACTGTAGTTGATAAGGAGGACGTTCGAAGAGTAGTAGAGTTGGATCCGCGTCAAAGTTGTTCAGAGATAGCCTCTCAACTTAATATCTCAGCCACCACTGCCTGGAATTACCTTAAAGAACTGGGAAAAGTGAAAAAAATGGATAAATGGATTCCTCATAAGCTTTCAGATGTCAATATGCTTGTTCGCTTGACAACTGCATCTTCGTTAACTTCCCGCTTGAATAGGCTGGGAAGTTTTGCCTCACCCACCATATTCCCCTGACCTGTCACCCACTGATTATCACCTATTCAGAGATCTCGACAACAATCTGAGACAGAAATGTTTTCAAGACCGTGACAACCTAATTCACGAACTGACCACTTATTTTTGCAGTAAAAATCAACAGTTTTTTAAGGAAGGAATTTGGGCTTTACCATCTCGTTGGGAGAAGGTTACCGACTGTAACGGTGGATATTTTGATGAATAAAGGTGATTATTTGAAAATATTTATTTATTTATAATTTCCCCCCAAAAAACGACAGGACTTTTTGAATGACCTGGTATTTATTATGAGTAATTGAGTAATTTCCTGATTCTGCCAACTTATTTCTATAGATCTGGACACTTTGTTACGTTAAAAAAATATTAATTGGTTATAAATAAATAAAACAATCGTAACAAAAAAATGGTAGCTCCGGGGAGACGGGTGGGTTCTTAAATGACTAATGATTAAAAAAATAAAATAAATTTAGGGGCGCCACGCTATTTATTTTAAGGAAATAGTGAAAACCTAAAGGAATCTGAATAAAAAAATAATTTAAATTTAATAAGTGAAAGATTATCTTAAAATCTCGGAGAGGGCTGTACATAATATTCAATTTGCAATTTACACTTATGAACTACTTAATGGTAAGTTAAAAAGAAATAGAACAAAACAAATTAAACTCAAATAAAAGGAAATTTTAATTAACACTATATTTACTCTACGATATTAAAAATAAAATTTAGTCACAATTTCTGTAGTCAGGCCTGATCAAAATCTAACTCAATTTACACAACTAGAAACAATTTAAACTCATAACTATACCAAATCAAAACAGCAAGATTTAACAAAAAAATTAAAAGGAAAAATATCTCCATTCTGTTCCCTTAACTCCCCTGTCTTCGCTTTCATAGCTTAGGTTGCCACCAGCCACTCGGCCTGTGGATTCTCGTCACCGGAATTTCCTCCGTGAACTCCACTATTCTTCAATTCACTGATATTTATCGATCTAGACCATAACCACTTTAACCACTAAAAACAGTCTCATTTTATCCTCACTCCTCAAACGCTAGCGAGCATCTCCTGTATTTTTCTTCGTTGTTTTTTTTTAAAAAAACAAATGCCTTATTAACAGCTGTTTTAAATTAATTGCTGTGGTTCCGTCTCTTCTTTTAAAATAAAACAATTATTTTAATAGGTAAATGAAAAATATTATATCAACAAAAAAAACTAATACAAAGCTTTTAAAACAACACATATTTTAATTATATACAAAAATATATTAAGCCCTCTTCCATTATTAATCAATCAGTTTTATTAAATAAATACAATTTTTTTTTTGTTTGTTTATTTTTCGTTACAACTTCCTTAGCAACTCTTCCTTCATTCATCCCTGAATACATCTGTGTGAATCCTGATTGTAAATTCCTGGTACTAGTTGCCTTTCTTTTCACCTCACTCAATGCGATTATA
This sequence comes from Aelia acuminata, assembly GCA_911387785.2. NCBI lineage: Eukaryota > Metazoa > Arthropoda > Insecta > Hemiptera > Pentatomidae > Aelia > Aelia acuminata. The sequence goes on along the minus strand of OU426980.1, from coordinate 69,080,337 downwards.
TTCGCATTGTATCTTTGCATTTCCTTGACCAGTTCTGCCTCCTTCCCTGTGAGCATCTTGATGCTCCATATAGCTTATCCTAAGCCCTTATCCTTGCCATGTCATTGCTATCTTGACTGTCCGATTCTGAGGCTAGTGTTTGTACTGTGCTTCATCAATACTTGAAACGGGTGTTTGGCCCAGTGATGAAAGCCCCGCTACCTCGAGGCTACTGGACCTCAAAGATCCCTGGTGGAAAATGAGGATAGGTGAGAATGTTGATTTGATTGAAGGGATTACTCCCCCTTCCTACCAAAAAAATATTTTTTTTTTTTCCTAATGCATGAATCTTAAGTCTTAGGTCGGATGAGGCTTTAGATCTTTGACATGCCAAGTTCCCAAAGGATGACCCTGTAGATCTTCTAGCACGTATAATAAATTTCCTTGTTTAGCTTTTATTCTACATTTCTCATATAGAGAATTTTATTAGAAAAGGTCTTTGAAGCATCCGAAAGGGTTTGGGTCTTCTTCTTCTTCTTCATAGGCACGACTGACGCACTAGGCGGTCCCTGGCCTGCTCAATCGCCCTTGCCCACTCCTGTCGGTCTGCAGCAAGTCTTAGAGACACTTTAAAATTTCGGAGGTCATCTGAGACACTGTCCCTCCATCTGCTTAGTGGTCTCCCTCGAGCTCTCACTCCTTCTGGATAGCCTTGATACAACACCTTGACGGTTCTGCTATCATCCATTCTATGGAGGTGACCCAACCACTTTAGGCGTTGTATTCTCACATAGTCTGACAGCTTCATGTCACCGTAGAGGGAATATACTTCTCTATTTTTTCTAAGCTGGTATACTCCATCTTCTTTCACAGGTCCTAGAATACGCCTCAATATTTTGCGTTCAAAGGTGTCGATCCTACTGGCTGTTGACTTCTTTAGTACCCATGTCTCGCTTGCATATGTAGCGATTGGTCTCACAAGGGTCTTATATAGCCTTAGCTTGGTTGTGCGGCTAATCAGTCGGCTTCTCATAAGGTGAGCTATGAAGAAAAAAGCTTTATTAGCTGAGACAATGCGCGCCTGTATCTCCTCTTCCTCCTTCAATGCTACATTAACCTGTGCACCGAGATACTTGAAACTGGTGGCACTTTGGAAAGTGTAGTTTCCAATTGCGTAACACGTCTGGGGACGCAAGGGTTCCTTTTTCCTCAATACCATAATTTTGGTCTTCTCCTCATTAATTTCCAGACCGAATCTCCTGGCCTCCCTTTCTAGTTTCCCAAACGCTTCTTTAACATTAAGGAGAGATCTTCCAGCTATCACCACATCATCCACATACACTAATAATTGGGCCCCTTTATAGAAGATATTATCCAGAGAGGCTCTTGCTACTATAGTTAGCAGTACGATGTTAAATAGTAGCGGTGCCAGAGAATCACCCTGTCTGAGACCTATGTTTACCTGAAATGAGGTGGTAAGGTTAACTTTGAACAACCATTAACTTTGACGTTACAGCTAGTATCGCTCATTGTACACATTACTAGCCTGATAATTTTTGACGGGATATCCATCTCCTTCATGGCCTGGAACAGTTCATTTCTCACCACTGAATCGTATGCTGCCTTATAGTCTATGAGCAACAGCCACATAGTATTTCCGTACTCCTTCATTTTTTCGCACATCTGTCGCAGAGAGAAAATTTGGTCGATTGTTGATCTATTGGGCCAAAAACCCCCTTGGTAATCTCCCAACTTGCGCTCAACATACGGCAGAAGACGGTTATAGAGAGCTATAGAGAAAATCTTGTATGATGTGTTTAACAGGCTTATACCTCTATAGTTCTTGCAATTTGTCGTGTCCCCTTTGTTCTTATAGAGTGGAACGACTGTTGCTTCTGACCACTCTTTTGGCATCCTCTCTGCTTGCCATATGAGTGATATTAGACTATGTATCTCACTGGCCAATGAATTACTTCCCACCTTTAGAAATTCTGCCTGTATTCCGTCTGGACCAGGAGCCTTATTACTTTTTAGTTTATCCAAAATATCTTCGATGTCCTCTTTATCTGGTGGTACATCTTCATCGTCATTGCCAACACTCGCATAATTTCCAGGGCTCGGGACTTCTATATCATGTTCTGATTTCAGGAGTGTCTGAAAGTATTTCTTCCAGTGTTCTTGCAACTCTATGTCTGCGAGGTTTGGGTCTTCTTCCACACTAAATCTCCAGCTTGTAGATCCACGTTCCTTCTCCAAAGATTATGATGGTGGAATGCTATGGATTATGAAGGATTATGGACTGCTTTTTTCATATGATTACCGTAGACGCTACATTACTGGCATCATGTTGAACTTCTGTGCGTAAGCCTTACGATCTCCCATTTCCGGAACATTATCTGAAGCAATGGATTGCTCATACTCGTCGCCTGAACGTGGTAACTCTCGTCCGAAATTCAAATAAGCTGGCGAATATCCGGTTACTTCATGTACCGCAGTCTGCATAGCAAAAGCCAACTTGTGTAGATCCTTATCCCAGTACTTATGATTGTCTTTTACATAGGAAGCTAGGAGTGACTTTATCACTCGATTTGGACGCTCCATCGGATTAGCCTGTGGATGATAGACTGGGGTGAACCACAATTTAACAGCATATTCTCGGGCTTTCTTTTTTAAAATATTGCTCCTGAATTGAGGGCCGTTATCACATATAATAATTTGGGGAACCCCGAACTTAAGAAAGACCTCTCTTTCTAAAGTTTTGGCCACCACTTCGGCTGTCGATTTTGAAATTGGTACTATGATGCTGTATTTAGTGAAGCAGTCGGTAAACGCTAATATGAACCTTTTCCGGTTTGAAGACATAGGAAACGGCCCCATTATATCTGCCGAAACCATTTGCCAAGGTTGGGTAACTATTCGCTGTTTCCCCATTAGGCCCGCAGGCTTAGTCTGTAATGGCTTATTCGCCAAGCACACTTCACATTTCCGTACGTACCTGGTTACATCGGTTGCCATGCCAGGCCAATAGTAGTACTCCTTTACCCGCTGCAAGGTTTTGAAACATCCCAAATGTCCTGCAATTTCTTTATCATGACATTCCCAGATCGCTTCCCTTCGTTTTTGTTTAGGAACTACTAATTTCCATTGGTTGCTATCTCCTACCATTTTCCGGTTTTTATTAACTAGCTTCCATAGAGTATGATTAATAATCCTCCAATCCGCATATTTCGATGGATTCTCTTCTACTTGTTTAATCATTCGCTGATACCACACGTCCTCTATTGGTTCTCCAATATCAATTCTGGCTATCGGGAATTCGAAAGTCAGTGACAACGCATCGGCTGCAGCGTTTTGTTTGCCGGGACGGTGTAAGATAGTGAATTGGTGTTGCTGCAGTTTTAGTGCCCACCTAGCCACTCGACCTTGAGGGTCGCGGAGACTATTCAACCATTTCAAGGCGATGTGGTCAGTAATAACTGTAAAATCCATCCCTTCCAAACAAGGCCGAAACTTCTCTATTGCCCAGAGAACTGCTAGGCACTCTTGCTCAGTTACACTGTATTTCCTCTCGGCTGTGGTCAAACTTCGGCTTACATAAGCTATGATGATATGATACCAGGAAGAAAGCCCTATAAACTGCCTCACTTGCTTTACGTTCTTAGGTGATGGGTAGTTTAATATCGCCTCAATTTTTCCCGGGTCAACTTGTAGGCCGTTCTCATTTATCACATATCCCAGAAACTTTAGCTCCTCTCTGCAAAACTGACTTTTCTCCCAATTCACTGTTAAGTTGGCTGAGCTTAATCTTTCTAAGACCTTCTCCAATGTTTCTATGTGGGAATCGAAGTCTGATGAGACCACAATGATGTCATCCAAGTAAACAAAGATATTTGGTTCTAAATCTGCTCTCAAAACATCGTCAATCAGTCTTTAACATGTCGCTGGTGCATTATGCAGTCCAAAAGTCATTCTACAAAAATAGAAGAGGCCACGGTTGGGAACAGTAAACGCGGTCTTTTCCTTGCTTTCAGCGGCCATTGGTATCTGCCAGTATGCGATCTTTATGTTGATGGAAGATAGTCTCTTTTAGTCACGGCATTTAACTGACGATAACCCACGGTAGTATCCATCGGGTTTCTTTACTAAAACAACAGGTGACGACCAAGCACTCTGACGGCTCTACAATTCCTTCTATGAGCATTTCATCGAGCTCCTTATTTAAGATATCTTGGATCTTTGGTGAAACAGGGTAGTAACGCTGTTTGACTGGCTTACTAATCACCCGTATTTATTTCGTGCTCTACCCTGCTTGTACATCCTAACTTCGATGGTCGGATATTTCGCCAATTTTCGATAAGCCGGTTTAAGGTTTCTTCCTGTTCCAGTATAAGATTCGGTCTAGTTAGGACAGCAGGGCCATTCAGTGACAGAGCTAAACATTCTTCTGTTGGAGCAAAGTGCCACATATTTTTCGATACATCTGGAACCAATCTAAATTTATTCCAGAAGTCGATGCCCAATATAAATTCATCCACCAAGTTGGAAACTACCAAAAATTGGATAATCCTCATTTTACCTTCCAACTCCACTGGCACGTTTACGCTTCCAAAAGCGTTGAGCGCGGTGCCTCCAGCAGCATTTATTTGAATTTTGGGTTTTTTGTATAGCTTTACACCCAGCCGTGAAAAACGTTTCCAGCATTCCTCACTCATAAGTGACCTTGAAGCCCCAGAATCCAGCAGTCCCGTTTCTTGTCTTCCCAGAATGTTGACTGTCAAATACGGCCTTCGATCCTGTACATTTGCTGGATGTCTAAGAATTTTCCATTTCTTTCCAGCGAAAACTTCTTTCACCATCGACAACCACTCTACCCACTCCACTTTCATCGTGGAATTCGGGTTTCGTCCAGGCTCCCTTCCACTTAGGCCTGACCCCCTTGATCGTTTCCCTGGTTGGTCGTATTACAACGTTTACATGTCTTTCTATCCGCATCCCTTAGGCCACAACCTACACAGAATTTGGTTTTTACTGAGCGACACGTTTTGAACGAATGATTGGTCCCTCCACAGTTCCAACAGCGAAATGTGTAATTGGGTTTAGCCACAGCTTCTACAACCATCTTCGATGCTGCTACTTGATCTTGATTAAGTTGTTTCCTCGTTGGCGGGCGATAGGCCAAGTCGGGTTCAAGTAATACTGTACTATCTGGTGGCGGTCAATATTCGTTCATTCTCCACCTTACTTTTTCAATCTGCCGACCGATTGTTACTAACTCCTTCAATGTTGTTACTTGGTGCAAAGCCATCCTTTCCAAGTAGAGGGAGTTCAAATTCTTCCTTATGACATTCAACATTTGGTCTTCCGTAGGCATAGTTGGTAAACGGTTAAAATAATTCTTCATAACTGCCACAAATGTACCCATTGACTCTGTATGTCCTTGAGTTCTTCTTTTTATTTCTTCCCAAAGGCGATCCTCATAGTCTAAAGGTGTATACTCGGCTTTCAATTCTGAGATAAGTTCAGCCCACGTTGTTACTTCTTTCTGTACAGCTCGAAACCAAATCAGTGCTGGTCCTTTAAACAAGTCGTACGCAGCCCTAAAAAGCTCTTCATGAGTAGTATTCCTTGCCAAACTTAACTTCTCTACAGTTTCTAAAAACGCATGGACACTGAGACCATCCCCATCGCCTGTGAAGTGAATTCCCCAATCTCTTATTGGAGTTTCAGTTCTTCTGATCACGTACTTAGTTCCATTAGGAGCAACAACTGACTCCGACTCAACGGTCGTTAAAGGCTTCTTTGTATCTTCGGTTGATTCGGTAATCACTGATTGTACATTACCCTCATGAGACTTTCCGGGATTCTGGTTTTCAAAGTGGGATTCTGAAACAGGAGGTTGCCCACTCAATTTTTCTTCCAGTTCCTCAAAGAATAGAAGGCATTTTGAAATTTCTTCTCCGTTTCGATGGCGTCTTTCGTTGTTACCCGGTTTAGTCTATTAATCAAATGTTGTAGACCTGTATTGATTTTATCTATATCTCCGGTAGAACTAGAGGGTGTGACATGGAACAGAAATCTTGTTCTCAACGGTGGCAATTTTCTCTTCACACATGCTTAATTCTTCTGTAGCAGAAAGGTCAACTGCCGGAGCAACATATTTTCCTGCATTCTCTAGTTTAAAGACGGTCCGAAGTCTTTTCCTCATATCTTCTACAGTAAATATTCCAACTATCCCCCGAATCCTTAATTCGTATTCAAGCTCGTCCTTTAACAACCTATCGACCTTCATCTTTATGATTTCAAAAGAAACAAATAAAAATTATACTACTTTTTCTTAGCAGATAAAATAAAAAAATTCAATATTACGACAAAAAAAAATAATTTAATTTAAAAATCACTTAATCAATATTAAATTAAGCATCTATCTAATCACTTATAGTCCCTGTTTGGGCGCCATTTTGTTACGTTAAAAAAATATTAATTGGTTATAAATAAATAAAACAATCATAACAAAAAAAATGGTAGCTCAGTGGAGAAGGGCGGGTTCTTAAATGACTAGTGATTAAAACTAAAATAAATTAAGGGGCGCCACGCTATTTATTTTAAGGAAATAGAGAAAACCTAAAGGAATCTGAATAAAAAAATTATTTAAATTTAATAAGTGAAAGGTTACCTTAAAATCTAGGAGAGGGCTGTACATAAAATTCAATTTGCAATTTACACTTTTGAACTACTTAATGGTAAGTTAAAAAGGAATAGAACAAAACAAATTAAACTCAAATAAAAGGAACTTTTAATTAACACTATATTTACTCTGATATTAAAAATAAAATTTAGTCACAATTTCTGTACTCAGGCCTGATCAAAATCTAACTATTAATTAATGAGTTTTATTAAATAAAATTTTTTTTTTGTTTGTTTATTTTTGTTACAACTTCCTTAGCCACTCTTCCTTCATTCATCCCTGAATACATCTGTGTGAATCCTGATTGTAAATTTCTGGTACTAGTTGCCTTTCTTTTCATCTCACTCAATGCGATTATATTCGCATTGTATCTTTGCATTTCCTTGACCAGTTCTGCCTCCTTCCCTGTGAGCATCTTGATGCTGCATATAGCTTATCCTAAGCCCTTATCCTTGCCATGTCATTGCTATCTTGACTGTCCGATTCCGAGGCTAGTGTTTGTACTGTGCTTCATCAATATTTAAAACGGGTGTTTGGCCCAGTGATGAACCTCGAGGCTACTGGACCTCAAAGATCCCTGGTGGAAAATGAGGACAGGTGAGAATGTTGATTGGATTGAAGGGATTATGGAGAGGAATGAATTCCTTCCAGGAGATGGAACTGGAGGAAAGAAGAGCTCACATGGGTAGTGTCGCTAGTTCCCTGAAGTTGATCTATTCCTCACTGACATTGTGAGCAAGACACTACTTGAGGCCTCACATTTTTTTTTTTTTCTCATAGCAATTGTAGTGATAAGAACAAAAAGTAGGTCCTGAGGTAGAAGTAATTAGGATCTTGAATGATTGGCAGTAGAAAAGCTCCTAATTGCGTGGTTAATACCACTTCATAGGATTCTATACACCCAAAACCTACTGTTTTGTTAGATAATGGGAGCGATGTGATCATTGTTAACCCCTTTGCTGCGAAGCTGTGGAAGGGTTGACCTTGTCTATGTGCTACTGAGCTAGAGCCTGTGCAAGTATAGTTCCACTTGCTCCATACCAAATGCCTCTCACGTTAAACTCACGGAACTTCTCTTAGATGGAAGGTATTCATTTTTTCATAAATTTTCTTCTTTTCCTCTTCAACTTTACTCACCTAATCGACATCATTGGTTTCATATCTCATGGTGGGATCCAGAATGATTGCTGATTTTCCAGTCTTAGGGAATGCCAAAATATCACATATTGAATTGGGCTTTGACTTAAATTTTCCTAATTTAATATTTTTGTACCAGAGAGGTGAAACTTTGACTGATTCCAGATTAATTCTTAACTTCATTCTGTACACTTTATTTCACTATTGTTGGAATTAGGCATTGTGATAAAAAATAATAAAGAAATGTCTGGACTAAACTATTGTCCAAATCATTAGTCAACAAAGTGGTTATAATATAAACTCTTTCTAAAAACTCACAATTATTCAAGAAAGAATATTTTCTTTAACATAATCCAGATTATTACTTTTGAAACTTTTTTTTTCAAAATGTTTTAACAGAAGAGATGTGTATAATTATACATAAAATAATTAAAGGTGTTGTCATGCACCACAATAGTAATTATCGAAAAGGTTATTGAATGTGTTCTTTTAAAATAGATATTGTGAATTATCTTGTGTAGTTAGCTTATGTAACGGAATGCTTTATGCTGAAGCCAGGAATATGTACTCAAACTTGCTTAAAATAAATAGTCAAATGTTTTTCTAATAGGTTCTCAGGGATGATTGATAATCAGGATTTACATTCACAATACATTTTCTTTATTTAAACAGCCTCTGTCCTCAGTGTCTTTATCAGGGCTAAATCGAGACATATATATGAGTATAAACCATTAGGAATATATAAGCTTTATTTAAACAGCCTCTGACTTCAGCATCTTTATAAGGGCTAAATCAAAACATATATACGAGTGTTAGCTCTTAAACTAAAGTTAGTCTAAATAACAATGGACTGTTTGCAATGACTTTTTCTAGCGTACTGATTTATTTTAACAATTAATTACAAAACATGTGATTTTATAAAATCAAATAAAACACATTTATGTACAAAAATATTATTCCTATTCTTTAAAATAGGAACATCCTCCACCCTTCACGAGACTGCAATTTTCTTCTATGTTTAATGGAGCCAGTCTTGAAATCGATCTCTTGAAAACGCCGTCTTTGGTTTGGACGTCTTCCACTCGAACTTTTCCGTCCTTTCCTGGATATATATTTGTAATTCTCCCCAGAATCCAGGTTTTTCTTTGTCCATTTGGGTCAACAACGTAAACGAGTTGCCCGACATCAGGCTGCGATTTCTTGTCAAACCATTTGGTTCTTTTAAGAAGCGTTGGCAAGTACTCCTTTAACCACCTCTTCCAAAAGTGGTCAGCTAGAAATTGCGCGTGTCTCCATTTCTTCCTTAAATCTTCAGGCTCATCAATTTGAGTCCAGGGCGGTGATCCATTGCTTGATCCTATGAGGAAGTGATTCGGTGTTAATGAATCTAAATCCGCAGGATCCTCTGACACCTTTGTTAAAGGTCTGCTATTGACTATGTGTTCCGCTTCGATAATAACTGTTTCTAGAACATCGTCTTTCGGAGCAACCTCTTTCAGTGTGGCTTCTAGTGCAATTTTTACAGAACGGACGAGCCTTTCCCAACTGCCGCCCATATGAGGCGCAGAAGGAGGTATAAATTTCCACGATATACCTTTCATGGCCAAAGTTTCTCCAATCTGGTCTACATCGAGATCGCTAAGGGATTCTTTTATTTCCCTCCAAGCACCCTTAAGATTTGTGCCATTGTCCGACCATATGACCTTAGGGCAACCTCTTCTCCCAATGATACGTCTGATAGCCATCAAAGTGCTATCAGTACTCAGATCTCTCGCTATTTCTAAATGTATAGCTCTCGTAGTTAAGCAGGTAAAAAGTACACCATATCTTTTCTCTCTAGATCTTTTTACCGTTGCCCAGACAGGCCCGAAATAATCCATTCCAGTATTAGTGAACGGTGGGTTGTGATGGTCTAAGCGCTCTCTTGGAAGGTCTGCCATTACTTGTTCCATGGGCCTAGCTCTTCTCCACTGACAAAGTTGACACGAATTCCATCATCTTTTTATAGCTCTCCTCAGACCTATGATGCAATAACGCTGACGAATTTCGTTGGCGACAGTTTCCTGACCTTGGTGACCAGCTTTATCGTGATGCCATTTTATTAATAGCCGCACAAGATCATTTTTTGAGTCTAAAATAACTGTAGCCACGATAAAACTATCAATCCTATGAGCGTTGCTAATTCGACCAGTCACTCTCAATATACCCTCATGATCAAGAGTCGGCAATAACCTATATAATTTACTATGTTTTTCAATCACTTTATGGTTAACAAGCAATGAAATCTCTTCACTGAAGTCGGATTTTTGTTGCTCTTTCCACCACAATTTCTCAGCCTCCTGTAGTTCGTCACAGGTGAGAAAACTACCTAACTTTTGGGTGCCTCTACGCTATAAACCGCCGAACATACGCAGTCGTCCTAATGAGACGTAGCCAATTAGAGAACCTACTAATATTTGGAAGTGCCCTATTTTCTCTTGAAGGAGCAATAATTGTGAGAAACTCTGTGGCTTCCTGCTCGGTCTGTTTCTCTGCTTTTCTATTATCTTCAGGCCAGCAGTCTGCCGATTTTAGTAAAAAAGAGGGTCCGGAGAACCACCTATCTCCAGAGCAAGTTTTAAGCTTTTTACCATCATCCGCTGGATTTTCCGTGCTCGGTACCCAACGCCAACTATTAGGGTTGGAGTTTTCAATGATCTCTGCTATTCTATGACCTACAAACATTCTATAGCGCCTGTCACTATTTCTAATCCAGAAAAGTACTG